>CAWUFW010015540.1:7500-356371 GCA_963921515.1 Calotriton arnoldi | reverse complement strand
TGATAATCTTGCACACTTTCGCAGGGGCATATGGGAGGGACCCTCCGGTCTTGTCCAGGCAGCGGAAGCGGCTCTTCAGGAGACCAAAGGTCCGCTCAATCACTCTCCTGGTCCGACCATGTGCCTCATTGTAGCGCATCTGGGCAGGTGTCACAGGGTTCCTGAGGGGTGTCAGCAACCACGGCATGTTGGGGTATCCCGAGTCACCTACGGACAGACAAGTGCACATCAGCTGACTTGGAAAAGTGGGCGGAATACTACAGATCAGATCACACACAATGGCACAAAGTCAGTACACACCGACAAGCCAGGCACGCTGGTTCTGCATCTGTGCCATCAACCTGGGGATGCGACTACTCCTCATCACAAAGGCATCGTGTGCTGAACCAGGGAAACGGGCACACACGTGTGTGATGGTCATGTCTGCAAGACACACCACCAGTGCATTGACCGAGTGGTAGTGCTTGCGGTTCCTGTAGGCCTGCTCCTGGGCCTGTGGTGGTACCAAAGCCACATGTGTCCCATCAATGGAGCCAATGACATGCGGCATCCTCCCCAGGGCATAAAAGTCACTCTTCACGTCAGTGAGTCGTCGCAGTCTAGGGAAATAGATGTACCGGTTCAGGAAGAGCAACATTGCCGCCAAAACATCGCGGAGCACACGGCTGAACATGGTCTGTGACATCCCACCAGCAGACGCCACAGTATGTTGGAAGGTACCGGTGGCAAAGAAGTGTAGGGCTGCCATCACCTTCACCTTGGGGGTCAGCGCTGTAGGATACGGCCGGCCAGGCTGCAAATGTGGGGACAACTGCACTGCCAAATCCTCAATCAGCTGCCTGGTGAAGCGGTACCGTCGGATGCTGTCCCGTTCCACCATCGTTGCCAGGTCTGGGAATGGCCGATGGACAGCAGGAGCCCTGCAGTGCAGAGGAGAAGTAAGCAAGATCGTCAGTCACCCCACATATGCGGCATTGAACACACTCAAGATCCCAACATACATCATCATGAGGCACAACTACATGAAGTGTGCAGTACCGGAACGACATTTATGGTACATACATGGCCAACATCTGTCAACACGGTCCTACAGGTGGCATCAATTTGTCCCAGGTTGGCCCATTGGATATCATGATGCTGTGTCACAGTCACCCCCCAGTGACATGTGAGGACAGATGTGCCCCAGGCACCACAGCTCAACGACAGGCACATTCCCAGGGACCCTGTAATGCCACATGGACACTGGCATCACCTGGAGTATCATGTGTACACCACAACAAAACAAACATGACCCCCACAGGTAGTGGCCACACTTGCCATGGCAGGAGAGCCATGGACGTCTGTGACACACACGCACAACATCAGAGTCCATGCACACACAACGTGGATGTGGAGACTGTCTCCCATTGTGCACATGAAATCAGAGACATTGTAAACACTACATGCACAAAGACTGTGGAGGGCCATCACTATTGTGCCACTGGGACACCCTGGCTCAAACATACCGTCCCACATGGGACTCACGGGGTATGTGACATGACATACACAAACACCACTGTGAAATGTGACCATGGCACATGCACAGATATGAACAGTTGCACATCACAGTGGTCACGTACACGTAACACCCAGGATCCTGTCCCCATTAACACGTGCACAGCCTGGGGGTGGCTGCCCACAGGTGACACCCACAGGACAACATGTACACCAACATACACACAATAGGAAATGCAGCCTTACATGCCTTATGATAAGGTTTGGACAGGCTGTCGTGATGTAGGTGTGCCCCTCACTCCCTGGGAGCTATCTGTGGCTGGCATATGTCCATCTGAGACAGGCATGCTGACATATGCCAGTCACATGTACAGTGATGCGTTGTACTGCAATGGACCGATCGGTGCCTCCGGCCGGCCCATTGCATTCAATGTGTGCGGGTACGCGTTGTACCCCTGTGCGCGTTGAACAGCAATGGACCGATCGGTGCCTCCGGCCGGCCCATTGCATTCAATGTGTGCGGGTACGCGTTGTACCCCTGTGCGCGTTGAACAGCAATGGACCGATCGGTGCCTCCGGCCGGCCCATTGCATTCAATGTGTGCGGGTACGCGTTGTACCCCTGTGCGCGTTGAACAGCAATGGACCGATCGGTGCCTCCGGCCGGCCCATTGCATTCAATGTGTGCGGGTACGCGTTGTACCCCTGTGCGCGTTGAACAGCAATGGACCGATCGGTGCCTCCGGCCGGCCCATTGCATTCAATGTGTGCGGGTACGCGTTGTACCCCTGTGCGCGTTGAACAGCAATGGACCGATCGGTGCCTCCGGCCGGCCCATTGCATTCAATGTGTGCGGGTACGCGTTGTACCCCTGTGCGCGTTGAACAGCAATGGACCGATCGGTGCCTCCGGCCGGCCCATTGCATTCAATGTGTGCGGGTACGCGTTGTACCCCTGTGCGCGTTGAACAGCAATGGACCGATCGGTGCCTCCGGCCGGCCCATTGCATTCAATGTGTGCGGGTACGCGTTGTACCCCTGTGCGCGTTGAACAGCAATGGACCGATCGGTGCCTCCGGCGGCCCATTGCATTCAATGTGTGCGGGTACGCGTTGTACCCCTGTGCGCGTTGAACAGCAATGGACCGATCGGTGCCTCCGGCCGGCCCATTGCATTCAATGTGTGCGGGCACGCGTTGTACCCCTGTGCGCGTTGAACAGCAATGGACCGATCGGTGCCTCCGGCCGGCCCATTGCATTCAATGTGTGCGGGTACGCGTTGTACCCCTGTGCGCGTTGAACAGCAATGGACCGATCGGTGCCTCCGGCCGGCCCATTGCATTCAATGTGTGCGGGTACGCGTTGTACCCCTGTGCGCGTTGAACAGCAATGGACCGATCGGTGCGCACCCATTGACAATGGGCTTGCCTGGCAACGGACGCGTTTTTGAATATTCGAACGAGTCGGTTGCTGGAAATTCAGTTGGTCACCCACAACAATGTTGCAAAATAATGTATGTCATGAAGTTGAAGATTTGAAGGATGCTGTGGGCGTGTTTTGGTGCTGCTATTCCATGGATTGGCCAGATTCAGAAGATGCAAACGACTTGGACCTATCACTTTGGACACAAGGGACAGTATCTGCCTCTCCAGCACATATATATTGCTGCATGTTCCCCTGAGAGCCCACTTGCCTGCACTACATGCTCCAGGACGCCATCTGCCACTGCACTGCTGCTGTCTCTGCCCCTCTGGACCCTGCAATGGCACGTACTGTGGAGAGAGCCCCAGCCTTCAGCCTTGAAGAGAACCAGGCCCTGCTGGACAGCCTACTTCCACAGTACAGCAAGCTGTATGGGACACCAGGGGAGCAGGTGAGTGTTCTGTGCACTGCCTTTCTGAATGTGCATTTTGTGTGACTAGCAAGGCTGAGAGTCAGCACACCACTGGCTAGCAGGCTCACTGAGTAGTTGTCACCCCCATAGTGTGTAGTGACTTGCACTGGACAGGTATGGTGCAGTGACAGTGCTTCTGAACAGGGTTTTACTCCCCATGCTATGATACCATGTAGTGACTTCTGGAAAACTGTCCATGGGCAGCCGTGCACTGCCTGGGTACACCATGTGCCCCTGTGATTGCGACATGTATATGCAACTGTGTCATGCACGGATATGTTGCATGTGTAGTAATGTCCTTATCACTTTGTCATCCTGACAGGCTTCTGCCCATCGGAAGCATGAGATCTGGAAGGACATCGTCCGGGCTGTCCGGTCCGTGGGGGTCTACCAGCGCCGGATCCGCAACTGCCAAAAGAGGTGGCAGGACCTTCGGGGCTGGACCCGGAGGATTGCACGGGTCCAGCTGAAGCTGTCGCCTCCTCGCAGGAGGGGCGGAACACGGACCCTGACCCCCACATGCTCAGGATCCTGGCGGTGGTCTTTCCAGACCTGGATGGGCAGCTGAAGGCCAGAGAGCAGCAAGGAGGGGGTGAGTCAAAGACTGCACTGTGTACTCTGTCTAACATGTTATGTGCCCTCCTCGGGCCAGGTTGAACTGCCACAGTACAGCAGTCATGTTGTCCAGGAGCCATGTCCCTCTATTGTGCACTGCCCACTCCTCATCTGATACCCAGGTGTGGCCCTTACATGCAGGGAATTCTGTCACTTAGGACTGTGTCCTTGCAGTTTGCTTGACTCAAGGTGGGAGACAGCATCTGTTTCCCTGACTCTGTGGTGGGCATCATGGGTGGGTCCATTGCTTACACAATGCCTGTATTCTGACATGTAGGGTAGTGTCACAGGTCTCCCATATGTCCAATAGGTATGACCTGGACAGATGAGGGTTAAGAGGATGTGTTGTGGGGGGATGTACATGTGCACTTGTGCAGCTCCAGGACTTGCATTCCCCATGACCTACTATTGTGACACAGTGCAGAGTGTTGTTGTCTGGCTGCAAAGTCATACATCACTGAGACAGTGATGTATGACTTTGCAGTCATGCCTCCGCCATGGCATGTGTCTACTGATTGGTGATCCTGCAGGGGAGTGACATGTGCTACATGCACACCATAGTGGCGCTGGCTATCAGGACATGGGTGCATCATGGTGTCTGTCGCTGGTATGCATCACATGCATTTCCTATTTGACTCTGGGCATCCCTTACATCCGTAAACCTGTACTGACTCAGTGGCAAGAGCTGTGATGTGTCCACACCGTGTCCTCTGCACTGTCCAACTACTGTGTACTTGGTGCATGTGTCAACACTGGGGTGTTGCAATCCAACAGACACCAGACAGATGGGTGCAAGGCCATGTGGGATGTGAGTGCCATGCTTGGCATCAGACTGACAATTGACTTCTCCTGTTCAATTAGTGCACTTTTAGCAATGTACAACTAATGATGCCAGGGCTTGCTCTGTGATGTGCTGTGCTCACAGTGGTGTGTGCGTTATGTGCAGGTGACTGATGTCTGTCTGTTTCCCCATTGTTTGCAGATACATCCACGGCCACGGAAGGGGACAGCTCCACGGACCAGGAGGAGCCGGAGAGCCAGACTGGGTCAGCAGCCGAGGAGTGGTCGGAGGGACCCAGTGGCACGGAGGGCGAGGGGAGCCACACCGAGGAGTCCTCAGCAGCATCCACCTCAGCTGAGGACCAGAGCAACTCGGAGGATGACTCCCTTGTGGAGGCGGGTGTCAGCAGCCACCACACCCCAGCTAGTGTTGCTGTCCCCGCCACCACCAGCACCACCACCGCCCTCCCATCGGCTCCCATTCCCCAGGTCCGTGGAGGCTCCCATGTCCGGGAGCGTGTCTCCTTTGGGCCAGGCACCGCACCCCCTGCCCCTGTGTCCCCTGCTGCCCTGAGTGAGGAGTCTGTGTACCTCCTTCGCCAGCTCCATGTAGGGCAGACAGCCATGCTGAGTGTCCTCCATGCGCACACCGCGCTGTTGACTCAGCTGGTGTCGTTCATGGAGGGCATCTCATCGGGCATGTCTGACCTACAGAGGGGCAATAGGTCCATGGACTCCTCCCTGACGGCAGCAGTGTCCCTCCTCAAACGGTCCCTCACCCTCCTGCCTCTGCTCCATCCACACTCCCCAGCACCTTACCCATCCCAGGCACACACACACTGGCACACACCAGCACACACACATCCAGCACACTGACACACACGCCAATGACAAAACGCACACGCAAGCACATTCAGGGGACTGAAGCCAGACTCACAGGGGATGGGGCCCTGGAACACACACACGCATCCACATGCACTGCGCAGTCCTCAGTTCCCTCTCCCTCCAAAGCACCCTCCCTTGCCTCACCTGCAACCCCAAAGTCACAGCAGCTCTTCCTCTGTGACCTCGGCCTCTTCCCCACCGATGAAGCTGCTCCAGCATCCCGGGGGAAGAGGAAGCCCACCCACACGGAGCAGAGTGCCCCTCGCCCCCGGACACCCTCCCCCAGGCGCAGACGGACTGAGGCCCCCACCCGCAAGTCCCCCGGAGTGCTAAGAGCAAGACCCCGCCACCGCCCTGCAGCTCAGGCACAAGGTCTCCGTCCTCCATCCCTCAGGCCCCCACTGCACAGGTGCCCCCACCACACCCTGCCCCAGGTTCCCCCACCCACAGATATACCATCCCCAAGATGCTCCGGCCTTCTCCCCTGCCACTTGCTCTCCCAGCACCACACCCCCGCTGCGCTTGTCTGTGCCACTGATGTGGTGAGGGTGTCCTCCCCCTCTGTCCAACCCACCTTGCCTGTTCCCCATTCTCCTCCCCTGGAGGTAGGCACTGCAGTGGAGTCCACTACCGCCCTGTCTGACTTGGGCACTGCAGTGGCGGACCTGTCCACCCCATCTGCAGGGTCCACTGCAGTTGTGCCGGCACCCACGACATCTGTGTCATGCCCCCAGTTGTGCCGGCACACACCATGTCAGACACCTCCACTGCAGTTGTCAGTGGCTCTCCAGCACCCACCACCCCTTCCCTGACTCCCCCTGGTGAGCCCTGATCCTGTCCCTGCGGTGCCTGGCCTGCCCCCCGGTTGCCCCTCCTAGTGGATTGTCCCTGGTATTGTGCAGGCATGCGTAGGGTGACATCTGCCAGTGTCACCCTGTTTGAACTTTGACAATGGACTGGCCATTGGCCTTTGCTCTTTTTCAGGACTTCGTTTGGCCTCAACACATATGCTGAATAAAGCAACTTTCTTTTCTCTAGTGCTCATGCTTCAGATGTACATGTTGTTGGTGCAGCTAACCATGCCCTTGCTGCAGTGATGGTGATATCTGGTCTCATGATTATGAAGTGTTACTGTGCAGGGACCCATGTGGTCCAGGGGGAATGTGTCCTATCATGTGGTGTATCCATGTCATCAATAGCAGCATCTGAGGGTGTCATGTGTTCAGTATTTGGCAATGGGTTTCCTACTTACATTGGCAATTTCACATCTGTGGCTTCCACCCCTGCACATCTGTTGTGCCTGCCATCGTTGCTTTTGTCTACTTCCCTGACCGTGTTGCCATCTCCAGTGGACATGCAGGTTTGGGCATCAATGGGGAGGGACTCATCCGTGTAGTCAGTGCAACATTGCTATACAAGTGTGTTGGATCTGTGCTGATGATTCCGTTGGCACATCCATGACCAGGCTGATGTGATGGGAGCCCTCATTTGGTGCTAATTGTTGATTGTGTGACCAAGTGCTCAGCTGACATGATGGGGCCCTACTGAGGCAACATATGGCACAGCTTTCCTCACACAGGAGTGGAGTCCCCTCATGGCAGTGTGTACACGTGTGACATTGCCTGCGCCCAAGGTGTGTGTTGTATGTGCATGTCTGTGTGTTCACTTCCATTCATCTGCGCATGCTGTGATCCCTAGTGTTGTACCTGTTTGTGATGCTTGCTGACTTGAGCTATGTTCCCCCAAAGTCTTCTCCCTGTGTTCTCTGTGATGTGGGTGCATGGCACATTACTGGTCATCAGGGTGTCACCCATAGGTGTGTTTGCTGTCAGGGCAGAGTTTGTGTGCTGACGCAGATGGGTCACAGTCAGGTTTCCCTTTGGCACTTGTTGTTTGCCCCTGTCATGTGATTTCCAGTTTGTGTTATCTTTCAGTGATTGTGACACGTTGTGTGTGTGACTGCTGGCACTCCTTAGGGTCCGGGCTGCAATGTTGGTTGTTGTCTATGTGTGTTCTTTGTGGGTGACCTTGGCTTCTTCATTGGTGTGTGACTGTGGCTGGGATCCCATTGGTCGGTGTGGTATTGCCGTCATGTCCATGTACAGCGTAGTGTGCAGTGTGTCAGACATTCAGGAGTCTTGTTGAGTGTCCATGTGTGATGTGTTTCTACACCTTGGTTCCCACCCACCACCCTGGAATAGTAATGGGTGCATGTGCAATGTCACCAGTGCATGTGTACTTCACTGCTGCACATTGTTGGAGGTCGAGGGGTGTGGTCTTGAGTGTGTGCAGATGAGAGTTGTTGCCCGGCTAGTCCCCTGCCTCCATGTTGGCCTTGGCTTACTGGCCATGCTGATTGATTTGTGCTTGTGTAGGTGTGATGGTAGTTAGTTGCTCAGGACACCTGACTGTGGTTCACAGTGTGAACGACATTTAGCTTTGTCATCACAGTGGTATTTTTCTTCAGCCCAGGGTCACCACATTGTGGGGGCCCTGGGGGTGGTGCTGTGGTGTGTCTGTGACTTGCTGTGTCAGTTGTTGTTCCTACGTGCCTGTGTGACATGTGTGTTTTGTGCTCCCTCTCACCTGTCAATGCCTGCTTGCCCACATAGGGGATTTGGATCCATGAGTTACCTTAGTGTGGCAGTGTATGCACATCTGTATGATTGGTATTCAGCTCTCCTCATGTGTTGTGTTGTTGCCTGGGGACACTGGCACCCCCACCCTCACCTGCTGTGTATGATGACAGTGTTGGTCTGCCTGTTTGTGTTTGTGCATCTGCACCACTGCATTGGCATATCTTGGGTGTGCCATTGGCTGTATGTTGTTTGGTGTGTTTCCCCTGCTGTCCCTGGGACTCCTAGGTCATCGGTCAGCACAGTGATCATGGTTTGTGTGTCCCATTGCTGCCATGGTATGGTATCTGTTCACCTCACATCTGCTGTCTCCACAGGGTATCTGCATTTGTGTGCCCATTGGTGCAAATATGTGGTTCTGCATTCTGATGGTCACTTCTGTCATTGTGTCATTGATGACTGTTGACGGTCTCAGCCACCATGGGTGTTGTTTGTCTGCACATGGCCAAAGGAATGTTTCATTTGCACTGCAGTATTTGGCTCCCCCAATTTATGTTGCAATGGGACACATACACTACTTTGCCACAGATGAGTTTTTGGTTCTGTGACCAGGAATGATCCATGCAGTTTGGCAGTTGCAGCTCTTTCTTTGTCAACAATTACCTTTTGGTCACTGTGATGATGAGGGTGTAGACCCCATTGCCACAATGGTCAAAATGTGCTTCAGCTATGGACCCCACACTTGCCTTTTGGTCACTGTGATGATGGGGGTTTAGACCCCATTGCCACAATGGTCAAAATGTGCTTCAGCTATGGACCCCACACTTGCCTTTTGGTTACTGTGATGATGGGGGTTTAGACCCCATTGCCACAATGGTCAAAATGTGCTTCAGCTATGGACCCCACACTTACCTTTTGGTCACTGTGATGATGGGGGTTTAGGCCCCATTGCCACAATGGTCAAAATGTGCTTCAGCTATGGACCCCACACTTGCCTTTTGGTCACTGTGATGATGGGGGTTTAGGCCCCATTGCCACAATGGTCATGGGCTGCTTGCATTGTGGGTGCCACACACATATATGTGTGGCACATGTGCTAGGGGTCACATTGTATGTTCAATGTCATGTTCGGTGTTGTAGGCATTTGACACAGCCTGCTCACACGCTTGTCATGGTGGTGGGGGGATGTCTTAATCTTGCATTCCCTAGGTTGTGGTGTGCTTGTTGTGTCATGCATTGTCCATCCTATGAGTGGGGGTGGTAGTAGTGGTAGGCATCCAGCCCCCCTGGCTAAGGGTGGTAGTAGTGGTGGGCATCCTGCCCCCTGGCTAAGGGTGGTGGTAGGCATCCAGCCCCCTGGCTAAGGGTGGTGGTAGGCATCCAGCCCACCCTGGCTAAGGGTGGTAGTAGTGGTGGGCATCCTGCCCCCTGGCTAAGGGTGGTAGTGGTGGGCATCTGGCACCCCCTGGCTAAGGGTGGTAGTAGTGGTGGGCATCCAGCCCCCCTGGCTAAGGGTGGTGGTAGGCATCCAGCCCCCCTGGCTAAGGGTGGTAGTAGTGGTGGGCATCCTGCCCCCCTGGGTGAGGGTGGTAGTAGTGGTAGGCATCCTGCCCCCCTGGTTGAGGGTGGTAGTAGTGGTAGGCATCCAGCCCCCTGGCTAAGGGTGGTGGTAGGCATCCAGCCCCCCTGGCTAAGGGTGGTGGTAGGCATCCAGCCCCCCTGGCTAAGGGTGGTAGTAGTGGTGGGCATCCTGCCCCCTGGCTAAGGGTGGTAGTAGTGGTAGGGCATCCTGCCCCCCTGGTTGAGGGTGGTAGTAGTGGTAGGCATCCAGCCCCCTGGCTAAGGGTGGTAGTAGTGGTGGGCATCCTGCCCCCCTGGTTGAGGGTGGTAGTAGTGGTAGGCATCCAGCCCCCTGGCTAAGGGTGGTAGTAGTGGTGGGCATCCAGCCCCCCTGGCTAAGGGTGGTGGTAGGCATCCAGCCCCCCTGGCTAAGGGTGGTAGTAGTGGTGGGCATCCTGCCCCCCTGGGTGAGGGTGGTAGTAGTGGTAGGCATCCTGCCCCCCTGGTTGAGGGTGGTAGTAGTGGTAGGCATCCTGCCCCCCTGGGTGAGGGTGGTAGTAGTGGTAGGCATCCTGCCCCCTGGGTGGGGTGGTAGTAGTGGTAGGCATCCAGCCCCCCTGGCTAAGGGTGGTGGTAGGCATCCAGCCCCCCTGGCTAAGGGTGGTAGTAGTGGTGGGCATCCTGCCCCCTGGCTAAGGGTGGTAGTAGTGGTAGGCATCCTGCCCCCTGGTTGAGGGTGGTAGTAGTGGTAGGCATCCAGCCCCCTGGCTAAGGGTGGTAGTAGTGATGGGCATCCAGCCCCCTGGCTAAGGGTGGTGGTAGTGGTAGGCATCCAGCCCCCTGGCTAAGGGTGGTAGTAGTGGTGGGCATCCTGCCCCCCTGGGTGAGGGTGGTAGTAGTGGTAGGCATCCTGCCCCCTGGGTGGGGGTGGTAGTAGTGGTAGGCATCCTGCCCCCCTGGGCGGGGGTGGTAGTAGTGGTAGGCATCCAGCCCCCTGGCTAAGGGTGGTGGTAGGCATCCAGCCCCCCTGGCTAAGGGTGGTAGTAGTGGTGGGCATCCTGCCCCCTGGCTAAGGGTGGTAGTAGTGGTAGGCATCCTGCCCCCCTGGTTGAGGGTGGTAGTAGTGGTAGGCATCCAGCCCCCGTGGCTAAGGGTGGTAGTAGTGGTGGGCATCCTGCCCCCCTGGTTGAGGGTGGTAGTAGTGGTAGGCATCCAGCCCCCTGGCTAAGGGTGGTAGTAGTGGTGGGCATCCTGCCCCCCTGGGTGAGGGTGGTAGTAGTGGTAGGCATCCTGCCCCCTGGGTGGGGGTGGTAGTAGTGGTAGGCATCCAGCCCCACCTGGCTAAGGGTGGTGGTAGTGGTGGGCATCCTGCCCCCCTGGCTAAGGGTGGTAGTAGTGGTAGGCATCCTGCCCCCCCTGGTTGAGGGTGGTAGTAGTGGTAGGCATCCAGCCCCCGTGGCTAAGGGTGGTAGTAGTGGTGGGCATCCTGCCCCCCTGGTTGAGGGTGGTAGTAGTGGTAGGCATCCAGCCCCCTGGCTAAGGGTGGTAGTAGTGGTGGGCATCCTGCCCCCCTGGGTGAGGGTGGTAGTAGTGGTAGGCATCCTGCCCCCTGGGTGGGGGTGGTAGTAGTGGTAGGCATCCAGCCCCCCTGGCTAAGGGTGGTGGTAGGCATCCAGCCCCCCTGGCTAAGGGTGGTAGTAGTGGTGGGCATCCTGCCCCCCTGGGTGAGGGTGGTAGTAGTGGTAGGGCATCCTGCCCCCTGGCTAAGGGTGGTAGTAGTGGTGGGCATCCAGACCCCCTGGCTAAGGGTGGTGGTAGGCATCCAGCCCCCTGGCTAAGGGTGGTAGTAGTGGTGGGCATCCTGCCCCCCTGGGTGAGGGTGGTAGTAGTGGTAGGCATCCTGCCCCCTGGCTAAGGGTGGTAGTAGTGGTGGGCATCCAGCCCCCCTGGCTAAGGGTGGTGGTAGGCATCCAGCCCCCTGGCTAAGGGTGGTAGTAGTGGTGGGCATCCTGCCCCCCTGGGTGAGGGTGGTGGTAGGCATCCAGCCCCCCTGGCTAAGGGTGGTGGTAGGCATCCAGCCCACCCTGGCTAAGGGTGGTAGTAGTGGTGGGCATCCTGCCCCCTGGCTAAGGGTGGTAGTGGTGGGCATCTGGCACCCCCTGGCTAAGGGTGGTAGTAGTGGTGGGCATCCAGCCCCCCTGGCTAAGGGTGGTGGTAGGCATCCAGCCCCCCTGGCTAAGGGTGGTAGTAGTGGTGGGCATCCTGCCCCCTGGCTAAGGGTGGTAGTAGTGGTAGGCATCCTGCCCCCCTGGTTGAGGGTGGTAGTAGTGGTAGGCATCCAGCCCCGTGGCTAAGGGTGGTAGTAGTGGTGGGCATCCTGCCCCCCTGGTTGAGGGTGGTAGTAGTGGTAGGCATCCAGCCCCCTGGCTAAGGGTGGTAGTAGTGGTGGGCATCCTGCCCCCCTGGGTGAGGGTGGTAGTAGTGGTAGGCATCCTGCCCCCCTGGGTGGGGGTGGTAGTAGTGGTAGGCATCCAGCCCCCCTGGCTAAGGGTGGTGGTAGGCATCCAGCCCCCCTGGCTAAGGGTGGTAGTAGTGGTGGGCATCCTGCCCCCCTGGGTGAGGGTGGTAGTAGTGGTAGGCATCCTGCCCCCTGGCTAAGGGTGGTAGTAGTGGTGGGCATCCAGCCCCCTGGCTAAGGGTGGTGGTAGGCATCCAGCCCCCCTGGCTAAGGGTGGTAGTAGTGGTGGGCATCCTGCCCCCCTGGGTGAGGGTGGTAGTAGTGGTAGGCATCCTGCCCCCCTGGTTGAGGGTGGTAGTAGTGGTAGGCATCCTGCCCCCCCTGGTTGAGGGTGGTAGTAGTGGTAGGCATCCTGCCCCCCTGGTTGAGGGTGGTTGTGGTGGTTGGCATCCAGCCCCCCTGGGTTGGGGTGGTGGCGCGCATTCAGGCCCCTGTGTGCATATGTGGCATTGGTGATGGGCATCCCGCCCCTATGGTGCTGCTGTTGCTGGTGTAAGTATATTCAGATTCCCAGTGTATGTGTGTGATGTGTCGTGTACGTGTTGTATGTGTTTTGTGGTTGGTGTCTGACTTACCTTCTGCGCCGTACGCGTCCGTGCCTGTTCCGGTAGTAGATGTAGAATATTGGTATGATCGGGACGAAGGGATTCATGGTTGGTTCGTGTCGTTCGTCCTTCTCGTTGCTTCGCGTCGTCCTCGTCGCTTGGCTTCGTCCTCGTCGCTTCGCGTCGTCCTCGTCGGTGCTGTGTTCTGTCTCGTAGCCGTGGATCGTGTTGTGGCGCGATTCGGAGCTTATGTGCGCCTCTCCCGGATGCTTTGACGTGCCGTGCGTAGCGACGGGTTCGGCGCGTACGGAAAGCGCATCGTACTTGTTCGGCCGGACGGGGCTGCATTTTCCCTTCCGTGCGACTCGATTCGGCGTTTCCGGATTCGCCTCGGTCGGAGAACAGGACCTGGTTTGGGTGAGTACGGCTCGGCCGGGATTTTTGCTGTTGTGCGCATCGTACTTGCTCGTTCGGTGTACTGTACGGATCGGTCGGGAAACTGGCTTTCGCATGGCTTTTTTCCCGACCGAATAGTATTGGGTGCGCCTCCGACCGAGATCGGAATCGGCCCCTATGTTTTTTTTAATTATATGTATTATTTACTTTATTTTACATTATTTTTAAGCATTTAAAAAAAGCAATATTTTTGACAACGATATTTTTGACAACAATATTTTTTTTCTCGATATTTTTGTACTTACCATGATGTAGATAGGACTTCGATATTCTGGACAACGATATTTTTGTCCCGATATTTTTGTACCTCGACATTTTTGTTGTCGATATTCTGTCAGTGATCCCTCTTCAAGTTGCAGCTGTACTAGTAAATAAGTGCCTGCACTTCTATGTAGTATTGCCTGGGCGCTGCTGGTACTTCTCTGCTTGGCTGCTGATGTACTGGTAAGGAACCGTCCCAGAACTTCTCTGCAGGGTTGCTGTATTTGTATTTGACAGTCCAGTACTTCTCTTCAAGTTGCAGCTGTACTAGTAAATGCAGCACTTCTATGCAGTATTGCATGGACGCTGCTGGTACTACTCTGCTTGGCTGCTGATGTACTGGTAAGGAAGTGTCCCAGTACTTCTCTGCAGGGTTGCTGTAGTTCACAGTCCAGTACTTCTCTTCAAGATGCAGCTGTACTAGTAAGTGCTGGCACTTCAATGCAGTATACCATGGGTGCTGCTGGTACTTCCCTGTAGGCTGCTGGTGTACTGGCAAGGAAGTGCTCCAGTACTTCTCTGCAGGGTTGCTGTACTTGTATTTCACAGCCCAGTACTTCTCTTCAAGTTGCCGCTGTACTAGTAAATAAGTGCTGGCACTTCTATGCATTATTGCTGGTACTTCCCTGCGGGCTGCTGGTGCATTGGTAAAGAAGTGTCCCAGTACTTCTCTGCAGGGTTGCTGTACCTGTATTTCACAGTCCAGTACTTCTCTTGAAGTTGGCTTTGTACTAGTAAGTGCCGGCACTTCTATTCAGTATTGCATGGACACTGATGGTACTTCTCTGCCTGAATGCTGATGTGCTGGAAGGAAGCGTCCCAGTACTTCTCTGCAGGGTTGCTGTACGTGTATTTCACAGTCCAGTACCTCTCTTCAAGTTGCAGCTGTACTAGTAAGTGCCGGCACTTCTATGCAGTATTGCATGAGTGCTGCTGGTACTTCCCTGCTTGGCTGATGATGTACTGGTAAGAAAGAGTCCCAGTACTTCCCTGCTGGGTTGCTGTACTTGTTTTTGACAGTCCAGTACTTCTCTTGAAGTTGCAGATGTACTAGTAAATAAGTGACGGCACTTCTATGCAGTATTGCATGTGCGATGCTGGTACTTCTCTGCTTGGCTGCTGATGTACTGGTAAGGAAGCATCCCAGTACTTCTCTGCAGGGTTGCTGTACTTCTATTTCACAGTCCAGTACTTCTCTTGAAGTTGCAGCTGTGCTAGTAAATAAGTGACGGCACTTCTATGCAGTATTGAATGGACACTGCTGGTACTTCCCTGCTTGGCTGCTCATATACTGGTATGGAACCGTCCTAGTACTTCCCTGCAGGGTTGCTGTACTTGTATTTCACAGTCCAGTACTTCTCTTGAAGTTGCAGGTGTACTAGTAAAGGAAGTGCTGGCACTTCAATGTAGTATTGCATGGGCGCTGCTGGCACTTCTCTGCTTGGCTGCTGATGTACTGATAAAGAAGCGTCCCAGTACTTTTCTACTGTGTTGCAGTATTTGACAGTCCAGTACTTCCCTTCGAGTTGCAGCTGTACTAGTAAGTGCCGGCACTTCTATGCAGTATTGCAGGAGCGCTGCTGGTACTTCCCTGCTTGACTGCTGATGTACTGGTTAGGAAGCGTCCCAGTACTTCTCTGCAGTGTTGCTGTATTTGACAGTCCAGTACTTCTCTTTAAGGTGCAGGTGTACTAGTAAATAAGTGCCGGCACTTCTATGCAGTATTGCACGGGCGCTGCTGGTACTTCTCTGCTTGGCTGCTGATGTACTGGTAAGGAAGCGTCCCAGTCCTTCTCTGCAGTGTTGCTGTATTTGGCAGTCCAGTACTTCTCTTCGAGTTGTAGCTGTACTAGTAAGTGCTGGCACTTCTATGCAGTATTGCATGAGTGCTGCTGGTACTTCCCTGCTTGGCTGCTGATGTACTGGTAAGGAAGCGTCCCAGTCCTTCTCTGCGGTGTTGCTGTATTTGACAGTTCAGTACTTCTCTTCGAGGTGCAGCTGTACTAGTAAGTGCTGGCACTTCTATGCAGTATTGTATAAGTGCTGCTGGTACTTTGCTTGGTTGCTGATGTACTGGTTAGGAATTGTCCCAGTACTTCTCTGCAGTGTTGCTGTACTTGTATTTCACAGTCCAGTACTTCTCTTCAAGTTGTCGTTGTACAAGTAAGTGCCGGCACTTCTATGCAGTATTGCTCGGGCGCTGCTGGTACTTCCCTGCGGGCTGCTGGTGTACTGGTAAGGAAGCGTCCCAGTACTTCTCTGCAGGATTGCTGTACTTGTATTTCATAGTCCAGTAATTCTCTTCAAGTTGCAGCTGTGCTAGTAAATAAGTGACGGCCCTTTTATGCAGTATTGAATGGACGCTGCTGGTACTTCTCTGCTTGGCTGCTGATGTACTGGTGAGGAAGCGTCCCAGTACTTGTCTGCAGGGTTTCTTTACTTGTATTTCACAGTCCAGTACTTCTCTTCATGTTGCAGCTGTCCTACTAAATAAGTGCTGGCACTTCTATGCAGTATTGCATGGGCGCTGCTGGTACTTCTCTGCTTGGCTGCTGATGTACTGGTAAGAAACCGTCCCAGTACTTCCCTGCAGGATTGCTGTATTTGTATTCGACAGTCCAGTACTTCTCTTCAAGTTGCAGCTGTACTAGTAAGTGCCTGCACTTCTATGCAGTATTGCATGGACGCTGCTGGTACTTCTCTGCTTGGCTGCTGACATACTGGTAAGGAAGCGTCCCAGTACTTCTCTACAGGGTTGCTGTATTTCACAGTCAAATACTTCTCTTCAAGCTGCAGCTGTACTAGTAAGTGTTGGCACCTCAATTCAGTATTCCATGAGTGCTGCTGGTACTTCCCTGAGGGCTGCTGATGTACTGGTAAAGAAGGGTCTCAGTACTTCTCTGCAGTGTTGCTGTATTTGACAGTGCAGTACTTCTCATCGAGTTGCAGCTGTACTAGTAAGTGCCTGCACTTCGTTGCAGTATTACATGGATGCTGCTGGTACTTCCCTGATTGGCTGCTGTGTACTGGAAAGGAAGCGTCCCAGTACTTCTCTGCAGTGTTGCTGTATTTGACAGTACAGTACTTCTCTCTAAGGTGCAGGTGTACTAGTAAATAAGTGCTGGCACTTCTATGCAGTCTTGCATGGGCGCTGCTGGTACTTCCCTGCAGGCTGCTGGTGTACTGGTAAGAAAGTGCCCCAGTACTTCTCTGCAGGGTTGCTGTACTTGTATTTCACAGTCCAGTAATTCTCTTCAAGTTGCAGATGTACTAGTAAATAAGTGCCGGCACTTCTATGCAGTATTGCATGGGCACTGCTGGTACTTCCCAGCGGGCTGCTGGTGTATTGGTAAGGAAGCGTCCCAGTACTTCTCTGCAGGGTTGCTGTACTTGTATTTCACAAACCAGAAATTTTCTTCAAGTTGCAACTGTACTAGTAAATAAGTGCCGGCACTTCTATGCAGTATTGCATGTGCGATGCTGGTACTTCTCTGCTTGGCTGCTGATGTACTGGTAAGGAAGCGTCCCAGTTCTTCTCTGCACTGTTGCTGTATTTGACAGTCCAGTACTTCTCTTCGATTTGCAACTGTACTGGTAAGTGCAGGCACTTCTATGCAGTATTGCATGAGTGCTGCTGGTACTTCCCTGCTTGGCTGCTGATGTACTGGTAAGGAAGCGTCCCAGTCCTTATCTGAAGTGTTGCTGTATTTGACAGTCCAGTACTTCTCATCGAGTTGCAGCTGTACTAGTAAGTGCTGGCACTTCTTTGCAGTATTGCATGAGTGCTGATGGCACTTCCCTGTTTGGCTGAAGCATCCCAGTACTTCACTGCAGGGTTGCTATACTTGTATTTCACAGTCCAGTACTTCTCTTCAAGTTGCAGCTGTGCTAGTAAGTGCTGGCACTTCTATGCAGTATTGCATGAGTGCTGCTGGTATTTCTCTGCTTGGCTGCTGATGTACTTGGTAAGGAAGCATCCCAGTACTTCTCTGCAGGGTTGCTGTACTTGTATTCCACAGTCCAGTACTTCTCTTCAAGTTGCAGCTGTGCTAGTAAGTGTTGCCACTTCTATGCAGTATTGCATGAGTGTTGCTGGTATTTCTCTGCTTGGCTGCTGATGTACTTGGTAAGGAAGCGTCCCAGTACTTCTCTGCAGGGTTGCTGTGCTTGTATTCCACAGTCCAGTACTTCTCTTCAAGTTGCAGCTGTGCTAGTAAGTGCTGGCACTTCTATGCAGTATTGCATGAGTGCTGCTGGTATTTATCTGCTTGGCTGCTGATGTACTTGGTAAGGAAGCATCCCAGTACTTCACTGCAGGGTTGCTATACTTGTATTTCACAGTCCAGTACTTCTCTTCAAGTTGCAGCTGTGCTAGTAAGTGCTGGCACTTCTATGCAGTATTGCATGAGTGCTGCTGGTATTTCTCTGCTTGGCTGCTGATGTACTTGGTAAGGAAGCGTCCCAGTACTTCTCTGCAGTGATGCTGTATTTGATAGTCCAGTACTTCTTTTTAGGGTGCAGGTGTACTAGTAAATAAGTGCCGGCACTTCTATGCAGTATTGCATTGGCGCTGCAGGTACTTCCCTGCTTGGCTGCTGATGTACTTGGTAAGGAAGCGTCCCAGTACTTCTCTGCAGGGTTGCTGTGCTTGTATTCCACAGTCCAGTACTTCTCTTCAAGTTGCAGTTGTGCTAGTAAGTGCTGGCACTTCTATGCAGTATTGCATGAGTGCTGCTGGTATTTATCTGCTTGGCTGCTGATGTACTTGGTAAGGAAGCGTCCCAGTACTTCTCTGCAGGGTTGCTGTACTTGTATTCCACAGTCCAGTACTTCTCTTCAAGATGCAGCTGTGCTAGTAAGTGCTGGCACTTCTATGCAGTATTGCATGAGTGCTGCTGGTATTTATGTGCTTGGCTGCTGATGTACTTGGTAAGGAAGCGTCCCAGTACTTCTCTGCAGGGTTGCTGTACTTGTATTCCACAGTCCAGTACTTCTCTTCAAGATGCAGCTGTGCTAGTAAGTGCTGGCACTTCTATGCAGTATTGCATGAGTGCTGCTGGTATTTCTCTGCTTGGCTGCTGATGTACTTGGTAAGGAAGCGTCCCAGTACTTCTCTGCAGTGATGCTGTATTTGATAGTCCAGTACTTCTTTTTAGGGTGCAGGTGTACTAGTAAATAAGTGCCGGCACTTCTATGCAGTATTGCATTGGCGCTGCAGGTACTTCCCTGCTTGGCTGTTGATGTACTGGTAAGGAAGCGTCCCAGTACTTCTCTGCAGGGTTGCTGTACTTGTATTCCACAGTCCAGTACTTCTCTTCAAGTTGCAGCTGTGCTAGTAAGTGCTGGCACTTCTATGCAGTATTGCATGGGCGCTGCTGGTACTTCCCTGCAGGCTGCTGATGTACTTGGTAAGGAAGCGTCCCAGTACTTCTCTTCAGTGATGCTGTATTTGATAGTCCAGTACTTCTTTTTAGGGTGCAGGTGTACTAGTAAATAAGTGCCGGCACTTCTATGCAGTATTGCATTGGCGCTGCAGGTACTTCCCTGCTTGGCTGTTGATGTACTGGTAAGGAAGCGTCCCAGTACTTCTCTGCAGGGTTGCTGTACTTGTATTCCACAGTCCAGTACTTCTCTTCAAGTTGCAGCTGTGCTAGTAAGTGCTGGCACTTCTATGCAGTATTGCATTGGCGCTGCAGGTACTTTCCTGCTTGGCTGTTGATGTACTGATAAGGAACAGTCCCAGTACTTCTACGCAGGCCTACAGCGTTTTCCACATGAATATGAATTTTATGCACTCACCACACACGGCAAATGTTAGAATAGTCTTCCAGCAGACACTTTACGAAAGTTAACTAGTTACCTTGACCTACTGATTGCTGTAATGAATCATTTGACGTGGTCACGATGCTGCGCGGATAGTGTATACATCCCCCTTTGATGGACTGTGGGACGGGCACATTCAATTTTTGTTAGGCATGGGTATATTAAGTGATTTGCCCAGAATCACAGGATGTTGAGCCGAAGCCAAGACTCGAACCTAGTTTCCCAGCTTCAAGGTCGGCCGCTCTGGCCGTTAGGCCACATAAATTCAGAAGGGCGCTACCACAAACTTATCAAAGGCATCATCCTTGTTGACATCACACTATTGGAATTTATTGGGCTCACAATGTTCTCACATGCTCCAGCAGGAGTCACACTATTGCAGGAAAAGCAAACCCAGAAGCTTGGTTAAAACATGTGGCCTTTTCCTTAACCATTGGCTATTATACAGGGCCCATGGAATGATGCGGCAAGGGAGCACCAAATTATGCCGTAGAGTTAACTAAATTATGCTGCAAAAAAAGCCAAATTATGTGGCATAATGCAGCAAAATTTGTTGTTATTATTACTTCATTATTTTTACTTCATTATTTTGTAATTTTTACACTTGGTAATACTCTCTTGGAAAAGATTTCACCTCATTTGTACCAGTTTAACAAAAAAATACATAAATAAGCAAATGAAAGATGACCAGTTACCCTTTACGAAGGGTCTTCCGACGCGTGTAAACACATATCCACGTGTTTAGTTAACTTTGGATCCGTTTGAGCTACAAACAAAGTTTTAATTTTGTTAAACGTCAGTTTAGGCAGCAGATGATGTATTATGTGGCAAATGCGGCACATCCTTAATTACGCGGGGAAAAAGCCGCGGCCATAGAATTACATAATTCAAGGGGCCCTGATTATACCATGGTTGTAAATTAGTGACCGGCGACGCTGCTCAACAAGAGGACTTATAAGGTTGCTAATAACATCCTATTACCATGGCCCTGAAGCCCTTTCGATTTCCCATTTGTATTTCCGGTCCTCATCCCAACGATTAACCAACCGGAACTGACGGCATTTCAATGGTCACTCGTGTCCTTCAAACACGGCATCAAAACGGTTCCCACAGAGGCTCACAACAAAACAGAATACTTTTCTAACCACACACCCTGCAAGGTGTAGCTTGCGACCCGAATGCACAAGCGCTTCAATGCCCAATGTAGGGGTAGTAAGCGCTACAACTTCTCACCTAGGGCTGTATTGTTCTCTCAAATTTTTATCCAGTCCTTCAAAAGCCCAAAAGAATATGCAACGCACGCCAAAATGTCTTCTTTTCCACTGTGCTTGGCAGGTAGCTGGGTAGGAGGATGCCAAGGAACCAATATTTTGACAATGTGCATGTGAGACTTATTCGCGGATATTCCCAAATTATTTGAATGGTTTAAATGGTGTTGTAAAATAATATGTACCTCTTTAGTTAAAAGGTCTGCTTGGCCTCACTCACCTGCTTGTGTTTACTCAGGCCCCTCCTTCCGTACTCAGTCACAGTTCATGAAATCAGTATTTTGCTTCCTTGAGCAAATACCGCCAGCCCAGATTCCTGTCATTCATGGTGAGTGTATAAAAAACGAGTTAAACATTAAAACACTTGTTGGACAACTGCTGAAGTGTGTGCAGGCCCTTGTAAGTACCTCATAGGCCCCCGCTATACACCACCCCTCAAGAGTCAAAGCAGCAGAAATGCGTGGAAGGCTCAGTGAATGACTTGACGACATGTTTCGGCCTCTTTTTTTCTCATTCTGTAGCTCTTCTCCCCGGCAACCCATGAATACTGCCGCATCTTGTGAATAAAATAGACATATCTTTAATTCTTCACAATGCCTATTTTTAGCTTGATTTCACCTTTCGTATAGTGGTTCAGGTTGATGTAAATACACTTTCACCAGCAAGAATATGAGGAGTAGTGATGCAGGAAAACAATGCCTTTTGGGGAATAATAATAATAAACAAATGATATTGCAGACTAAAATAGGGACTAGAAAACATTTACAGCAAATTTGGATGAATAATATGTGAGTCAGTGGATATCTGAATCGAAATCATTTGCCAGCACTTTTTAGAGAAAAAGCGTGACAAAGATCTGGTGTCCTGATCCACATAGCATCAAACTAAGACAACACCCTTCCAACCACGCAACACATATATGACGTAGCGTGCTACCCATGTAGGCAAGCACTTCGATGCCCCACATTGGGGTACTAAGCGCTATTTAAATGTTGCAATACTGTTGTCATTTTAGGAGTGCAGCATTTTTCAAACAGACATGCTTTCAACAACTTCCAGAATCAGTGGAAACAAGGCTCGCTCTGCAAGCCAAGCGGCAACATATTCCAAATAAGTGCACCTTGACCCTGGAGATGTTTATGGTGCATTTTGTTGTTCTATGGCAGTCCATGCACATGCTAGGAGATAAGATAGGATTGTGGGTTGATGCATCTGTTGCAGAGCTTTGGGTGCACCAGTGCTTAATTTGAACTGGTGGTTTCCGGTGCTCAGCACCGGCACTTAAGTGTTTACACCAGCACTTGTGACAGTTTGCCACAGGGTGGCGCTATCTTGCTAATTTAGAGATGACAACAACAACAGTCAATTATTGCCTTAGTATACATTCAAAATGACTATTACCTGCCGCCCACGCCATTCCCATAGCTTTGGGGCCTGGAATAATCCGAATTGTCACACTTGTAGAAATGTGATGGTTAGTAGTTCTGTTGTTACTGTCATTGGCAGCATGGCAGGGCAATGTGTGGTGCAAGCTGCAGTGGCCCCCTGACGAGAGCCTTGGTACTTATGTAGTTACATATTAAGCACTGGGGTGCATACTGGATGAAATAGGTCTGCAGAAGTGACATTGGGTGGATACAATCAGGATTCCAGTCCCGGAAGATATTCTTGAGCCGGAACTGTGCTGGCTCCTGCCTGTGTCATGGAACATTGTGCCCACAACAAGTTTCTCGTGACATGGCCCCCTTTCTGATCCATTTGTGGCTTCCCAGAGTAAGTGTTTCCATTTTCAGCTTTGTCTGGCCTAATGGTGGTTGTGGCCGGCTCAGCCTCGTGTTCCTCTGAGGTCTGAAGGGTTAGGGCCAGTGAGCTGAGAGTCAAAGGAACTTCTGTTACTAACAGCACTTGGATACCACAGCAGCATTATTATATATTAGTATTATTCATATAAAGCCACCACGTCACCTTTCTGCCACTTCGGCACTGCACAAAAGCAGTGCTTAATTTGAATCAGTGGTTTCTGGTGCTCGGCACCAGCACTTCATTGCCAACACCGGTGCTTGTGACAGTATGCCACAAGGTGGCGCTGTCTGGTTAATTTACAGATGACTACAACAACAGTTAATTGTTAATTCAATATACACTAAAAATGACTATTACCTGTTGCCTAAACCATTCTTATAGCTCTGGGGGTCTAGAATAGTCCTAATTGTCACACTTGTAGAGTGTGATGGTTTGTAGTTGTCCTGGTACTGTCATTGGCAGCATGACAGGGGCTCTGTGTGGTGCAAGCAGCAGTGGCCTCCTGATGAGAGCTCTGGCACTTAATATTTTACAAATTAAGCCCTGCACTAAAGCATGCAGAAGGAGACAACGGTGTGAAGTGTAGAAGCTCCAATGGTGAGCTCAGGTGATGGGGGCAAGGCAGAGTTTCAAAGAACAGGGGGGGGGGGGGGGAGGAGTTTGAAAAAGGAAGGGGCCAAATTTGAACTTGGCCAAACTAAAATCCATACAGAGCAGGACTGGGAAACAGTGTTATCTTCCCTGAGTAATCATCCGTATTTATTTTAAGTAGCAGGAATTTCCCATGCCACATATTCTCTCTCAGGGGTGTAGCTCTCAAGAGCGGTGAAGCAGGCGCACTGGCACCCAGGCCCTGCAGCCAGAGAACCCCGCTGAAATCTGAGTATTGCTGTCATTTACTCCCCAACTTGCAGCAAAGGACCCATTTTCCTTGTTTGCACTGGAGTCTGTGGCACCCTTGCTGCGCCGTTTCTGTCTCCGTGTTTACTCTGAGGTAAGACCCCTTTAAAGAAATTCATGGAAATTTATAAGAGAGCAGGGAAGTATTGTATTGTAGCATTTATTGGTGGAGCGGTGAGATTCTAGGAGCGCGCGACCTGTTTGGTGGCTACTGGCCGACCTCCGTCTCCCCGCCCATCACTAGGTGTGGCTGGCAAGCAGTTTTCTTCCTCCCCCGTTATTTCATATCCCTTTATTGAAAAACACACTTGCTGCAGACTTCGTTTTAAATGGTCTTTTTATGAATCTGCTCAAAGTTCGCATGTATCATATTTTTCCTATTATGCTATGCTATCACCAGTGCTTAATTTGAGACAGTGGTTTCTGGTGCGCTGCACCGTCACTTAATCATAAAACACCTGCGCTTTTCTTGAGCACCAGTTAAGGACACATTCATTTATGGTAGGCACGGGGAGATTAGGTGATTTGCCCAAAAACACAGGATGTTGAACCGACGCTGAGGATCCAACCTGGTTCCACAGCTCCAAATTCGGCAGCCCTGGCCATTACAAAACATCCTCTCCCCACTTTCATGGTTAGTAGTTGGTTCAGTTTTAGGCGGCGCTAACAGGCGAAATGGGCTGGTGCAAGCTGCCGCCTGGTGAGAGCCCCGGCACTTATGTTTTTTACAAATTAACCACTGGCTATGTCATCCAGTTTGGTAATTATTTTAGATATAAAAAATACTTCCACCTGTGGAAGCAGGGTGGGGTGATTCCATTCGTAGACCTGCATAGTGAGTACCAACTGGCATCCACTGATACCTACCGGTATTTACAAATACCCCATGCCTGCCCAGGGCTGAAGATCCCCCTGAATCAACCCCCTCGAAGATAGATTATTAGACGAACATATGCCCAGAAAGGCAATCTCCCTCACTTATAGGAAACTGATAAATAACACCCCTGTCACCCTGGTCCATCTACGAGAGCACTGGGAGAGTGCCCTCGAGGTCTTGGAAGATGATCAAAGGCTCAAGGGCTTGGCATCCCCTAGGGAGGTGGCCATAAGATCGAGGTTCCGTCTAGTGCAACTAATATTCCTGCATAGATGTTATTATGCATGCACTACTATGATGAAGGTGGGTAGAGCTAAGACTACACTGTGTACTAGAAAATGTGGTCAGGTAGGGACATTTTTCCTCATGATATGGAGCTGCCCGGTCCTTCAGCAATATTCAATCAATCAATCACAGAATTTGTAGAGCGCACTACTTACCCGCGAGGGTCTCAAGGCGCTGGGGAGAAAAAAGGGGGGGGGTGCTGCTACTGGTCGAACAGCCAAGTCTTGAGTAGCCTCCTGAAGGTCAGCAGGTCTTGGGTCTGTCGTAGGCTTAGTGGAAGGGTGTTCCAGGTCTTGGCGGCGAGGTGTGAGAAGGATCTGCCGCCGGTGGTTGTTCTTCGAATGCGAGGGACGGTGGCGAGGGAGAGGTCGGCGGAGCTGGCGGTTGGGGACGTAGAAGAAGAGTCGTCTGTTGAGGTAGGCTGGGCCAGTCTTGTGGAGTGCCTTGTGTGCGTGGATGAGGAGTTTGAAGGAGATTCTCCTGTCGACGGGGAGCCAGTGCAGGTTCCTCAGGTGGGGGGTGATGTGGCTGTGGCGTGGTACGTCGAGGATCAGGCGTGCGGAGGCGTTTTGTATGCGTTGCAGTCGCTTGATGAGCTTGGCCGGGGCTCCCGCGTAGAGGGCGTTCCCATAGTCAAGTCTGCTACTGACGAGGGCCTGGGTGACTGTTCTTCTTGTATCTGTCGGGATCCACCTGTAGATCTTGCGAAGCATGCGGAGGGTGTTGAAGCAGGAGGAGGAGACTGCGTTGACTTGCTTGGCCATGGAGAGCGTTGAGTCGAGGATGACTCCCAGGTTGCGTGCGTGGTCGGTGGGTGTCGGGGCTGCTCCCAGTGTCGTTGGCCACCAGGAGTCGTCCCAGGCTGAGGGGTTGGAGCCGAGGATGAGGACCTCTGTCTTGTCCGTGTTCAGCTTTAGTCGGCTGATCTTCATCCAATCGGCGACGGCCTTCATTCCTTCATGGAGGTTGGATTTGGCGGCGAGGGGTCCTTGGTGAGGGAGAGGATCAGTTGAGTGTCGTCGGCGTAGGAGATTATGTTGAGGTCGTGCTGTCTGGCGATGCGTGCGAGCGGGGCCATGTAGATGTTGAACAGTGTTGGGCTGAGGGATGATCCCTGGGGTACGCCGCAGATGATCTCGGAGGCTTCGGATCGGAATGGTGGGAGGCGGACTCTCTGGGTTCTGCCGGCGAGGAAGGAGGTGGCCCATTCCAGGGCCTTGTCTCGGATCCCTGCGTCGTGGAGGCGTGCGCGTAGAGTGCGGTGGCAGACAGTGTCGAAGGCGGCGGAGAGGTCCAGCAGGATGAGGGCTGCGGTCTCACCGTTGTCCAGCAGGGTCCTGATGTCGTCGGTGGCGGCGATGAGGGCGGTCTCAGTGCTGTGGTTGCTGCGAAACCCTGATTGGGATGGGTCCAGGATGCTGTTTTCTTCGAGGTATCGGGTTAGCTGTTTGTTGACGAGCTTCTCGATGACCTTGGCTGGGAACGGAAGCAGGGAGATGGGCCGGAAGTTCTTGAGGTCTCTCGGGTCCGCCTTGGGTTTTTTGAGTAGGGCGTTGATCTCTGCGTATTTCCAGCTCTCTGGGAAGGTCGCGGTCTCGAAGGAGAGATTGATAACGTTGCACAGGTGGGGTGCGATGGAGCTGCTGGCTTTGTTGAAGATGTGGTGCGGGAAAGGGTCTGACGGGGAGCCGGAGTGTATTGTGCTCATGGTCTTGATGGTGTCATCGATGTTCGCGCTGGCCCAGGCTGGCAAGGGGTCGTGGTCGATGGTGTGCGGCGGGTCTGGTGCATCGATCTTAGTTGGGGCTGTCTGGGTGTTGAAGCTGTCGTGGATGTCGGCGAACTTGCGGTGGAAGAAGGTGGCGAGGGAATCGCACAGGGCTTGCGACGGCGGGATGTCGTTGGTGTTGGAGCTGGGGTTGGAGAGTTCCTTCACGATGTTGAAGAGCTCCTTGCTGTTGTGTGCGTTGTTGTCGAGGCGGTCTTTGAAGGAGATTCTCTTGGCGGACCTGATGAGGTGGTGGTGGTTACGGATGGCGTCTTTGTGGGCTGCGTGGCTGTCCGGTGTCTTATCACTGAGCCATTTCTTCTCTAGTTTCCGGCAGGTACGCTTGGAAGCTAGGAGTTCCGGGGTGAACCAGCTGGCTCTTTTGGTGGTGTCACTGTTGGTGAGTTTTTTCAGCGGGGCGAGGGTGTTGGCACAGTCGTCTATCCATCGTCTGAGGTTGCAGGCAGCGTCGTCGGTGTTGGATGGGTCGGAGGGAGGGCTGAGAGCGAGGTTTGCCCGTAGTTGGTCTTCGGTGACTTTGCTCCAGCAGCGGCGTGGGATCTGTTGGGTGCGGTGGTGTGTGGTGGGTTTCTGGAAGGTGAAGTGGATGCAGCGGTGGTCGGTCCAGAGGAGTTCCGTGGTGTGGCTGAAGGAGACGTGGGAGCTTGAGGAGAAGACGGGGTCGAGCGTGTGGCCGGCGGAATGGGTCGGTGTTGTGACGAGCTGTCTCAGTCCGAGGTTGGCGAGGTTGTCGATCAGGTTGGTGGAGTTGCTGTCGTTGTTGTTCTCCAGGTGAAAGTTCAGGTCTCCGAGGAGGATGTAGTCGGTAGAGGTCAGGGCGTGCGTGCGTGCTGATGAAGTCGGCGATGGAGTCGCTGAACTGGGGTCGGGGCCCAGGGGGTCTTTAGACAAGGGTGCCTCTAAGGGTGGTGTTGGGGTCCGTGTGGATCTGGAAGTGCATGTGTTCGGCAGTGCAGAGAAAGTCGTCAGTGCTGGTCGAGACCCTGATGGTGTTCTTGTGGACGATGGCGATTCCTCCTCCTACTCCGTTGATGCGGTCTCTGCGGGTGATCTTATAGCCGTCTGGGATGGCTATGGCGATGTCGGGTGCGGAGGAGTCGTTCATCCAGGTCTCTGTCAGGAAGGCGACGTCTGGTGATGATGTGTCGAGCAGGTCCCAGAGCTCGACGGCGTGTTTGCGTGCAGAGCGGGTGTTCAGTAGGATGCATCGGAGGTGGTTGAGGTCCTTCTTGGCGGGCGCTTCGGTGGCTCTGAGGCTCGTGTAGCTGCAGTTCCGGAAGGTGAAGGGACCATGAGTGCGTTTCGGGGCGGCCTTGAAGCAGTTGTGTGTCCGTCCGGGGTTGAGAGCGTGGAGTGTGGTGGCATCGTATCGGCGTCGGTCCTCGAGGCTGGAGCGGGGGGCGCACGGCCCAGGGGTTCTGGCACTGGGCGCGGTCCAGGCGTGGACGGGCGCAGACGGGCTTGCCTTAGGCGCGCCAGCGGCGCGGCCGCAGAGCGGCCGCCATATATGGGGAGGTGGGAGGGAGGAGCAGCTGGGAGGCGGGAGGCAGGGGCAGCGAATGGGCAGTCAGGGGCGGGGCCGCAGGGACGCAGCGGCGGGGAGTGGAGAGAGGCAACGAGGGTACAGAAGGCAAAATGGACACAGAAAAATGGGGGCAACGAGGGGAAACAGAAGGCAAATTGGGCACAGAAAGATGGGGGCAACGAGGGGAAACAGAAGGCAAAATGGACAGAAAATGGGGGCAACGAGGGGAAACAAAAGGCAAAATTGGGCACAGAAAAATGGGGGCAACAAGGGGAAACAGAAGGCAAAATGGACACAGAAAATGGGGGCAATGAGGGGAAACAGAAGGCAAAATTGGGCACAGGAAAATGGGGGCAACGAGGGGAAACAGAAGGCAAAATTGGGCACAGAAAAATGGGGGCAACGAAGGGAAACAGAAGGCAAAATTGGGCACAGAAAAATGGGGGCAACGAGGGGAAACAGAAGGCAAAATGGACACAGAAAATGGGGGCAACGAGGGGAAACAGAAGGCAAAATTGGGCACAGAAAAATGGGGGCAACGAGGGGAAACAGAAGGCAAAATTGGGCACAGAAAAATGGGGGCAACGAGGGGAAACAGAAGGCAAAACGGGCACCGAGGCAACAAGCAGAGGGGCGAGCTTACCAGCAGCAGCAGCGGGCAGGACAACACAGGCGGAGCTGTGTGGCGGGGGAGCGACCTACCTGGCAAGGTCAAGGGTCGCTCTCCTCACCGCGCAGCGGCCGCCATATATGGGGAGGTGGGAGGGAGAAGCAGCTGGGAGCCAGGAGGCAGGTGCAGCGAATGGGCAGTCAGGGGGGCGGGGCCGCAGGGGACGCAGCGGCGGGAGTGGAGAGAGGCAACGAGGGGTACAGAAGGCAAAATGGACACAGAAAAATGGGGGCAACGAGGGGAAACAGAAGGCAAATTGGGCACAGAAAGATGGGGGCAACGAGGGAAACAGAAGGCAAAATGGACACAGAAAATGGGGGCAACGAGGGGAAACAGAAGGCAAAATTGGGCACAGAAAAATGGGGGCAACGAGGGGAAACAGAAGGCAAAATTGGGCACAGAAAAATGGGGGCAACGAGGGGAAACAGAAGGCAAAACGGACACAGAAAATGGGGGCAACGAGGGGAAACAGAAGGCAAAATTGGGCACAGAAAAATGGGGGCAACGAGGGGAAACAGAAGGCAAAATTGGGCACAGAAAAATGGGGGCAACGAGGGGAAACAGAAGGCAAAACGGGCACCGAGGCAACAAGCAGAGGGGCGAGCTTACCAGCCGCAGCAGCGGGCAGGACAACACAGGCGGAGCTGTGTGGCGGGGGAGCGACCTACCTGGCAAGGTCAAGGGCATCAGTGGTCGTTTGTGGGAGTGAAAAGGAGTTATCCGCGAAGTGGTGCGTCCTAAATGTCTGGGATGCAACTGACCTTACCCGGATGGAGCAGATCTGGGTGTCACTGGGGTTGATGGGGGCCAAACGTAACCACTCGCGAATGTGGAGGGCGGAGCTTGCAACGCGCTTGAGTGACTGGAAGCGTGACATGGACTGGTGCATGCTGGCGGAAAGAGTTGTCTATGAAAGTAGGGGCTGTCCGAATAAATTGACCAAAATCTAGGGGAAATGGAATGCCTATCATGGTGAATTATGTGCTCCCATTGTAGGCTCCAACCGTGATGTTTTATGCTTGGGGCGCCCGGATTTCGCGGAGGCCCAGTGAATTGATGGAAAGGGGATTCGTAGACCAAGGGTTGTTGGAAACGAATGAGAGATGGTCACTGTACCATACCTGCCAACTCACACGGTGCCACAGTGTGACACACGATATCGGCTCCCATCACCCGGTCGAGGAGCCGATATCACACAGTGGCAGGGAAAACAAGCTGAAAACCACAGTAAATAGTGGTTTTCCAGCCCTGTTTTCGAGAGGTGTGAAAACAATCGGCACCAGCCTCATCAAGCCTTTTGTTGGGGGGGGGGGGGTTCAAAAGTGCCTCCTAGGTACTGCTCGGCACGAGGCCCCGCCCCCTCCTCACACTGTTAGATTGTTCTACAAGTTGGCAGGTATGCGATACGCATGTGTTTCGATGCCACATTCTGCAATGTTTGTTATTATTGCTCTTTTGTTTGCCTTACTTTCAATAAAACTTTTAAAAAAATAAGCAGGTACTGAGTACCTGCAAATTTGAAAGGGAGAGTACCGGCACTTCTTCCCACTGCTGGAATACCTGCCCTTTTCAGAAGCAAACAGATACCCTAAATAGTGAGTACCGTACTGCCAGTGGTTACAACACCAGTGACGCTGGATCTTGACGTCACCCACTGCGCAAGACCTCGCTCCTGCCAGTCCACGGGTCATTAGACATTTCCCGCATTCGATTCATTGATCCTTCTCTTCTCACGCAATGATTTGGAAAATCCACCAGAGAGAGCTCTTGGACCATTTAAGGAACGATAGCCGGCATTTCTTTCTTCCTGCCAGAATATGTGGTCACAGTGTCCCCATTACCTGTCGGGGAGCATCAGAGCTTGCAAGCGAAAAGGGCAAGAAGGAAAAAATTTGTAATAAAGCTATTTTGGTTTACTTAATTGGTGATAGATTGTATCTTAAAATAGCTAAACAGATTAAGCTGTGCTTCAAGTAGGCCGGAAAAGGTGGGGATCTCAGAAGGGACTGTGGCTGTTTCTGAAGAAGAGAAAGAACACATATGTGTCTTTATACCCGTTCCCAAAAACATTGCTTTCCATCTCCTCCTGCCTCCCCCCCTATGCTGCTCTTCATCGTTCTTCTCCTGATCCCTTCGCCCTCCTTGTCTTTTTTTTCTCCTCCTCGTCATCTTTACGGTCCTCCTGCTGTTTAACCTGTTCTTCTCTACTTACTTCATGGTCTTCCCCTCCTGCCTCTCCTCCCCTTCTCATAGCTTTCCTGTTGTGCTTAATTTGTAAATGAATAAGTGTCTGGGCGCAAAGAAGTTCAGTTGCCAAATATTATGGCAGCGTAGTCTTTGTTCCACCACATGCCTCTTTAATCCACCATCAGACGCTCCCTGCCTCTTTCTCTCACTCTTGCAGGGCTTTTTTATCCTCGCTTTCTCCCTGTCACTGTTTTTCTGTCTTTTTCTTCCTCCTTCTCCATTTGTTGGGTTTTTCTCTGTCTCTTGCTCAAAGGAAAAATAAGTGCTTTTCTTCAATAATGAGTGCTGGTGGGCCCCACCGGCACAAATTAAACACTGCTTTCCCTCCTCAAATTACAGCTCCTCCCTAGGCCCTGGTCCTCCTAGTTCTGATGCTTACTCACCTGGTCTTGATCCTTCTGGCCCTGGTTCATTTAGCCCTGGTTATTCCCTCCACCCGATTCTCCCCTGTCTTTTATAGGTCCTGGCCTTCATCCTCCTGGTTTTCACACTGGAGCTCTGTTCTTCTGCTACTTGCTCCTGTTCCTCAGCCTCCTGCCCTTCTTTTTCTTGTCTTGAACTAGTCCTCTTGATTCTGGTCCTCTGATACTCATGGCCCTGAACTCCACATCCTCATCCTCAGGGTCTTCATCCTGAGCTTCCTGGTCTTCTGGGTCCTAGTCTTGCTGGTCATCGTCCATCTTCTGGTCTCGGTCGATATAGTCTTGCTTTCTTTTTTTTGGGGGGGGGGGGAGTTTTATATAGCGCGACCTAGACCCGAAGGTATCAGAGCGCCTTACATGAGCACCAGTTGCGTTACAGACGGACACATTCATTTTTGTTAAACACGGGGAGATTAAGTGATTTGCCCAGAATCACAGGATGTTGAGCGTGCCTGCTGAGTCTCGAACCCGGTTACCCATCTTCGAGGTCGACCGCCCTAGCCGTTAGGCCACATCCTCTCCCATAGGGTATGGCTCTTGGTCCCACTGGGCTTTGTCTTCCTGTTCCTTCTTTTCCAGGTTCCACCCAGTCCCGGTTCTCCTGGTCTGCCTAGTCCTGGTTCTCCCAGTCCTGGTACTCCTGTCCACGTAGTCCTGGTTCTCCCAGACCTGGTACTCCTGGTCCAGCTAGTCCTGGTACTCCTGGTCCAGCTAGTCCTGGTTCTCCCAGTCCTGGTACTCCTGGTCCAGCTAGTCCTGGTACTCCTGGTCCAGCTAGTCCTGGTACTCCTGGTCCAGCTAGTCCTGGTTCTCCCAGTCCTGGTACTCCTGGTCCAGCTAGTCCTGGTTCTCCCAGACCTGGTACTCCTGGTCCAGCTAGTCCTGGTTCTCCCAGTCCTGGTACTCCTGGTCCAGCTAGTCCTGGTTCTCCCAGTCCTGGTACTCCTGGTCCGCCTAGTCCTGGTTCTCCCAGTCCTTGTACTCCTTGTCCACCTAGTCCTGGTTCTCTCAGTCCTGGTACTCCTGGTCCGCCTGGTCCTGGTTCTTCTAGTTCCCCTGGCCATCCAAGTCCTTGTTCAGCTGCTCCACAGGTTCCTTGCTCTCTTGGTCCTCCTGACTGTTCGTGATCTCCCTGGTCATGCTTTCCAGGTCCTGGTCTTATTCTTGTTCCCCCTTTCATCCCTTTTGACACTGGTAAAACCAGCCTTTGCTATCCTAATCCTCTGGTGCTCAACTTAGCCTTCATCCTGACCCTGGTCCAGTGGTTCTTGTCCTCCTGCTCCTTGTCCTTTTGGTCTTTATAGGCCTGGATCTCACGGCTATAGTTTTCTGGCCAGGGTACCTTCTGGTCCTCTTCCTTTCCTTTCTGCAGGTCACAGAGGAACCGTCTCTAAGGTTGTCACTCACCTGTTTATTTTCCTTTGCAGGTAGCTTCCAGATTTTAAGGTGGTGGTGGAGAGCCAGGGAGGACAGAAACAGAAAGCCAAGTAAGGACCCCTCGCAACACCTCTTTTTTCTGTAGGGATACTGAACACATGCAGCATCCACACACTGAAAACACCAGAGTTAAGTGACCTGCTGCAGAAATATATATTTATCCAGCAAGTTTCCAGGTATAGCAACATTAAGATAACTCTGGTGGTCAATGCACTTGCTGGAGAGATACGCATGTATTCTCTAGTCGCTCAAGAGAAGCTTCATAAAATCACACCAGTGGTTAATGTGCTTGTTTCAGGGCACAGTGTGCAGGTAACAGATTCATATTCTATGTAGGACAGCACAGTGGGTTAATGCTTTTGTTTCAGAGATCCTTGTGTTATTGGCATGCCCCAAGATACAACTGTGCTATTAAAGGTGAGCAGGTTATGCACCTACATCAAAGATCAAGGTATAAGTTTAGAAATTTGCCATATTTTTCCTCAATTTGTCTTTAATCTAATATTGTTAAAATGATTTAATTAGTGTAGCTATAAACACTTATTATTAAGCACTCACTAAATGAATATTAGTGTAATTGCACTGACAGATACATCCTGCATTCTCGTATGGCATGCAAAGACCAAAGCTTCTTAAATGCACAGAGTTTGCAAGTGACAAAAGCCACTTCCAAATCTTGGGTTGTGTCTCTACAACTTTTGAAGATATAAGCAAGTGCCAACAGTTTGGTTGTGTTCCAGCTGCTGTCCTACCACCCAAAACTGCTCCGTTCCTTGTCAAATAAATGCAGATAGTGCTAGACTTTTAAGTGTGTCAGGCAAAGCGTTAAAGGAATTCTGGAGTTCCTGAAGGTGCTGCAACATCTGTCCTGGAGGTCACACACTGCACCAGCGCACATTAAGATTGGGGTGTGCTAATATTAAATTGGGTCTCGCCTGGATCTCGCATCTGGCTCAATAATATCTGCCGGATCTGGCTGGAGCCACCATATTCCATCAGTGACGACGAAGACTTAAGGCTTGTTATGTGTGTTGTGCTCTGCAGGGCACGAAGTTGCCACTGGGCTGATTGAATTGGTATGCTTGGCCACTCTTAGCTTTGCTGTTAACTCCAAGGTTTCCAGATTGAAGATTATAAAAAACACTTTCAGACAGTGCTTAATTTGAGCCGGTGCTTGGGACTGGCACTTAATTGTCAACACCAGAGCTTATTACAGTCAGCCACATGGCGGTGCTGTTTAGCTAACTTAGGGATGAGCACAACAACAGTTGTTTATTAATTAAATATACACCAAATTGACCAATACCTGCCTCCCAAGCCTTTCATTTAGCTCTAGGGGTCTGGAATAGTCTAAATTGTAGCACTTATAGGAGAGTGATGGTTTGTAGTTGTGTTGGTAGTGGCAGCGCTGGTTGTGGGTGGTGTAATCTGCAGTGGCCAACCCTGGCATTTTTTTTTTTTTTTTTTACTATGGAAGCACTGCTTCTGGAGCCTATCATGTCAGAGCTGTGTCTTTGCCAGGGATGCTAAAGAAGGTAAACATATTAAAGACATAATATGAACTTATGAAGATAGCAAAAATAACAAGCAGCGGCAAAGCCAATGGGCCTGGTTCTCATTTTGAATCCTGACTAATACAGTCAAAAAAGCCTGCTGCAGAAAAAACTCAAAACAGAAACTATTGCTTACTGTCAACAATGCATCTATGAGATAAAGAGTTTAGTGTGTCATGGTTAAGTGTCATTTGAGATGTAAAGTAGTAATTCACACATTGTAATGCAAACACTTCACGAGAAGCAGAATGATACACAAAACAGCCAATAACATTAGGTGAAAGTGAAATATTCTTTTGGGTGGAGCCAGAGCCATCACTATTATAATTTAAAGAATAATGGGTCTTGCAGACAGCTGCACTGTCAGCCAGATCTAAAAAACATGAGAACCTAAGGGCGAGAGGGTGTGGAAAAGGATGTTAGGTGATAAAGGCAAGGATAGAAACAGAGGATGAGAGTAACGGTGGAAGAAAGTAATGGGGTGAAGGTAAAGCTGGAAGGGAAGAGATGAAAGAAAAGAAGGAAAGCAGAGGATGAAAGTAAAACAGGAGAGAAGTAAAAGTTAAGGCAGGAGAAAGGAGATGAAAAGAAATTTGAAAGGAATGAGATAAAAAGTAAAGATAGAAGGAAGAAGATCAAATGAAAGACTGAACAAAGCAAGGAGAAGATGAAAATAAGATGAAAGTGAACAAAGCAACACATTCATTTGGGCACACGATTGGAACTACATAAGTCGTATAACTGCACTAGACTGGGTACAGCAGTCTGAATTTATTGTGATAGAGCGTGGGAGCAGCACCCTTCCAGACTTCTTGAGGAGTACAGTAACCTTGTTCTTTAGTATGCAATGTGTAGGTTGCTGAATGACTAATGAAAATGGAAAGAAAGATGAAGAAACAATCAAGAAAATGTTTACAAAGATAGAGAAAGAAAATAGGAGAAGAGAGACAAAGATGAGTGTCAAGTGAAAGGTAAAAAAAAGAAGCAAAGAAAGAACAATAAGAAGGGAAGGGAAGGGAAAGAGAGGGGAAAGAGAAGCAAAGAAAAAAAGAGCAGGGAAAGGGAAATAAGATAAAGATGGAAAGAGTCCAGGTTGAAATAGAAAGATGGAAACAAAGGTGGAGCTGGAAAGAAAAGGGATGCATAAAAAAGTGACTGCAAGGATAAATAATGAAAGAAGACAAAATGGAAATAAAATGAGAGGACATTAGAACAATTAAGAAAAAGAAAACTATAGGAAGCTGGGTAAAAAAATGTAAATACTACACAAAGAGATAAAAGTATGCAAATCAGAGGAGAGACTCAAAGATGAAAGAATGAAAAAGTAAAGAAAAGAAAAAAATCAAGTCAATGATACGGCTACGAAAATGGGAGGAAAACGAGAGAAAGAAGGTTGAAATCCAAAGAAAGCACTTGCAACAAAAAATGATATCAATACAGTGATACAGGTAAAAGATTCGGTTAAAGAAAGATTGAGGCATTAAGGGGAATGTGGGGAAAAAGAACAAAAAGAGAAGACCAACAGGAAAACAAGACTAAAAGGACTTGTTTTTTACATAGCAATTCCTACTACGCTATAAAAAAAATAGGTGTCCTTGCCGAGTTTAGTGTACCCACTTTAGGGACCTCAGAAGGAGGAGAGGCTGAATAGGTAGTGCAGATTTTAAAGCTGCAGGATATACAAAGAGTTCAGTAGTGAAACTTAACTCACTGAGTTACATTATCTTGGTCAGGTCCAGTCTGTCTGCTTCTTGCAAGTACAGACCACCAGGAAAGCCCTCGGTCTGTTTGTCCTCAGCTGATAAGGCCCTGAGAGTCCATTCCAGAGGACTCTTTCCTACAGATAAGGCCCTGCAGGCCCGTCTAACCACTCCCCCCTTACAGATAAGAACAGCCGGACCTGTACACCGAGGTCACATGAGTGCACCAGCATGGAGGGTGGGAGGCAGGGTGCGCACCTTTGCAGAACTGCATTCCTCAGTGAGATTGTGGGCCTCAGTGAGAGGAACCTGCCAGGCGGGATCCCGCCTCCCCCTGTGGCCGCGAGCCTGGAATCTCTGCGTAACCTCCTTTCAGCTGCCTGGGAAAGGCCAAGGGTGTCTGATATGTGCGGGTGTGTGCAGGTGTCTGCGGGTGTGTTAGGTATGTACGAGTGCGCGTAGACGGCCGTGGCGTTTGTGGCAGTGCAGGCGTGTGTGTGAATGTTTCTCCGTGTCAGGTGCGTAATGCAGGCCCCTGCAGCGCTGGTCATGCGTAGGGGAGGGAGGGGGGGGGCAAACTGTCAAGGCCCCACCCCATTCAGCCCAAGACCAAAACATATCTCTGAGATATGGGAGACTGACGGGCGCCCCTTCACAATCTGTCTTGGGGGGGGGGGGTCACTGTTCTGTGTGCCCCATGGTGTAACACAAAATGCTGGGGGCCACTGCAGATGTGGTGAGAGCTCCCTTTCAGTTCCCAGTCCGGCCCTGGTCAGGATCAGCCAGTAGCTTTCTTAAGCAGAAGGCTGACCTCCAGAGAGAAACGTTGGTCAGCTATTGAGAGGGAAGCCTTTGCTGTGGTTTGGGCCTTGAAGAAGCTGAGGCCATACTTGTTTGGCACTCACTTCATTGTTCAGACAGAACATAAGCCATAAGGCTAAAACAGATGAAGGGTGAAAACCCCAAACTTTTGAGGTGGTCCATTTCCCTACAGGGGATGGACTATACAGTGGAACATAGACCTGGGAGTAATCATGCAAATGCAGATGGACTCTCCAGATATTTTGAAATCAGCCCTGGCAAACTGCTCGGCTAACCCCCCCTGGGGGTAGGGGGGTGCAGCCGAGCTGTTTGCGAGGGCCGGTTTCGGCCGATTTTGTTACAGGGGGTCGATATTGCCGACCCCCGGTAACAAAAACAGCCCCCAGGGGCCCAAAACCGGCCCCCACCAAAGCGGCCCACCGGGGAAACGCCCGGTGCCCGCTACGGCCAGTCCGTCCCTGATCCTGACCCTCTTCATTTAATTGTGATAACACAGCCCCTACCCCCAATTCAGATGCATCAGTTTGAACAATGAATTGTTTGGAATAATCAGGACTTTGCAGAATGGGAGCAGTGCACATAGCCTGCTTCAGGTCATCAAATGCCTTTTGACAGCTGACTGTCCACTGAACTTTCTTAGGCATTCTTTTGGAAGTTAAGTCATTTAAAGGGGTCACTATGGATCCATATCCTTTGACAAACCTCCTGTAGTACCCAGTCAGGCCCAAGAAAGCTCTGACCTGAGTCTGGGTAGTTGGAGCAACCCAGTCCATGATGGTCTGGATTTTGCTCTGCAATGGTTGAACCTGGCCTCCACCCACAAGGTGGCCCAGGTACACAACCTTACTCTGCCCTATCTGGCACTTGGTGGCCTTGATAGTGAGGCCTGCTTTTTGCAGGGCCTCCAAAACATTTCTCAGGTGGACCAGGTGATCCTCCCAGGTGGAGCTAAAGACAGCAATATCATCTAGATAGGCTGCACTATAGGCTTCCAGACCTGTAAGGACTTTGTTCACCAACCTTTGAAAAGTGGCAGGTGCATTCTTCAAGCCAAAAGGCATCACCACAAATTGGTAGTGCCCACTAGGGGCTGAAAATGCTGTTTTTGGTTTTTCTTCCTCAGCTAATCTGATTTGCCAGTAACCAGCTGTCAGGTCAAATGTGCTTAAGAACTTGGCTGAGGCCAAAGTGTCAATTAGCTCATCTGCCCTTGGAATAGGGTGAGCATCAGTCCTAGTGACTGCATTGAGACCCCTGTAGTCAATACAGAACCTCATCTCTCTCTTACCACCCTTGGTGTGAGGTTTTGGTACCAAGACTACTGGACTAGCCCAAGGGCTATCTGAGGGCTCAATTACTCCTAATTCCAACATTTTCTGGACTTCAGTCCTGATACAGTCCCTGACATGGTCAGGTTGCCTGTAAATCTTATTTTTAACAGGCAGACTGTCACCTGTGTCCACCTCATGGGTGCACCAGGTAGTCTGACTGGAGTCAGTCAAAACATGTGTCTGTACTGATTCAGGACCTTCCTGCAATCAGTTTGCTGCTGGTCAGTGAGGCTGCCTGCCAAGGCTACACCATCAACTGAACCATCATCAGGGTTCTGTGAGAGCAGGTCAGGGAATGGATCACTCTCTTCCTCCTGTCCCTCATCAGTAGCCATGAGCAAGCCCATGTCTGCCCTGTCCACATATGGCTTGAGCCTGTTCACATGGAGCACCCTGTGGGGGCTCCTGGGAGTACCAAGGTCCACCAGGTAGGTAACCTCTCCCCTCTGCTCAAGAATAGTATGGGGCCCACTCCACTTGTCCTGGAGAGCTGCTGGGGCCACAGGCTCCAACACCCATACTTTCTGTCCTGGCTGATACACAGTCAAAACAGCCTTTTGGTCATGCCAGGCCTTTTGCAATTACTGGCTAGCCTCAAGGTTTTTGGATGCCTTCTTCATATACTCAGCCATCCTGGAGCGGAGACCAAGTACATAGTCCACTATGTCCTGTTTAGGTGGTTTGAGAGGTAACTCCCATCCCTCCTTCACTAAACATAAGGGACCCCTAACTGGATGTCCAAACAGAAGTTCAAAAGGGCTGTAGCCAACCCCCTTCTGAGGAACCTCTCGGTAGGCAAAGAGAAGGCAGAGCAAAAGGATGTCCCATCTACACCTAAACTTTTCAGGGAGAGCTTTTATCATGCCCTTGAGGGTTTTGTTGAATCTCTCAACTAACCCATTGCATTGTGGGTGATAAGGGGTGGTGAATTTGTAATTCACACCACACTCCTTCCACATTGCAGTCAAGTAACCAGACATAAAGTTTGCATCACGGTCTGATACTACCTCCTTAGGGAAACCCACTCTGGAAAAGATTCCCAGGAGGGCTCTAGCCACAACAGGAGCTGTGGTAGTCCTTAGGGGTATTGCTTCTGGATACCTAGTGGCATGGTCCACCACCACTAGTATAAATCTGTGCCCAGATGCAGTTTGAGGATCCATGGGACCAACAATGTCAATCCCAACCCTCTCAAAGGGAACCCCCACCACAGGTAGTGGTATCAGGGGGCCTTTGTAGTACCACCTGCCTTACCACTGGCTTGGCAAGTGATACAGGAGCGACAAAACTCCTTTGTGTCCTCTGACATGTGAGGCCAATGAAAGTGAGGGACAATTCTGTCCCAGGTCTTGTTTTGGCCTAAGTGTCCTGCTAATGGGATATCATGTGCCAGTGTTAATAGGAAGCCTCTAAACTTCAGAGGTATAACCAACCTCCTGGTAGCACCAGGCTTGGGGTCTCTACCCTCTGAGTATAAAAGTTCATCATCCCAGTAGATCCTATGGGACCCACTGGCACTCCCAGCAGCCTCAGCAGCAGCTTGCTGTCTGAGGGGTTCAAGAGAGGGGCAGTTCAGCTGCTCCTGACTCAGATCTGCCCTGGAAGGGCCCCCTGTCTGCAAGAACTCAACCTGGTCAGGTTCAAGTTCCTCTGAGACAGTTTCTTCTTCAGGACTAAGATCAGCTCCCTCAATAGTCTGATCCTCCCTCTGAGGCAGGGGGGAAGACACTGCCTTACCCCTACTGCTCCTTCTCTTGGAAGGCACCTGGTCCATTATTCCAGGATCCAGGACCTGTTCAGTGGAAGACATTTTTGCCTGTGACCTAGTCATCGCAAACACATCTGCAGGGATGCCCATCATTTCTGCATGTGTCCTGAGTTCCACTTCAGCCCAAGCTGAAGTTTCCAAATCATTGCCCAATAAGCATTCTACAGGGAGGTCTGAACTTACCACAACCTTCTTAGGGCCAGTTACCCCTCCCCAGGTGAAATTCACAACTGCCAAGGAATGGTCTGTCCTGACATTGCTTGCATTGGTCACTTGGTACATCTCACCAAGTATGATCTGGTCAGGGTCCACAAGTTCTTTTGTCACCATTGTGACACTTGCACCTGTGACCCTGTATGCCATGGCCTCCTTACCATTGATTAAAGGCTGTTGTCTGTACTTGCCCAAGTTACTGGGACTTACAAATAAGGAGGCAATATCCATGCCTCCATCACAGACTAACACAGCCTGAGTTGGAATTCTGACTAGGCCAGAATCCATCTCAGATCCCAAGGTTAACCCTACTATACCCTTGTTCTGTGTACCACCACTTGGAACTGAGCTAGGGGAACAGTTGCCTTAGGGGCAGTGGTGGTAGGAGTAGAATCCTTGGCCCTTGGACAATTGGCATCCTTTGTCCAATGGGTCTTCTCTTTACAGATATGACACCAAGGTTTCTTTTTGCCTTTACCCTTGTTTGATTGTGGCTCATATTGCTGATCTTGATTCCCCCAGTGCTGCTGTGAGCTCTGAATTCTCCCTTATGCACTTTCCTGTTATTTCTATGGATCAATCTTTAACTCTTATGAAGTCCTTGAAGTCAGGCTCTACTACCGATCCCTGCCCTGCCAAGGTGTTATCAGCAATTGCTGAGGTGATTAATCCTACGGTAAATCTGATTTTAAACAATGCTTTGCGGGAGGGATATATGCCTCCCTGCTGGAAACATGCTAAAATTCTTCCACTACTAAAAAACCTATGGCCGACCCTGAGGTAGCCGGTAACTACCGCCCTATATCCTTGCTACCTTTCTTCTCCAAGGTTTTGGAGAAATATGTCAACTCCATTATTACTGACTATATTGAGACCAATCATCTTTTGCACCCAAGTCAGTCAGGTTTCAGGGCAAACTTTAGCACTGAATCGGCCCTTTTAGAAGTGGCGGAAAGTATAAAAACCACGCTAGATAGAGGAGGCAATGCGGTCCTGGTACTTTTGGATCTTTCCGCGGCTTTTGACACCGTGCCCCACAATAGACTGGTGCAAAGATTGGTGGAGGGTGGTGTCGGTGGCTTAGCCCTGAGTTGGATCAAGTCATTTCTCAGTGACCGCCTCCAAACTATATGGTCCCCCCCCTTTTCTGCTGTTATTCCTTCCATGAATGTTGGAGTCCCGCAGGGCTCTATTTTGAGCCCTACCCTGTTCAATCTTTATATGGCCCCTATCGCCCTTCTTGCCGAACAACATGGGGCTAAGATCGTATCGTATGCACACGATACTCAGTTGTTGTTCACTTGTGAGAAGGGTGTTGAGTTTGATGGTCAGGCAATTAATTCATGTCTCTCAGCAGTTTTTTTGTGGCTGAAGGATAATCAAATAAAGTGTAATCCTGATAAGTCTGAGATTATCTTTTTTGGCCCTCGACCATGTGAGACTTGGTATGACTGGTGGCCGAAGGATTTGACCCCCCCCCCCCAGGTCGTCTGTGACCATGGTTAAGAACCTTGGAGTCAGACTGGATGCCACGCTTTCTATGAAGTCCCAGATTCAATCCGTAGCCGGGACTTGCTTCGGGATCTTAAGAATGGTGAAGAACTTTCTTCCCCTGCTCTCTGTCTCTCACAGAAAGACCATTGTCCAAGCTCTGGTAATCTCGAGATTGGATTACGTTAACTCTCTGTATTTGGGACTTCCCAGTTATTTAATTGCCCGTTTGCAGGTGATTCAAAACATGGCTGCTAGGGCCATCTTCTTGGCAGGCCCTAGAACTCATTCGTCCCCTCTTTTGTTATCCCTGCATTGGCTCCCTGTTCAGAAAAGAATCCATTTTAAAGCGCTGATTTTGGTTTTTAAAGTTTTTAATCAGATTGGAGCTCCTTATCTCAGACAAAGATTTCCCCACTACACTCCCCAACGTACTCTGAGGTCCTCAACTCAACTCTTGATTCCTGTTCCTAAAGTTTCACTTGCTCGGGTCGGAGGTCGATCTTTTCAAGTGGTCGCCTCCCACCTATGGAACAGCCTTCCCTTGGCCCTCAGACAGGTTCAGGACCTACTTACCGTCAGAAAAAAACGTAAGACGTGGCTTTTCCAACTTTAACCCGTTTTGCAGGTTTTTTGCCTTGGTTCTCTTCTCTGCGGCTGTTTATGTGGTTTTTGCTTAGCGCCGGGACACTCCTGGGAGTAGCCGTGCGCTTTATAAATACCAAATTAACATAACATAACATAACTCCCCCCAGATGCAGGTTTTGGGGCACTTGTGAAGACTTCTGGTCTTTACCCTTCTCCCCACCCTTATCTGAGGTCTTAGCATCTTGCTTCTTAGAGTCACCACCTTGGTTCTGAGCTTTCTGTTTCACCTTGGTTCTGACCCATCTGTCTGTCTTCTTGCCCAATTCTTGGGGAGAGGTCAGATCAGAGTCCACCAGGTACTGATGCAACAACTGATTTTGGCAATTATTAAGGATCTGCTCCCTCATAATTAAATTGTACAATCCTTTAAAATCATTCACTTTACTGCCAAGTAACCAGCCCTCTAGAGCCTTAGTAGCACAATCTACAAAATCTACCCAGTCCTGAGTCTGTGTCTTCTGGGTGTCTCTGAACTTAATCCTGTATTGTTCAGGGGTTAAGACAAACCCATCAATGACAGCACTCTTCAAGACTGAGTAGTTGTCAGCATCCTCTTCTCTAACAGTGAGGAGCTTATCTCTACCGTTGTCAGCAAAGGAGAGTCACAAGATAGCTGCCCACTGCCCCTGAGGGACCTTCTGTTCTTTACAGGCCCTTTCCAGTGCAGTTATCCATTTGTGGATGTCATCCCCACTCCGATAGGGAGGGACTATCTTGTTCAGGTTCCTATGTTCATGAGTATACTCCCTACTTCTAGGAACACTGTTGCTGCCACCGTGGGACTCTAGTCCCAATCTTTTTGTAGCTCTTTGGAGCTCTAGGATTCCCTGTCTAGGGCCAACTGCTCCTTCTTGAGCTAAAGCTTGATTTTCTCAAGCTCCAGAAGTTGGCACTGTCCATCATAAGAGGATTCCCTCTTATTTGATATGGAAGTCCCTATAGAAGTTCCTGAGTGATTAGACTCCACAGAGGGAGTTCTGGATCTCCTAGGCAAACCCTGTACTCTTCCTGGTGGAGTAAAGAGAGGGCCACTGGGGCTTTCTCCCCCACCTAAAGGAAGTTCTGTGTTTTCCAGGTTAGAATCATTTTGATCCTCCTGGCCAGGGTTTGAGTCCAGATCAAAGAAGGTTTCACTTCCTGGCCTTTCCTCATTCCCTGTCCCACCCACTCTTTCTACTTCATCAGACCCTGGGGTCTTTCTGAGGTCATCCAAGAGCAACATCTCTATGAGACGTTGGGTGCTTGCACTTCTCCCTGTCCTCAGCTTCCTAGACATGCACATAACCCTCAATTCTTGGAATGAGAGGTTGTCATACCTAGTTGGCAGAGAGCCACTGGCTTCTCCTCTACAAGACATACTAGTGTTATGTGGTGTAGGCACCTACCTAACCTAGTGGAGACTAAACTCTCTTGAGTTGGAGAAAGGGTTTGCTAGGCCCTTGACTTACCCAACTCCAAGTTCAGTAGAACTTACTTATTCCAATCTTTTTTTTTTTTTTTTCAACTTTTTATTAAACAATCATTAACATAGCGGCATCGATATCGATACAGTATAAAAATATGCATGACAATCAAGGCAGTACATTAGTGAATTTACATGCAGTGGGGGTAATCAATGGGGAAGTCAATCAGCAGGTTCTACAGTTTGTGGGGGTGCAGATATCGCCACGATAAGCGTTCCACAGTGACCAAATGTGGGTCCATTTTCGGGGGCATCCTCGGGCAGTAAACACTGTCTTTTCTCTGAACATGCACCAGTCCATGTTGTTTTCCCAAGTAGTTAAAGTAGGAGGGGCCGTCGCCCCCAGGCCTGAGCGATATTTCTTTTTGCCAGCATGAAGCCCAAAGTTGCCCACTGCGTTTGGTGTGTGTTGAGATCAGTTGGCTCCCATATGTTTAGTAGGCATCTACGTGCCTCCGGGCGTATACGGACATTCAGTACTGTACTCATAATTTCATGTACCTCTCTCCAGTACCTTTGGACTAGGGTGCACTCCCACATAATATGCATGAATGTGCCCGTGAGGCCACATTTCCTGCGACAGTCCCCTGTTTCGGCTCTCCCCATCATCACCAGTCGAGGGCCGGTCATATATACTCTGTGTAGGATTTTAAGTTGGACAAGTCGTAGTCGGGCCGAAATAGCTACCACCCGGGGCGAGGAGACCGCTTCCTGCCAGTCCTCATCGTCCAATTCCATCCCATCAGCTACCCATTTCCCCTTCAAAGCCAGGAGAGGATCGTCCATGTGGTGTATCAATTTGTTGTAAATTAATGAAATAGTCCTGTCAGGAACATGACCATCTAATATTCTGTCCTCTAAAGGGGACGAGTCAGGAAAGGATGTGCCTCTAGGGATGAGAGAGCATAGTGCGTGGCTAATCTGATTATATCGGAAAAGTTCGGCATCCGCAAGTTCGTATTGAGTTTGAATGGCGGCAAAGGGTTTTACTTCACCCTGTTTCCACAAATCCCCGACCCGTGAAATTCCGATCAGGTCCCATTTAGAAAACCCTTTCGAGGACCACAGGTTACCAAGCTTCGCGGAGTCCCACAGGGGGTAGCCAATGTCAATCTACCCTCCCACCCCAGAGATTTATTTGCTGCGTGCCACACTTTAGCAGAGTGGCCAGTGGGCCCTGTGAGCTTGGATCTGCCGGATTTCGCGTAGAGGGGTCGATTATAGCTCCCGTTCGGGAGGAGCCACCTGTCCATCTGATAGCCCGGGTTGTCACGTTCTCCGTATGTGCTGTGGTTAATGGCTGCTAGGTGTGCCGCCCAGTAATATTTTTTAATATCAGGAAGGCTGATGCCCCCATCGTACCACTGTAGCGTGAGCTTAGCCAGGGCTATACGGGGAGGCCCGTTCCATAGCAGGTCTCTCTGGAGGCCTTCAATTTCTGTGAAATATTTCGGAGGGACTGGGTCAAGTGTATTCTGCAACACATAAAGAAAACGGGGTAGGGACATCATTTTAAAAAGAGCAGCTTTGCCCAGTAGGGAAAGGGGAAGGGATTTCCAGCTGGCAATGTCTCGCCGCAAGCGGAGCAATGGAGGGAGAAGATTATTTTCATAGCGGAGTATAGGATCCCGGGAAAGAAATATACCCAGGTATTTGAACCCGGTGGTGCTTACTTGGATGGGACAGCTTCGGGGTAACGCAGGGGAGTCCCCTCGAAGAACATAGAGATGGGATTTAGACCAGTTGACCCGGAAACCGGAGTATTTACCGAACGTGGCTAAGATGTCTAGAACTGCTATTAGAGACTTTTTGGGCTCTGTTAAATAAAGTAATATATCATCCGCATAGAGCGAAATGCGGTCCTCCCAGTCGGGTGACCACCGCATTCCCTGAATAACTGGGTTTTGGCGGATCCATTCGGCTAGTGGTTCCAGCGCCAGTGCAAAAAGAAGGGAGAGAGTGGGCACCCTTGACGGGTGCCCCGGCTCAGGGCAAAGGGATCTGACTTTTTGTTATTCACCACGACTTGCGCCATGGGTTCCGAATATAGAAGATGGATCCATCGCATGAATTCCTGGCCGAACCCTAACTTTCGGAGGACCGCCATAAGATAAGGCCATTCTATAGTGTCGAATGCCATAGTGGCATCTAAAGACACGAGGACAGCTGGCTCAAGAATCGTGTCTACTCTGCCCAGAACACCGTGAGCACGGCGTAGGTTCAACGCCGTGTTCCTATGTGGAATGAAGCCGGACTGGTCCGGGTGTACCAGTTCCGGAATTACGTTTATGAGACGAGTGGCGAGGACTTTAGCAAGGATCTTGGGTTCGGCATTGAGGAGGGATATCGGCCTATAGGAGGCGCAGTCCGTTTTGGGCTTACCTTCCTTGTGTATGGTTACTATGTTGGCTATACGTTGGTCAATAGGGAGCACTCCTATGTCTCTACTTTCCTCAAACATGTTCTTGAGATGAATTGACACTTTGTCAGGGCTGAGTTTATACAATTCAATTGGGATGCCGTTAGGGCCAAGAGCTTTTCCTGACCGCAGTGACCTGATTGCTGCCGCTATTTCCTCTTTAGTCAGGGGCTATCTAAAAGACGCTGATCGTCTAAAGAAAGAGTGGGAAGTTTGATGTCGCGCAGTAGTTCGAAAGATTCGTCTTCAGTATAAGACGCCACTGCGGAGTATATTAATTTATAGTGCCTGGCGAAGCAGTTTGCTATGTCCTGTGGATCCGTTACTTCAGTGTCATTAGCCTCGTGAAGGACTGGGACTAACCTGTTTGCCCATTCGCGTTTATCAAGCCAGGCTATTAGTTTCCCGGCTTTATCCCCGAGATCATAGAGTATACCGAGCGTCTCTCTCCCTAGCACTTTCGCTCTTTCAGTTAATAGTGCCTTGTATTCATCCTGTTTGAGTCGCAACAAGTGAGCTGTGGCAGGTGTGACCGTCATCTCCATCTCTCTCTCTAGGCGAGAGATCTCATCCTCTACTGTTGTAATTTCTTTATATCTTTCTTTCTTTTGTCCGGATATCAGGGACAGGGCCTCTCCCCTAATCACCGTCTTAAATGCTTCCCAGAGCGCCTGTGAGGAGTCCACAGTGCCCAGGTTTTCGGCAAAATATGTATCAATTGTTTTGGTGAGTTCTTGATGGATTTTAGGGTTGCGAAGGTGCCAGGGGTTAATAGGGGCCACCCTACCCACCCGGGCTTGATCAAGAAGCACATGGACCCAAAGTGGTGAGTGATCCGAAATGCCCCTAGCCAGATGTCTAATTTCATGGATATGCGAGACTTGGGGGCTGGGATCAAGATGTAATCTAATCTGGAGAAGCTGCCATGAGCCCCCGAGTGAAACGTGTATTGCATTCTGTCAGGGTTATATGTGCGCCAGCCATCCACTAGTCCCATGGTGTCAAGAAAGTCAGGCAACCAGTTATGCGAGGGCCCCAGTTTCCGCGGTGGATGGCGGTCAAGCTCTCCCGACCCCACAGAATTAAAGTCCCCTCCCAGCAACAACACCCCCTCAGGTAGTGAGATGAGAGTGGCACGCAGGTCCTGGAATGTGGTGGATTGGAGGCCAGGGGAACGTAAATTGAGACCAGTGTGGTAGTGCGCCCCTCCCAGGACCCCGTGACACCCACGTATCGGCCCCTGTCGTCTGCCCAAATGCGGTCTATAGTGAGCGGGAAGGTATTTTTCAACATTACACCCACGCCTCTGGAGCCTTTGGTGAACCCTGCGTGTGCCACTAATTTATATCCAGATCTACACAATGCCTTACATGAGCTACCTATCAAGTGTGTCTCCTGAAGCAGGACAATGTCGGGAGCTTGCTTCCTAATATATTGGAGAACTATACTGCGTTTAACCTTGTCCCCCAACCCGTTGACATTCCAGCTCAGGATCTTCGCACTTTTATCCCACTGCGTATGCGTCATAAGTGTATGTGTCTCCCAGAGCCTTGGTCATGCAGATTATAAAATTTGCCGAAAGAACAATCCGTACACAAATCATGTATCGATATATACAATTAACAATAGAACAACCCACCCCTCCCAACTCCCTTTTCCAACAACCCCCTCCCTGCGTCCCTGCTCTCTGGACTTAGAACTGCCCATTACAAACTGGCAGAGTGCCTGTCACCCAATACCCTAGAACGTACAATAACTAAAGGTAGTAAAGAGGAGAAAGGTCGGTGCCCCTTCCCACTATCCCAAACCCATTCGTCACTGATAAATTGTTCCCATAATGTCATGGAGTGCCTTGCTGAATGGCTACGGTTCCATAAAACTGTCGTCCGACTGTGGGGCCTTAAAACCCCGGGTACCTGGTTATGTTCATACAGGCCGCCTGCCTGTTAATCAGTATTCACTCCCGTTCCTGTGACGCTTGATCTCCATCTCGACTACTTCCCCGGGGGTCACCAGCGGATCGACTGTCCAGCCAATCTGAGGCCAGCTCAGGATTCTCGAAGAACCATACCCTTCCACCGTCCTCGACACGTAGACGCACCGGAAACATCATGGCGTACCTAAGTCCTTTGTCCCTGAGTTTCTTCTTGACGGCCAGAAACGTTCTACGCTGCCTTTGCACCATTTGTGTAAAGTCCGGAAAGAATGAGAGGGCGGCATTTTCGTAGCTTAGGGGGTGTCGCTCGGGCGCATTGCAGGATAGCGTCTCTGTCTCTGAAGTTGAGGACCCGTGCAATTAGAGGGCGCGGAGGCGCCCGGGCCTGGGTCGCCCACCCGGGATCCTGTGGGCACGTTCTATGGTAAAAAATTCCCCAGTCCCTTGGGTTTAAGATGGTTCAGGATAAGGTCCTCAACGAACAAGTCAGGGGCTGGCCCTTCTGATTTTTCGGGCACCCCTAAAATGCGGATTTTATTGCGCCTAGACCTTCCTTCGCAGTCGTCAAGTTTACGTTCGGCCGTCTCACAAAAGGATTTGAGATCGCGTACTTCTTGCTGGAGCTGCGACACGTCGTCCGTTAGACCGGTCGTCTTAATATCCAGGGATTTGACTTTTTCGTTCATCTTTGTTAGGTCGGCCCGGATTAGGTTCACTTCTATGGAGATGGTGTCCATTTTATGTTCCAGGGATGATTTGACCCCCTCTATGGCTGCCATGACATCCTGCAGGGTCAGTTCCGGAGTGGGGCTCGCAGAGATCTCCCCCACCCTAAGGGCATGATGCGGATCCGTCGGCGAGCCTCTGGGCAGGGTATAGCGGTCCAGTTTGTTCGATTGGATCTGTCTCGACCCCCTGGACCCCTTGGCCTGGCCCCTGTCCGAGTCTGCCTTACTCGCCATTATCCCTCTGTATCCCAGGTCGCTTAGTTAGTGTCCGGTCCAGATCACTTGCCGCGCGCAGCCGAGTGGTCAATACTGTGGCTAATCGCCGCGCGTGGTTCAGACCAGCGCGGGCGCTCGGTCAGGGTGGGAGGCACCGGAGGCACGTGGTTCGGCGTGGAGTTTCGGCCTCCTCACAGGTAGATGTCACCTCTACTGTCGATCCATTCCCCGGTCCGGTCGGCGCCACCTTCCGCCGTCAAGCCGACGCGAGAGCACAGGCAAGGAAGCAGGTCAATCTTGGCCCCAGTCGCACCTCCCCAACAAATGCCGCTGAGGGGGGGAGATGGAAAGCAGGTCGCTCTCACCCCTCCTGTCAGTCCTCGAAGGTCCGACCTCCCCACGCCGCCGCCTATCGCGTTGCCTGTGTTGCCACCTCCATGCTCGGTCCAAGAGGAAACGGGCCGTCAAGAAAGAGGGGGGGGGGGGGGGAGGAATCCTACCACCGCCCCATCCGCGCCCCGTGTGTCACTTCAGAAGGTGAGATTCTGCTGGGTGGGGAAGTCGCGCTCCGACCGGCGATTTCCGGTCCGGGCATCCGATTCCCGTTCACGTCACAGCCGCCTCCTCCTCACCTTAGTCCCCGGTCCAGCACCAGCGAACAGGCCCAATTGACCGGCACCGGTATCTTCAGCTCCGGGAGGCGTCAGAGAGTCGGGACAACGTCAATCGGCACCGCTCACTTTCTGCTGCAATCGCCGACCATTAGGGACAGGATATCGTCAGGATATTGGGTTTGGGGGGATAGTAGCGGCGGAGCCGAGAGCTCAAGCGGCCATCTTGGTCCGACACTTGGCTCCTCCTACTTATTCCAATCTTGATGTATTATATGTACCTAATACTCAGTGGTTTTCAGTTAATCACTCAATCAGATTTATCTGGTAAAACAATAGCAAACTTGAATCCCAACCACTGCACACCAATGTGAGAAGTTGGCCTGGTATATGCTGTCCACTAATTAAAGTGGGCACCTTGCACCAGTCCAAATGACCCTTATGATGTATGAGGTCAAAGATAACCTTTAGAAAGCTATCCTAGTGGTAGCTGTGGAGAGCAGCCTTCAGGCTTAATCTTGAAGGAATGTAAAGCAGCTTGTTTTACCAGAATCTCACTTCTTGAATGATCAAATGAAAGGAGAACCACACAGTAGTCATGTAAAAATATGTATTTATTACTATAACACTCTCTACTAATCTCTACACGAGATTAGAACATAAAGCACACAATACTTAATCAATAGAAGATACGTAAGTAGCAAAATGTACAACGGGCTCCAGGGGGAGACCGAACCATATACTAAAAAAATGGTATAACAATCACAACTTCAATAGACACTGTGCCTAGAGCACGTAGAATCGCTGGGACCCCAAGGAACCACCCAAGGCAGTGACACAGGGCGCCCACGGAGGACGGGTGCAGTGAGGAAACACGACCGTGTGCTCCGTGCAACTCTATGGGAAAGTCGCGGTTGGAAAATGACAGTTTAAGGACACTTCTACGAGGACTTCAAGCAAACCCTTTGGAACATAAGAGGTTCTAAGGCCAGCACCCGTGTGAGTACCGAGGTACTCACAAGGGCGAGTTACCTATCCCAGAGTAGCCAGGTGCATAGGGGTCAAGTGGTGTCAGAAACCTCCGTCGTTTTCAATGGAGGGATGCGAAGAAGTACTGCTGCCAGGAAGGCGAAGAGTGTCCGGTGGAATCCAAGCCTGGATTCGAGGTGAGAGGAACCTGAAAGCAGAGGGGACAGAGTCTGGGTCACTTCAGGTGACCAGGGGCTCAATAGTCGAATGCCCACCGGTGTCGGGTGCTTCAGGTGAAGAGAAAGGATGTTTATCTCTGCAGCCACGGGGACCAGGAGACGTCGACAACAACCAGGGCCCGGATGTGAGGTGTCCCACGAAGGATGTCGAGAGCTGAAGGGTCAGTGTCCGCCTAGAGCACCAACAAGCCTTGGCAACGGCAACCCACGCAGGCAGAGGAAACAGGTTACGGTGTGGACCAGCAAGGTCCAGGGGACTCTCCAATCAATGGAGAGTCAAGGCACGTCCGGAGCAACCAGGGAAGCCCAAGAACAAACGAGATGACCCTCGCCAGGACCCACAGGCCAACAGACCAGGGTTCACGAGGAGACCTCGAGCAAATTCACAAAGCACCAGCCCACCAGCCCGTGGATATCTTCAGTGCAAATGTTGCTCGGAGTCAGGACTACATGTAGTCCAATGCACAAGCTCAGGGCTCACCAACAAGCATATGCACTTGCAAATAGATGCGGTGCACAGGGGTACGGGTTGCACGGCCCCCACGGGGGATACTGGTCTCAGAATTGCTGAGAGGTCAGATCTACCTCGGGGACCTTCAGGAACCTACCTCCTGTGTTGCAGAAATCTTCGGAGCCTGCAGGAGCTCTGGAGATGCAAGCCAGTCAGATGCGCTTAGGTGCCTGCTGCTGCAGGGGAGTAACTCCTTTACTCCAAGGGAGATTCTTCTGTCGTCCAGCGAAGTGTAGACCATCGAAGTACTTGGTTTCTTTCCAGAGTCTTGTCCAGGTATAATCTAAAGTCCTGTGGTCAGGTTTCCCACTTTATACCCAGGGAAGGGGTTGGACGGACTCTGGGGACCCTCCTAGGGGAGGGGCAGGACAGAGGGGTGACTACACCCATGTCCTTTGTCCAGTTTCGCACCAGAGCAGGAGCCAATGGCTCCCAGAACTGGTCTGAGCTGGACTATGCACAGGGACACCAAATGTGCCCCCAGTGCAGACTTTCTGGCACTCTCAGAGTGCACCCACCCAGCCCCAATACACTAAACCCTGTCTGGGAGGTGGTCACACCTCCCTGTGACAGGATACCTATTGTCAGGCCTTCCTCTGCGCGAGCTTGGCTCAGCAGCAGGAGGGCAGACTCGTGTCTGTGGCTGGCAGCATCCATTTTGTGCTGCCCAGGTCGAGAAAGCTGGTACCGGGTAGACCTGTGACCCATAGTAGTAGTTCCTCAAGGGTGGAATCATACCTCCCACACCAGTTACTGGTGTGGAGGTATGATTCCAAGGTGTTTGACAACAAACACAACATGTTTATAAGCAGCCGTTTCAAAGTTAGCATTTACCGCGAGGTTATAATGCACTTAGACCTATATGTCTGGCTGCATCACAGACAACCCCAGAGGATGGTCTACGAAGGCTGCAGAGGGGCTCTGCTCATGCAGGGGCACCCTCTCACATAAAACCCAGCACTCTGCCTTCAGGATTGATAAGGCCTGCCATAGGGGTGACTGATAGGCTTATATGTGCAGTGATTAGGATAGATATAGAGAACCTATATCTAGGTAAGTGGTGCAAGCACCAGCTCACACAGGCTGCTGTAGCAGACCTGTTGTGTCATTTTGAATGGCCTCTCATGGGTGGCATAATACCTGCTTCAGCCCATGGGAGGCCTCTGGGGTACCTATGCCCAGGGTACATGGTGTACCATATACTAGGGACTTATAAGGGTACCCCAGTATCCAATCTGGAGTGTACCTAAAGGACATGTATTGCAATTTACAGGAGAAAGCAGATAGACTGGGGTCCTGAATAGCAGGATCTCAGTCAGACTAGGCCAAGAACAGTGAGACATCAGCAAAAAAGTGAAAGTAACTATAAGAAGCAGATCCTACTCTCCTACATCGGTCACAGAGAAGTCACGGCGGGAGCCGAAAGGCCCCGTGTACATACCGCTCACAGATTTCGTTATTGATAGAGGTTAAATTTCGCCTGCCCTCTGTACTACGTCGTGAACAGCAAGAGAGCCCTGCTGCGGCTCTGGGAACAGCTGCCATCCTGGGACCACACTAATGAAGAGGGCAGTAAAAACGAATCACGTTCCAAAGAGCAGCACTCTGCATTTGTTTAGAGGTATATTTTTTGCTCTTTGACCAAGTATGTACAATTAATGACATTATTAATGTAATTGAGTTATATTCTTGGTCTTAATGAGTGGCACTGGTTTAAATTGGTAACTACTTCTGCAGCCAACAAGAATGTTAACACATTTTGGGTCTGTAAAGCTAAAGGAATATTCGTGAAAGCTATTATCAAAAGCGTTCTCACTTTGCACTGCAGCCTATGGGTTATGAGAAAGGATGCTTTCAAGAAGTTATTAAAAATGAAACTTGCAAGAAAAAAGCTATTGAGAGCTGTCTTTAGTTCATTACAAAGTGTCAAAGATAAGGCAGTGAAGTGCCACTCATAAATACCCTGAAAGCCTATAAATATCACTCATGAGCAAACTGAAAAATTCGCAGCTATGCCCATGCCAGCCAGAAACCAGAGCACCCGCTCCCTAACTAACACAACTTATTGAAACTACAGAAAATGAGCTAACTGGCCGGTGAAATCCAGTTTCTCCAGACAGGGAAAGACACAGCAGAATATTCACAGGGCTCTCTCTGGCGCCGTTAAACAACATCCTGTTGCTTCCACCAGCAGCAATTGCTCTGACCAACTGCCATCACCAGTTCACCTGGGGTACTCCATAATCAATATTGCACAATCCGCATGGTGCGGCTGAGATAATCTTCTGAGCAGCGGCAGTGCCTGCCAGCCCTCTGTTGCTGAGCACTACAGTCACGCAGTCTGTCTCCCGTTAGTGCCCTTCAATCTCTGATGCTTTGGAGCAGTTTTAAGATATTCTTAGTGTTTTTCGTTGCTCAAATGTGTGTAATTTCTGATATTTATGTTTCCCTCATCTTCATTCCTTGATTTTGCTTGCAAGAAAGTGTCACTCGTAGTCGTTGAAATGTCACTTGTAATTACACTGAAATTATGAAAATGTCACACATAAGCAATCTGAAACCTTGGCAGCTATGTTATCATAATAGCTCAATAAGAGAATAAAGTATGTGCAGGGAAACTGCGCGTAGCCTTTAGTAGTGTACAGCCGACGGGCCATAGCATTTTTTTTTTAATGGGGACAGGAGTGCTTTAAACAGAAAAGCAGTGGGGGGTGAGTGGGCAAGTAGGTGTTATGGCAACAGTGTGCAACTTCCAGGCCCTCATAAAACCAATGTTAAACAAGCACTGGCAAAGCCAACAGGTCTCGCCGAAGCGAGAGCTACTGGCTTTGACAATGTTAACGTATTTTAGCCAGAGCACCGCACTCTGCCTGGAGTGTTCATTGCAGCCGAAAAGAAATCACGGGCCAAAAGCACCGCAGCATCAAAGTGTTTATCCATATGCGCCGCCCCCCACACACACACACACACGTCACGAGGATATCACGAACATAAGCCTTGGGAGAAAGTAATATACCTTTCTCAAGGCCAAGAGAAAGAAGAATAAAAGGAAGCAGCCTGGCCAGTGCACAAATTCACTCCAGCCTACTCCCTTAACCAGCACTACAGGAGATAACCACCAGCCTCAGGAGAACAATAAAGATCTCCTGAGGCCACAAGAAAAATAAACAATGGCAGAGTCCAGCCCACATCCAAGGAAATCAAATTAACATCTGCTTTGACAGAAAGACTCAGCGCTGTGGATGTGGACCCGCACAACCACTCAGTGAAAAAAAAACGGACGGGGAAAGAGGGTTGGGAGGGAAAGGAAGCAACAGGAACGGGGATATGGGAGAGGGCCTGAAAACACAAGCTCACATATGGAGTGCTCAAACACAAAGAAAAAAGTAGCTACTAAAACAGGAGCAGTGGATGGACATAAGTACTTGGTCCATGCTGTGTGGGAGGGCTAAACACAAGAAGAGGCATGACACATGCATGTCATCGACAAATGGGCACAAAGGATCCAAGAGCGACAATGGAGCGAGCAAATGGTAAGCCTATGGGTGGGCTGAAGCCCACAAATTGAAAACAACATGTCTCTTCGAGACAGCGCATGCACTGTCTAGCCAAGACCTAAAAAAAACAAGCATTGGCATAGCCAATAGGTCTCGCTTTTGGGATCTTATAAGTATTTAGCTATGCAGCAAAATATCCTTGGTGCAACAACATCAACTGTTGCGTGGCTAAACACTTATAAGGTCCCAAAGGCGAGACCTATTGGCTATGCCAATGCTTGTTTACTTTTACTTTGGCTTAACCAAGATGTTTTTATTTGGTACATAAACTAATGACTCCATATTCCTCGAAGAAATGGGATATTATAAATATGTGATGCGCCCATTAAGATATATAACTGTTTTTATATGGCCGTAAACTAACGATTCATTATCCGTGGAAGAAATGGGTTATTATAAATATATATGATGTGGCCATTAGTACGCTTGCTTCCTGCAATCCTCATTTTAAACATCTCAAAGTGATTCCAGTATGGGATTTATGTATTCTGTTTTTTCTCTAATAAACTCCGACATCACAGAAACGGTACAAAGTTGACTGAGCAGCTGAAATCAAGAATAACTATTTGACACCATAAAATTCACTAAAATGAGTTTTTTGATTGTATGGATGGAAGCAAAAGGTCACTTTTTAAGTCCATTCGAAAATGATTCTGAGATTGAAAATAAATAATCGGATGTGAAGGGAGGGAGGAGGCTAAAGGCAAAGGACAGAACCTAGGCTGGGTGAGCCCGTAAGTGCAAAAGCCATAAACGGAGACCGATACATTGAAACTTTGAGTATACAGCAAAATACAGTGGCATAGTAAGTGACAGAGAAGGGCATAATTAGCTAGGTTTAAAAATGTTGCTCACAAAGAGAAGAGGAAACTTGAAAGGTGATGCAACATGATCATGGGTACCACTGTACAAGAAAAAAACATAGAAATAACAAAAAAATAAGCAAAAATTGGCAGGTTTCAACTATGTTTCTGTAAACTTCAAGTCAAGGTGTTGGAGAATGGTAGAAAGTCATATTCTTGCCCGTATTCAAGAATATTAGGAAAGATTTGTTTGAATGACTGAAAGGTAGAATGTGACTAGCCCTTAGTGAATAATGGATATGAGGGATAGTAAAATACATTTATTTTTCAGTAGGGTGGTGTGACCACGTCTTAAGACTTAGAGGTAGAAAGTGGGTTAAGCAAATGGGGCTCATGTGAAAACCGTATACATAGTTTGACCCTACACTAGGGTGGAAAGTCTGTTAGTGGGCAGAACCTTGACCGTCCATTGTCACCCTGCACTGCTGTATTCATAGCAGAGAATGCGTACACCACAGTCTGAGGTAGGCGCCGATGTAGGCAGATTATGTCCTTCTTCCAAACTACCTGGCTGGTGCTTCCATCTGGACATCTCCCCTCATTCATCTGTGGTTCTGTGCTGTGCGGCACCTTCAGTTTTCAACCCAGCAGTTGAAGTTGCCATTAAAAGTGCGGTCTATGATAATGCAGTTCAGAAAAAGCAGGGAAGAACTGGTTCAGTGATGCCCGATAGACCGACTGAAAAGGGCAACATGGAGTCTGAAGAAATGGTAGTTTGGTTCAGTCTCTTGTTTAAGCTTAGCGCTAGAGAGCTGCCGCCTATCACTGGAAATGTTTTCTAGCTGCCATTGAGGTTTCCTTTGTCAGTAAAAGTCCCCAACACACCCTTTATACTTCTTTGGCACATTTCAAAATATTGGAACATTTCACGAGTGCACCACTTGAGTGCCTGAAAATGTTGCCTTTTAGCGAATACGTTTGTGAAATGATCCTGTTAAATCCCCCATCGAGCCACATGCCTAAATAACCACCGCGGCGAAGCCTGGGCTTACTCCTTGCTTCCTCACTCTTTGCTGTTTGACGCTCCAGTTAAAAAATATCCGAGGCTGTTTTTGCTTCCCAGTCCAGCATCAAATACATGTGTTCTTAAACTCCTTACATGAACAGTGGCACATTTTGGAAAGTGTGAGAGCATGATTTAAGCATTTCAGTTTGCGCCGGGAGTTGACAAGTAGGTCGGGAGCACAATCTGTAATAATAGGATATCTTCGGGATGTCGGATTTTGCACTTATTTAGCCTAAACGCACCATTGCCACATACCTACTTATCTCTGGCTTTGGATGCTCTCTGATTTAAATGGGAGATATGGAAATATTTAACTACCCCCAACCCTCCGTCAAATATGGTTTTCGTCGTCAGCACAGCCAAAACCACTCTACACAGCTTTACAATTGTCCATGACTTAAACTACAATACATTACTGTTCGTTCATGCCAACTGGAGAGTGGAAGAACAGAGGGCAACATGTTGAGCATAAACTGGCTTCTGTTGTAACATGATAAGTGTAGGTAGCACTCCAACCGTACCTGTCACATTTTGGCACTTGTGATCGTGCACTAATAAAAGTTTTAAAAAAACACCAGGTCCCGGAATATATAAAAAACAAAGTTGGTGAGCAACTCACACCTCACCTAGCATTACTTGATTCCTCTATTTCCCGAGCATAGGAGCCCATTTGCGTGCATTAAAAGACATGACAATAACAGGCTCAATTTCTTTGGACATAAACACACCGACCGCACTGTGATGACAATAAATCCAAGGACGCGGTCATTGCCGTAAACTGGATGGGGTTTGGGGCTGGGGACGAATCCTAGGTGTTAACAAGGGGAGATATCGAAGTAGGCTCGAACACATATGCTTTATGTCTGGCTATGGAGTCTGCTGCACTAACGGGAAAAGGCAGCCCATGAATTCCTTTCACTTAACTAATGCAGAAAAGCAAAATGCATAGCTGAGTGTGGCCTCGTTCTGCTCTATGCACCAGCGTGCCTCTGCAGCACAACGGCACACCCGCGGGTCTGCCATGTTGTGCCATAATCATGAAAAGAAGACAAGGCGGCAAAAACCGTAGACAAGAAAAATAGACTTTTTGGACTGCCTCTGCACATTTTCTAGTGCTCACAGGTCTCAAGTCAGCGAATGCGGGATGAAAGACAGATAAAAAGCTGTCCCATAAAAGGATAAAAAGCTGCCCCATTCCTACTATCTTCACCACCCAGGCACGCGGTTTAAAGGAACGGCCCTGCGGTGCTTGGAAAAGTGTGGCAGGTGACAGCCACATCCACTTACATGCAGACTGAGGTCGGCGGAAGTACGGGAACAAAAGACGGATAAAAATGTGTTTAATCACTCAGCCGAAGAGCGTGAGCTTAAACTAAAAGCAGCCATGCGGAAGTATGTGAAAGGCACCAAGCTCGTTAAGCGAACACTCGGCTCAGAGTCGCCTGAATTCTACATGCACACGAGAATAAACATAAACAAGCATTTGAAGGCACGAGCGGGGAGGAGGGGGGCGACGCGAGTGGTGCGCGCGCACGCACATAGCGAGACATCTGTTTTGCATTATCGGGCACGATAATTGCAAACAGATGTCTGCCGCGCGCAGTAACCGCAGGGAAAAGGCCATGACGCACGAGCGTCTGGTCAGCTTTTCAAACCCCCTAACATAAAGTCTTGCCAGAGCAGCGCTTGCGCGCTACTCGAGGCTCGACCTAATGAACCTGGTTTGCGAAGAGGATGTTTGGGGAAATAACGGATGAGCAATGGAGGGTGAGATCATAATCGTCAGTAAGAGTGCAAACGGAGAATGAGTGAGGAAAGCGTTGCATTCCCATAAAGTGATGAATCCAAAATAAAAAAATAGTTCCTTCATGTCAGCAGTGGAAGGAAACTAGTCATCCAATCAAAACGATGGAAGGAAGTTATTAAGCAGCCGCAGGATAAAAACAGGCATAAGGAGTAAACATTGAATTATGAGCACAGACCTAAAATAATCAAGAAAGCCATCAAATCATGGATGATGGCCTCGTGCAGTGTTTTCTATGCTGTCCCTAATAGGCCGTGCTCAGGCAAGTTTTCAAGATAACCCCTAAATTATTCATTTTCTGTAAATCTACTCTCAGGTGGGTATCACAAAACCTAATACGCCTCCAGCTTCAATGCAGCAACACCGATCAGCACCTTGTGGGAAGAAAACAGCCACTGATGTTGAAACCAGTGATACCCAATGACGGTTACAATGTAACATCGACTGAGGTCACACAGTGAGAGGCAAACAACAGTGGAACACTGACACCTAGTGACCAATCGGAGTATGGTAGTTATTGAACCAGAATCAGATACATTTTCCTCTTATTATGCATAATTTATCATCCCCCAAAGTCCAAGGGAATCTGAGGGAGTCAAAGACCTACAGGAATTATGATCTAGTTAAAACGCATAACATGCCTTTTCATTTATGTTGCAGTGTTGTACTGAACTTTCCCTCTGCACTTCGTGATAGGCACAGTTGTTTTTTATATATAATTTTGTGTGAATATATAATTGTTATTTGTCATGGGGGCAATTCTTTTCTAAGACCAAAGGGCCATTTAAGGCTATTTGTTAATGTGCTATCACCCTGTTACCATAACGCATGTTCCTCAAGTAGTCTGCTATTAACCGTCTGTCCCTCAATTATGGCCATATTCAACTGCGCCATAATGAAATTGTATTTATATATTGCTTACTATCCCTGATGAGACATCGAAGCGATTTATAACGAGTAGCACACTACTCCAGAACCCAAAAGGATTAGTGGTGGATTACTATAGTGAAATATGAGTTAATTTGAGCGTAACACGTGAGTCTGTTAGTTGGATTGAATAGAATAATGGAGGGATAGAAGAGGGAAGCGTCTAGAAAGTGTAATTTGCAAGATCATAGCAGTAGGAGGAGTTTGGGATGAATAAAAGGAGAGATGGAGGAGGAAAGAGTCTCAAGGAATGGATTACGGAGCTCATAGTAGTAAAATGAGGTTTGGGATGAGTCAAAGGAGGGATACATGAGGGGAGAATTTAGAAAGGGTTGTTTGGGAGATCATACAAGTAAAATGAGGTTTGTGTGAGCCAGGAAGGATAGAGGAGGGAAGAGTCTAGAAAGGGTTAATTTGGAGATTATAGCAGTAGAATGAGGTTTGGGATGAGTCCGAGAGTGAAGGTAGAGGATATATTGAGAGAGGTATTGGGTGAGACAGAGTAGTGCATTGGAGAGAGTGAAAGGTATATTTTTTTATTTTTTTATTTTTTCTTTCTTCTACAGTAGGAGCAAATTAATAAATATATAGATACATGACTAGGGTACGTATGTATAAGGAAGATAATATATTTAGATTTAAAGTTGTATTTTATAAACTCAGACTTTTAAGTATTGCTGTAATTGAAGCTTATTTATTTGTGTATTTTTTATAATTCAATTTGGTTTTAAATTTAATCTTTTCCTCAATATTTCAATAGTGAAGCACTTGTGGATAAAATAGTAATGATAATATTTATATATTGTGATAGATAAATAAAACCGAGAACTATAAGCATCTAATCAAATAACATACAAAAACTAGGCAGTGACCTATACACATGTTGAGCATAGAATAATATATATACATTTAACCATAAGTAATATATACATCTGTTAAGCAGACCTAAAGAATATCCATACATTTTAAAAACCATAGCTATTATGCATATTTGTCCAAAGTCCTTCTGCGCTGGCCATATCCTGTGAACAGGTAAAAAACATTTTACAACCTGCCCTTTATCCTACATTATGTATTTACCAGCATCTTATTGTCTACATAATCATCAGGGTAATGTTCTCAGATTTTCAGTTCTACGTCTCAAATGCATTTTTCTATCCTCGTTGAGGAATCGTTGCCCATTTGGGCTTTGTCGCAGTTTGTTTCATTGTGTTTTTGTGCACTAAGGAGTTCAAGTGAATTATTTAGAGTTTGACAGATAAGGATGAATGCCAAAACCAGTCCTGCCAAACTTGTGATTTCACCGCTCCGTTTACAGTCATCGAAACCACCACTTAGTCATCAAAGGCTATACCGGTTCGGCCAGCGAAAACCCTTGACCCTGCGGTCTGTCCGCCTCAAGACCCCTGCTCGTGTTTGCCAAGCAACAAATGGCACAAACAAGCAGGGGCAATGTTAAACGGCCATAACGTGTAGGGAGAAATCTCTCCTTGCATCCGAGCCATTTGCTTTCTGTTCTTAAAAAATGGAACTCCCACTTTTGGCGTTTGTGTTCTCGCAAGAAAAGACACAGGGGCATATTCTCAAGGAGCTATCGCCGAGTTATCGGCACTTTATCGCAGCCAAAGTCACGCTAAATTTACCGCCCCATTCACAAGCTGGTGCTAACAGCCCATAACACCAGTTTTCCTGCGAAAGCAGTCGCAAAAAACATCGCCACAGATGACCCCGGCAACTAACGCTAATGAGATGCAGACTAGGCGTTCCCGAGCAAAAACCCGCGACAACACCACACCTCAACATTCTCAACGACCAGCCACATCGGCGATAAGACCACAAAACAGGCGATAAGGCGCGTTAGCAGCAGGAAACTAACACCTGCTCTGACCTGGTGTAAAGTCGGACGACAAGCTGCACCATCAAAGGGAGCCCAGCCCAGAGCCACACAGGAAGAACAACAGATGCCATGGAGCCACTCACCATGCACCCCGGAGCCCCGAGGGGGCAACAACACCCACCGCCACCACCCCCAGGACCGCCACCCCCAACGGACCCACCCCCCCGGACCACCACAGAGGCAGCGCAGACAAAGACAGCGGACATACAGGAAATGCACCATCCCTACAGACCTAACACCAGACAATGCCAATGCCCACTACAGGCCCAAAAGGACAACCATCCTCCACATCCTGAACATCATTGCCCACAGGCTGACGGTACCAACACAGTGGACAACCAACATCCCTCCGCAGACAAAGCTGCTGGGTGTGCTGCACCTGTTGGCCTCTGGTATCCTCCCAAACAACAACCGCCCGAGTCGGAGGAGTCTCACAGCCAGCCCCATCCAAGTTTCTCACACCTGGCCTGGATGCCCTCACCAGCTAGGGACCCCAGCACCCATCCGTCCCCCACAATGCGCAGGAACAGCTGGAGACCAAGCAAGGACTATACGCCATAGCTGGATCCCCGCACGTGTCGGGGGCAATCGACTGCACACTTGTCCCACTTGTGCCCCCTGCCAACACCGCACACAATACCCCAACAGAAAGCACACGCATCCCATCAACGTGCAGGCAATAGTGGACCACAGGGGACTCCTCACCAATGTCATAGCCAACTACCCAGGCAGTGTGCATGATCCCTTCATCTTCCGACAGTCCAACATCAACCAGCGCTTCCAGGATGGCACCTATGGAAATGCACTGCACGTTGGCAAGTACCAAATTAACACACCACACACTTCAACTCCACAATCATGCAACTCACAACTCTGGCACTGCACACGTCACAAAATCACATACAACATGCCAAACAACATGCCCCCCCACCAGACACGACAGCACAACTTACTGTGGCAACCTTGGTTAGCCATGTACATGAGGCATCAACGGCATGGCACCTCAGCCACACAATACCGGAATGTGGGGAGAGGTGGGAACCAGGCATGTGCGAAGGAGGCAAGTGACCCATGAATGAGAATGTACACAATGCCAAGTGTTGCGGAGATGTACTGGACAGACTGCAGTATGCAGACCACAGACATAGCCATGTCTACATGCACTGCTGGTGTTTGGAGTGTAGTGGACAGTGGACGCAACCATGTCACCCCAGCCAGTGGGGAAGATCGCGGAAATGTAGCTTGTGACGTCCCCCCCTGTAAGCATGTGCGGAGTGGGCTGGCCCGGAGGACGCCAGGCCAGCGTAGGGGTGTGAATAAAAAGCACGTAGCCCTGGGCGTGGTTCTCTTCCGGAATGCCCAACGTATCATTGTACTGGCCTCGTCGCAGACTGCATCCCCTTCCAGCTCCGGGGCCACTAAGTCTGTTCCCCGACAACCATGGACACTTTCTTCTTGAGATTTGTTGGCGACTGAGTCCATGGACTGGGGGTTGTCTTCATCATCATGTCGGTGATACTGACTATGTGGCCAAAACGAGGCAGTAGCATTCCACTCCTCCATTTGCCGCTTCCGGCCGGCTCCTGCCCTCTGCATCTTGCCCTGGACGACACCTTCCACTGCCCCCCGCAAACCTCCGCTACATTCACCTTCGACATCGACGAGGACCCGCTCACCTCGCGTGGCCCTAGCTCACTGCACCGCAAGTCACCGTCCTGTGGCGGTGTGCCTGTGACGGCCGCAGTGCATCCGGGGCCACGAACTCTGTGCAGCTCAAACCATGGCCCCAGTCTGATGGCATGTTGGATGGCCTCTGGGTCGATGGTCTGGGGGTCATCAACACCATGTGTCTGTGGCCCTGCGCTGTCCGCTGCCTCCGGCCTCAACTGCGGTCCACCTTGGCTCACACATCAAATCGAGTCCTGACCTGCCCGGACGTCGCATCACCGCAGGATGCACACGCCACCACCGCCAGGTCCAATTCCAAATGACAGGTGCCAGAGTCGTAAGTGTCTTACTGCCAGACTGTCAGAGTTGCTCACACCTGTCGTGGGGGCCATCATCAGCTTGATACCCTGCTCAGCTCTTCAGGTGCCACTAACTCAGTGCACCACAAATCAGGGAACATTCTGCTTGCATGTTGGGTGAACACTGTACTCCCTCCGGCTACCACCATGATGCTTCACAGTTGTTTCTGTTGAGCTGGTGTTTTATGTTTCTGCTTCAATTGTGATCACTGTTCAAGTTGTTGCCAGCACCAACAACTCCATGAGGGCTGGCTTACACTCACCCCACACACATCCAGCACATGCGTCACTGTACATGTGACCATGCCAATAAAGGTGTCGGGCACACGTGCCCGTGGCCAGTTCAACGAACTATCTGTGTGTGTCCGTGTGCTCATGATGTATGCATTTGTGCCCCGAGCACTACAACATTACATTGTGCCGTGTACAGAGGACGCAGCCATGTCACCACAGGCAGCGGGTGGGACATTGCACATGTAGCTTTGTCCTCCCCCACTCAATGCGTAAAAGGAGTGAACTGGTCCGGCGTACGCCAGTCCGGCGTGGGGGTGTGGATGATCATCCCGTGGCCCTGGGTGTGGTTCAGTACTGGAAATGTGCAAAGGCATGTGTCTCTGTCGCAGTGTGGGTCTCCGTTGGGGAGTGTTGGTGGGCCCTGATGGGACTTAGACACCCACGTATGTGATCTGGTTCGGCTTCCATGAGGTAGTACCCCACCCGCACATGTTCGGCCACCCCCTTCTGGCAGTCTGACACCTGGCCTTGGAATGCGATGTGTGCTTGGGTGGGCTGCTGGGAGCCAGCCAGGGTGGTGGGTGCGTCCAGCTGTGTTGTCTGTGCAGGGGGTGGGGTATCCTCAATGGTGCGGTGCTGCCCTGCTCCTGGAGGTCGATTGCCTAAGATGTCCATGGACTGTTGTGGGGCGTAGGTGTCAGAAGTGTGGTGGTCCTCTTCAGCATCACTGTGGAGTTGTCTGGTCTGCTCTGCTGGAGGTGTTGTTTGTCCCTCTGCAATGTGAATGGGAGATGCTTGTTGATATTGTGTTGGCATGTATGTTGCCGCATTGTTCACGTTTTCATTCAGACCTCATGACAATGTACATTGTGACTGTTTGGGAGGGGCGGACTATTTGATGCGGGACAGTGGACATTTGGACTACATGACGTAGGTGAGGTTGTACACGTACATTTGCATCTCACAGTTTCCTACTATGTCAGATGTGATTGGCCCTTTTCTACGCACAGGCGGACCCAGTTGTGTCCTCTGTTCTGCAGTGTAGGTGTTGGGCTGTGTACCACATTGTCGTCCATGTGGGTGTGCTGTAATTGCTATGTGTGTGTGCTTCTTTGTGTGGGAGTCGCACCTGCAGCTGTGGTTTTGCTGCCCCTGATCCCTTGGAGGTGGTGTGCCTTTGGCTTTTGTGCTTTTGAGGTGCTGTGATGTTGGCGACTTGGGTCATTTATGGTCTTGGACGGTTTTTGTACTTTTGTGCATTGTTTGTCTGCAGATGTGTTGTTGACGTCAGTGGTTGTTTGTGCAGGTGGATGTGTCAGAGTGTGACCTGCTCCTCTCCGGATGTGGTCCACACTCAGCCACCTCAGTCTCGTGGCGTGCACAGTGTCATGGTGATTGTACTCCAGCCATGCTGCTGGTCATGTGGTGTCACTTGCATTGTCAGTGTGGCTCTCACATACGCACCTTTGCTGTGTTTCGCACGGGTGCATGTGTGTGTTGTGTAATTTGTGTTGTGTGGGGTGGGACCCCTTTGGGCACATGGTGAACGGGGGCCTACTTGATGTTTGTATGTGTGCTGCGGTGTGCCACGGGGATCAGGGACATGACCCAGGGTTATTGTGGGTGTGTGGTGTGCTACACGTCGTTGTGCATGTGTGCCATTGTGCCCGTCCCCCCCGTCCCCACAGTCCCTGTTCGTTACTCACCCTGTTGCTGTTGTGTCAGGTCATGTGGAGCAGTGTCCGGACTCCCGACTCCTTGCACCGTCTCCACACTGATGACTGTGGGCGCCATTTGCTCCAGCTCCTCCTGTGGCACAGGACTCCCACCTCCATTCGCCGTTGCTGCCTTCCTGTTGGCAGGGGGTTTCTGCTTGGTTTGGCTTTTCACATCGTGCCGGCGCATCTTGGCCTCCTCGGCACTCCGACTGCATTCACGATGGGATGCCATTTTTCCGTCTGTATTGCCAATGACACGGTGTTGGTGACAGACAGTTGTTGTTGGTGCTCTGTCACCTCCGTGACGACGATGGGGTTTTCCTGCGACTGTACCCCGTCTTCCTCTTCCTCTTCTCCTTGGCCTTCCCTGCACCCGAGGTTCATTGTTGGTGGTCTGTGCAGCTTGTGGGGTTCGCGTTGACCTGGGCACTGGTTCCGGGTGCATCCATGTTGCTGCGCCGTTTGATTTGTTTATGGTGTGTTTTTCTTGTTCAGCTTTTATGGTGCATTTTCCCACCAGACGCGTGGGGATTGCAGGCCTGTCGCTGGTTGTCCCAGGTTTTTTATCGTGGTTGGCCTCATCGCAATTTTATTCGCGTTGGTGTTTCTCATTTTTTCGGGGTCGCGTTGTTTTTACCGCGGTCATTTGACGTGTTATCGTGGGACTATCGCATGGTGACGCCAGGTTGAGAATGCTACGTTAACACGGCGTTGTTTTCCCGTGATGGACCGTGATGTGAGAAGTTGCGTTAAGCTAAACTTGCGGTGGTTATCACACGTTCTTGTGAATATGCCCCTGAGAGTGTGCGCTGGGTCCAAACTGAGGTGGCATGGTGGGGAAAAAATGATGGATTGGGATGTGGCACTAAGCGATTGCCAGTGGCTGCGATTAATTCAAGCATTCCACCCATCACCTTGTTGTTTTTGCAGTTGCAGTTCCATTCACAGCAGAGGAATCCTCATCAGGCACATGGGATCCCTAAATTTGGATGGCGGCCCTCTGCCATGTTGGGAGAGGTCATGAACCGTAACACCTTGGTGGGATGGAGAGATGTCCATTGAGGCCTACATAGGACCATAACAGTAAAAACTTGTTATTAGAATGTTGCAGGATTGTGTTCCAATCTCATTGATTGTATGGAACTCCAGGCAGTTTTAAGGGTTACACAGTACGCTATCTATCCCCTTTGGCACAAGATTTTGTGTGTTTGGTTTGCAATGGTTGCACGAGGACTGTAATTTCCCTGACTTCAGTGGTCGAGCAGTCAAGACCTAATACAATGGAGGGTCGCCTAAAGGTTGATATAAATACAACTTATCTGAGGCTCCCACAATTCACACATTTTTATAGTCGTTTTCTATAGCACAACTGTTTCAAAGCACTCTAGTAGAGGAGTTTTTTTCCTGGCATTCTTAAAGCTACTTGTCAAAGATGTCAGGGCAGTGGAAGGGATGGGTTCAGATAACTCACCTAATAGGTTTGCATCTGGGAAGGAACGGTAGACAAAGAGGCTAGTTAAGGGGCTGGTGGCTTAGTGGGCAAAGGTGTCCACTGTAGGGTCCTGTGTACGACTTCATGGTGACAGGTTCAAATCTCGGTGGGTCCACTCAGCCTTTCATCCTTCTGAGGTCCATATAATGAGTACCATGGAGGTGGGTAACAATAAACATGTTATTCAGCGCCAAGATACCCTTGGGTGAACGTGCGCTTTACAAATACACATTATGTGATGTTAAGGGTAGAACTAGGGAGGGTAGGAGTGTGACTTCTTCAGTAGCATCCAATCAAGGGAACTGTTCTTTCAATGATCTGAATCCAGGTGTGGTGGTTCTTCACCAGAACCATTCATCAGTGACGGGAACGTTGACTGACTTACTAGCATCTCTTTGATTTATCTTCTGGGGGACCAGTCCTGGTCCTGCACAGTGGAGAACCTATACCAAAGGGGATGATGGACGGAGCGTTAGAGCAAATCAAACACTCACCCCCAGTCAACTGATCTGGGTTTAATCCATCATCATTCTTTAGCTCACTCCACCACCCCAGTTCAGACATGGCCATATGCAAATCAGTCTGACCCTGTGCCTCATGGGAACAGTCCAGCCCGAACTGCCAAGCCATGTCTTCCCTGGACCGGAAACAAGCATCCTGGGACCGGTTTCGGGTTCATAACCCTCATCAGCCAGGCTATCTTGAATCCAGTGGCAAAGTGAGCAAGGGACCCACGTCTGGGCATACCCTGCCAACTTAGGGCGAACAAAGCGATACCAAAGGGGATGATGGACGGAGCGTTAGAGCAAATCAAACACTCACCCCCAGTCAACTGATCTGGGTTTAATCCATCATCATTCTTTAGCTCACTCCACCACCCCAGTTCAGACATGGCCATATGCAAATCAGTCTGACCCTGTGCCTCATGGGAACAGTCCAGCCCGAACTGCCAAGCCATGTCTTCCCTGGACCGAAACAAGCATCCTGGGACCGGTTTCGGGTTCATAACCCTCATCAGCCAGGCTATCTTGAATCCAGTGGCAAAGTGAGCAAGGGACCCACGTCTGGGCATACCCTGCCAACTTAGGGCGAACAAAGCGATACCAAAGGGGATGATGGACGGAGCGTTAGAGCAAATCAAACACTCACCCCCAGTCAACTGATCTGGGTTTAATCCAATTGTCCCATGAGGCACAGGGTCAAGACTGATTTGCATATGGCTGGGTTCAAACTGGAATGGCACGGTGAGCAAAAAAACGATGGATTTAGGCCCAGATCTCTGTACTGGGGTGAATGTATGACATTGTTCTGCATTCTGTCCATCAACTGTTGTTTTTGCAGTGGAGAACCTAGGCAGCTCCCTTCACCACACCGAGATCCCCATCAGGCATGTGTAGAAAAGAGTTCCTATTTGGTCTTGTGGTTGGTGGGAATTATTTTGAGGAATTTCCTGGAACTAAGGAGGACAGATTTGGCTTTCAACGATGGGTTTAAGACATTCCGGTGTTTAAGTCGTTGGACTCCGAGCCGTCCACCTCCATGTTTCTGAATCTGGACTTGGTGATCGTGTGAGACTTCCATGATCCCAGAGCGGAGTTTGGTACACAGTGAGTTGTTAGTTTCTGAAGAAGCCCAGGCCTTTCTTGGAATAAGCTTTGTAAATTGTCCTTAGGACCTTAAATGTGACCACTGCTTATAAGAGAAGTCAATGTTCAATGTGTAGTCAGAGACTTTGCTCTTAAAAACATGACATCTTTAATTCACACTTAAAAAGACAGAACTATCAAAACGATAGTTGCCAGTGAAACCCAGCCGACTTTTATTTTGTTATAGTTAGAAAGTTCTCTCTCTTGACTAGTATGGCACAAAGAAGGGAGGCATCCACCTATGCAATGGGTCAATGGGTGGAACTGTATTAACCTCTGGGTAGGGCCACTGGAATTTTGTGTTCGTAAGCAAATCGTTTTTTCCACATAATTATGGATTTATCACACTTGCCACATAATCCACCACCTGCTGCATAATTTTCAGATTTCAACACAAATTGTTTCTAGATGAAACAGATCAAACGTTAGAAAAAGCACCATGTGAGGCAGTGGCACAACCCTTTGTAAAGGTTAACCAGCAAGAGAGCAGTCAGAAAATGAAAATACCCCCACCTGAAACATGCCTCTAATCACACTGAACACACAAACTGAGCAAACACAACCCTCCTTATGAGAATGCCTTTCACCATTTAATCTTACTTCCATGGGGGGCGTGGCCTAGCTCATGGCCGCGTAAGACGTGTTGCTGCGAGCTCCCGCCGGAGCCCAACATCCGAGCCTGATCCTGCAGTCACCGTTAACCGAATTTGACATAAATTGGTTCCTTCTGGGAGGGGAACCCCCCCCCCCCCGATGAGCGGAGAGACCCTAAAGAGCGCCCGTTAGAGGAAGGAACGGAATTTTGTACCCGGAGCCGCGCGGCTTGAGAAAACCAAGATGGCGGCCGGCGGCGCCCGAACCGCATCGTAAGCCCCTACGTGTTGCTGGAGCAAATAGGGGGTGATCAACGAAGCACAGCTGGTGCCTGGCCCCCGGGAGCGATCTGGTGACCGGAGAGCGCTTTTCCCCCTATCCCTCGTTCCGGGTGGAACAGCGCGCCGGGGCCCGGGCCGGGACCGAGGGAGAACGACGGATGCCCAAGAGGGTGAGTGGCACCGCCGGCTGTGTAGGTGTGGACCAGAGGCCTGGTGCGCCAGAAGACAATTGAGGGCGGTCCTGGACCCCTATCCGCTGCACGCCCCCATCCAGAGCAAAGGGGAGCGAGAAGAGCCGCCCGGTGGCCTCGCGGTCTAGCGAGTGAGTGCCGCGGGCGGGAGGACCCGGGCCCCTTCCTGAGCAATTGCGATGAGCTGTGAAAGACCCGGTGGGACCTAACAGTGACCGGTCCCTGGAGAGAGGCCCGAGAGATTGGGAGAGCACCCTGAGACATAGTAGGGCCCAGGAGAGCCTGTGGCAGGTGGAGACACTGAGAGAGTCACGTCCCTAGGGATGAAGATCCTGCCACTGGATTTGCCGTGAGCCTGCTAATGCCACCTGAGATGCCACGAGAGACGCCCCTGGGTGAGAACTAGAGGCTTTGACTATAGGTGGGCAACGCCAATACGAACTGCGCTGACGTGCCTTGGGACTGTTTCCGCCCCCTCCCTCTCTTTCTCTCTTCTTCCTGCCTGGGAATCCGAGAGGCGACGAGACCCACGGTAGATCAGGAGTGGACACCCGGCCATTTAGAGACGGCATACTGCGGGACATAACAGACCTGAGGAGCAAGCAGCAAGGGACGTGACCCAGAACCATTGTGGCTGGGCTTGGAACCGAGGGTGCTGGCGTGAGGCGCTGCGGGTGGTCCTCGGTGGATCACTTTCTCCCCCTCCCCGGTCTCGAGTTCAGAGGAAGACAACTATATCTCCACTTTCTCCTTCACAAGAGCCCATATGCCTGGGGAGTGACGGAGAAGGGCTGCTCTCCCTGGCCTTGACGCAAACGGGGGCGCGGACCTATAAGTAAGGCACAAACCTACGAAATGACCAAAGATAAAGATCCGAAGCCCCCAAGGCAGGGGAAAATGGACAAATACACCAAAGTGCTCCCTGCGCAGGCTGCGGCGACGGAGACGGCGCATTCGTCATCCGACACGACTCTATTCCTACAGGCCATACAGAGTTCCAGAGAAGCCTTGGAGGGGAGGATTGGAGAGGTTTGCTCCGAGGTGTCGCTGCTCCGGCAAGACCTCCACAAGGTATCCGAGAGGGTAACGGAGGCCGAGACCCGAGTGTCGGAGGTGTAAGACACTGTCAAAGATCTCCAAAAAGGGCTAAAAGACATGCAGAACACCGCAGCTGACATGCTATGGAGGATCGATGATGTGGAAAACCGGGCCCGGAGGAATAACCTCAGTTTCTTGGGATTTCCGGAGGGAGCGGAAGGTACGGACACTGTGACTTTTCTGACGACCTGGCTGAAAGATCTCATTCCGGCTGAGCGCTTCTCTCAGTGCTTCGTCATAGAACGCGCACATCGCGCACTGAGCGCCAGACCCCCTCCCGGGGCACCATCCAGGCCCATTATCGCTAGGTTGTTGAACTTTTTAGATAGAGACATGATACTCCGCGAAATGCGACATAAGGGAGAAGTCCGCTACGAGAACCTCAAAATTATGACCTTCCCGGATTACAGTAGGGAGGTTCAAAAGCAGCGCCGCACCTTCGACTCTGTGAAGGTGAAGTTACGGGCTATGCAACTTCAATATATGCTCCTGTTCCCGGCGAAGCTAACGGTTCTTTTGCAAGGGAAGGCCCACTTCTTTCAGACTCCAGAAGAGGCCTGGGCATGGGTGGAAGAGCGCCCAGTGTCTCGACCCCGAGGGAGATCACAACTGGACAATGTCATGTCACGCGGCGGAGTCGGGGGAGAACGGTCTCCCCGACAGAGACGTCGCCTAATGGCGAGCCGAAATCAGAGACTGGGTACAGGAACTCCATATGCTCTGCGGAAACCTAAGCGCATCCAGGGGTGCCAGGACCAACATAAAAGTGAACACTCGCAATCTGAACCGGAAATGGCACGGAAAACGAGATCTCCTAATCAACACACGGACTCTGAAGACCATGATTTGTCCTCGGGAGCGGAATCCAGACATCCACTAGAGAAGGCAATTCAAAATCTCGAACAGGGAGGGGAGGTCGAGGGGCCCGTGGATGAAATTCCGCCCTCGGAGATCGACTTGAACGAGCTGGGTACTGCAACTTGAACTCCAGCGGGAGTCATCGACTAACAGCACCAATTCCCCCCCTGTGCTGAAGCAACTTGAGCTTCAAGCAGGGATTCACTTGGACATCTGAGCAGTAAACTGTAAGCGTTGGGGATTTGGGGTTTCTAATCGGGTGGGGGGGACGACAGACCGACCTGTTCTCACCTGCCAAGAGTCTCTTCCAGAAATGGGGGCGCTGAAGGATATGGGGGGAAGGAGGGAGGTGGGGGGAGGATGGGGCTTTGCACAATTGGGGTTTAAACGTTTACATGTTACTTGGTTGAGCGCAACACCTTTTATAGCAGGACAAACTCAAGGATCGAGACTTAATGGGGATCGGAACTCCCACCTACCACTAGCTTTCAGGGTCAGGAATATAATGCTGTCAGACGTACCATGACATAAATTTCACTTAACGGTTCTGACTTGGAACGTCAACGGTCTGGGGGACAAGGTTAAAAGAGGACTAGTGTCTCAACACATTAAGAGACTATGCCCAGATATTGTAATGCTTCAAGAAACGCACCTCAAAGGCACAAAGTGTGGTTTTATCATTCGTGGGGCCTACAAAGTCCTGGCCCATTCAGGATTCTCATCCGGGGCGTGGGGGGTGGCTATCCTGATTAAAAAAAGTATCCCCTTCCAAATTTCACGCCTCTGGCATGATCCCCTAGGTAGATATGTGGTTGTATTGGGGCACTGGGGTAGAGTTGAGACCACACTTATTTACATGTTCGCCCCACCCAGATTGCAAGCGCCCACCATGACTAAGGTGGTTGACGTCCTGCTAGAAACACCTTCCACCCTGCACATTGTAGGCGGCGACTTCAATGACGTTATGGACCCCGCACTGGACCGCACAGAGGGGAGGTAGGTCCACACATAACACACCACTGAAGAGATTCTCCAAAACAATGGGCCTGACAGATGTCTGGAGAGAGACGCACCCCCTAACTAGACAATTCTCCTTCCATTCCGGGGCCCATGACACTCACTCTAGGCTGGATTACATATTTATCCCTAAGGGGGGAGTACAGGACGTTGGGCGCGCAGAATACACAGCTAGGGTACTGTCGGATCACTCTCCGCTTCTGGTTGAGCTGGGACTGAGAGATCGGGATGGTGCGCGTAGCTGGAGATTAAGTCCATGGGACCTTAAAAACCCCAAAATAGCAAGAGGGATTAGGGCAGATACCGAAGTCTACTTTCTGGAAAACAAAGACTCTGTCTCGTCTGGGGTGACCGTTTGGGAAGCATATAAGACGGTGCAGTGGGATAGGGCCCAGAGCCATATAGCCTGGAAAAAGAAAGAGAGAGATAAAAACCTGGTTGCATTAGAACACGAAATAAGTGAATTAGTCAAGCAATCCACCCAATGGGGCGACCCCGAATTGACACGCAGACTGGCTATCCTACGAATGGAATACAAGGAGATGGCCATGGATAAATAAAAAAAAATGCACCTAGCGACTCTACACAGACTTTATGAAGTGGGGGATAAGGCTGGGAAGCTCTTGGCCTGGATTAGCACATGAGAGATCCAAGACAGATGGGTGAGGGGGGTGACGGACCTCGGGGGGACCACTCAATCTACGGATCTAGGGGTGGCAAACGCTTTTGCGGAATACTACAGAGACCTATATCGAGTGCGCATCTCCAACTCACAGACGGAGATACAGGATTACCTGATGGCTATCCCCACGCCAGTGTTAGGCGAGGAGGAAGCTGGGGGCCTGGAGGAGGATCTGTCACTGGCAGAGGTCCAAGCAGCAGTGGCGAAGCTTCGCCCCGGGAAGACCCCTGGTACCAACGGGCTACCCGCAGAATTCTTTCGGCTTTACACCAATATCCTGAGCCCCCACCTTCTCCGGCTTTTCACAGAGGCCCATGAAGAGGGTGTTCTTCCACTGGATCTACGCATGGCCACTATTGTGGTCATCCACAAGGCGGGAAAGCCCCGTGACCAGTGTGGTTCTTATAGACCCATTTCATTACTGAACACAGAAATCAAACTCCTGGCCACCATTTTGGCGACGCGTCTACTGGGGGTGATCACAGACCTGATACACGAGGACCAGTCTGGATTCATGCCGGGCAGATCTACCCGACTAAATCTTAGACGCATGCAAAACTGGCTCATGAAAGTGAGACACAGGGGCAACCCACAGGTATTCCTATCATTAGACGCCAAAAAGGCGTTTGACGCTGTGGATTGGTCATTCCTGGATGCTACTCTGGCCAGGTTTGGATTTGGGCCGAAGTTCCGCAGCTGGGTAACCCTTCTCTATACCCAACCATTGGCCACGGTGCGAGTAAACAGCCACCACTCTGCACCCTTCCCTATCGAGAGGGGGACACAACAGGGCTGTCCCCTTTCACCTCTTCTTTTCGCGCTCACCCTTGAGTCGCTGGCCTGCACTATTAGAATGCACCCTTCCATCCGAGGCTTCAGCGCCGCAACCACAGGTTCGAGAGAGGAAAACATTTCTCTCTATGCCGATGATATCTTGATGTATATCACTGATCCCGAAAGGTCCATACCGGCCCTCTTTGACGTAATCATCGAGTATGGGAGTCAATCGGGCTATAAGGTCAACTGGAATAAGTCCACGCTTTACTGCCCAACCAATGCACAAGTGGACTGCCCCCTACCCGGAGAGTTGCGAGTAGTACAGAGGGGCTTTAAATACCTCGGCATATTCGTTACTCCACATCCAGAGATATGTAACAGGGAAAACCTTGGTGCAGTCTTGAACAACTTTAAGTCAGATGTAGAGAGGTGGAGGGATCTCCCTCTTACCCTGCTCGGGCGGGCAGCACTATTCAAAATGATCACCCTTCCCCAACTCCTGTACGCCCTGCAAAACTCGTACCACCCCCTACCCAAAACTATCTTTGTGGATATAGCAAGTAAAATACGAATACTACTGTGGCAAGGGGGTCATCCGAGAATATCGCTTAAAACGCTGCAACGTAATCCGTACAATGGGGGGATAGCGCTTCCTGACATAGAGGCTTACTACTGGGCGTCCCATCTGATACCCGTAAATGAGTGGATTCACAAACATGAGCAAAGGACAGGGTTTTGGACGTATGTGGTAGGAATATTGGCACCTACAGCGAGTGTAAGTCTATCTAGTTAACGTAATCGTGGGATGGTGCCAACAGGAGGGGGAAATGCCCTGAACCCCCTAGGTTTTAGACCAGAGTTCTTACAAGATTACTGCAGGCCTGTGCACACGTCTTCATTTAGCTGCAGAGTAATTACTCTGTGTCAAAAGTTAACACCAATGTACATGCAGTATGCAAACATGTATTTGAAATAACAATGAACACTCTGGAGTGTTTGTGTTTTGCTTTAATCCTGAACGATTGCCCAGCCAACACGTGTTTCGTCTAGGGAAGTACCCCAAGACTTCTTCAGGGCTTATGGCAATGGTAGAACGGAGAACAAAGATCTCTCTGCCGGTTTTACTTCCATCCTGGCTGGCTATTAGGAGTGAGTATTCTTAGCGTATTGGAAGGGTCCGGAATGGGGACCATGGAGGATTACGTATAGGGGCTTCACTCTGAACCGGTTATACTTCCGTCCCGGTTCCAGGGAAGAGGTAAGTAATAAGAACCCAAGTAGCGGTCCCGAAGGTGCGTCGGAGAGTGGAGCCAGGAGAAAGGACTGAGCTAAGACAGCGAGTGCGCTGAGAATCAAGAGCGGTCGCAGCGTCTGGGTACAACCGGCAGAGAGATCTTTGTTCTCCGTTCTACCGTTGCCATAAGCCCTGAGGAAGTCTTGGGGTACTTCCCCAGATCAAACACGTGTTGGCTGGGCAATCGTTCAGGATTAAAGAAGAACAAAAAAACTCCAGAGTGTTCATTGTTATTTCAAATACATGTTTGCATACTGCATGTACACTGGTGTTAACTTTTGACACAGAGTAATTACTCTGCAGCTAAATGAAGACGTGTGCACAGGCCTGCAGTAATCTGGATTCACAAACATGGAGACCATCCCACATATCACCTGGAGAGGGAGGAAATGTTGCCACACACACACTTACATTATCTCTATGGGGGGAAGGGTGCGCCCCGACTATTGCCAGCGACCCAGGTGACCCTGTCAGCATGGGAGAGGGCAACCAAGACCATGGGATGGACCGGAAAGATCACGAAAAGTACACCCCTCTGGGAGGGAGCTCGGTTTCGGGAGTTACACAGGCTTAAGGGGTTCGAGACCTGGGATATCCTGGGGATCTCTACAGTGGGGGAGATCCTCGAACAAGGGAAACTCAAAACGTGGGCAAAAATCAAGCAAGAATACGACATGCACAACTCACAATTTCTCAAATATGCGCAATTGCGCCATGCTTGGCGGGCAGAGAAGCTCCCCAACGAACAACTCCCGGAATATGCACCCCTGGAATGCAGACTCTTGCAAGAAGAGTTGACGCATAAAGCAATATCCTTCACATATAAGACCATTAATAATAATATCCCTGATGGCCTAGTGGGACTCCGGGCACGGTGGGAGAGGGAGGTGGGGCCCATGGAGGACATAGACTGGGAGGCGGCGCTGATGCACCCCAGAGAGGTCGCCATAAAAGCGAGGCTTCGCCTTATGCAACTCAAGATTTTACACCAAATTTATTATGACAGGGACAGGCTGCACAAGATGAGTAGGGCGGAGTCTCCTTTCTGCTTCAATTGCATAACGGCCAAAGGTGACTTTTTCCACACAGTATGGTCATGTCCCGAGATACAGTTCTACTGGACACAGATATTCGAAGTGATGGGTGTGGCCCTGGGGGTGACACTACCGATGGACCCCAAGTTCGCGATACTTGGGATATTAAGTGAGGTAGACATCACCAGAACACAGCTCTTTTCACCTCCTTTGGAATGGTGGTCGCCAACAGGGATATAGCCAGGAAGTGGGGGGTTGCCGTCACGCCGACCATTCAGGAATGGACGAGTGGGATGGACATATATATGACGGCTGAACAAACCACATATCGTAGCAGAGGATGCCCGAAATTCTTTTTTAAAATCTGGGGCCCATGGAGGAAATACTTTAGACTTAACATGGGCGACGACACACAACCACCCATTACACAGAACACGCAAAGGACGTTGACGTAACGCCCAAGTACACACTGCCAGGGCAGCCTTCAGGACGACCCATTTACCGCTACCTCCGGTGTCCAAATGATGTTCCATGAACAGAACGATAAAACACTGATGGTGAATTTTAATTTACATAAACCGAGGGAGAGGTGGGGGGAAGGCCTCGATGTTGAAGATACTGTCTGTATTGCTATGCGATTGATTCCTGCATCTGTACCATGTGACAACTGTACTGCGCCAATTGTTCAGTTAAAAAATAAAAATAAATAAATAAAAAATCTTACTTCCATGATTCATCTATCCATCCACCCTTCGTCTAATCACACATCGATCTGTCCATCTCTTCACCTTTCTATCCAGCCATCTCCAACATCTATCCATCACCCCATTTATACATCCATCCTTTCACCCACCCATCAATATATTCATGTATCCATTGATTCGTCCTTTAACCCTTTAATCCGTTGACCTTTCTCCATCTGTCCATTCACCCTTTCACCTGTCATACTTTTCACTCTTGTAGCCAACCTTTCATGCTTCCATCCGTTCATTCTTCCCCCTCCACCCTACCTTTCACCCTTTTTCCTTCTTTCCTTTCATGTTTTCTTCCTTCCCATCACCCTTCCTTCCTTCCTCCTCCCTTTTTTGCCTTTTCTATTTACCCATCTTTTTTCTATCATCATTACTTCTTCCTTCTTACCTTTCTCTCTCTTGCTAATTTATTCTATTCATCCCTCTCTTTCTCCACTATTTTAATTATTTCTCTATTTCCTTCTCTCTGCATGCTAGCCTATGGCCTTAAACCCTCTTTCATATATTTCCTAAGAGTATTTTTATAAGTATTTTACCTGCAGACAAAAGATATTTATAAACAACTAATTCACCAGCTCGTCTGGCCTCGGTGTAGACTCTGCTTAAGCTGCAAAAGTGGGGGCTTCCCTGCGCCAGTGTTAACCAATCACCTTTCGACTGCTGATTACAGTAATCAGGTGGTATATTTGTACTAATGAGGTGAAACATTTGCTTAGACAGTATTAATGTGTGTACTTAAAATGGCAAAAAACAAAATAGAGCTGCCCCAAAATGTGGCTTTTTTTGCCGCATAATTTGATCCTCCATTGCTACACAATTCCAGTGGCCCTGCCTGACTAAGAGTAAGGGCAGATTTAGATCTTGGCATGACGGATATCCCATCTGCCGTATTACAAGTGCACTATATCCTACAGCACCTGTAATACGGCGGACGGGATATCCATCACATTTGTGACGAAGTATCCCATCCGTCAAGATCTAAACAGCCCCAAGTCTGAACAAGCCTGCTAAGCCCTCCACTTCAAATTAGGAATTTATTAACAGTGTTTTCGGCCCACATACTAAGAAAAGCTGTCTTTCACACAATAGAAAAAAAATTATATCAAGCTTCTGGGCGTTTTTGGTTATATATATATATATAAATATATATTTTATAAACAAAGTGCCCGTAAGCATTAAGAGGTCACTCGACATCGTTCTGGCCATTCAGCATCATGATGCAGCTTCCCCCAAATGCTCCAATATTCGTGCTGTGTGCCGACGCGTTTCGAGACAAAAAGTCTCTTCTTCTTGGGCTGCTACGAATGAACACCGCATTGAAAAGCTCACAGTATTTCCGGCGTTTTTATTTCATTGATTTCCCTCAGTGGGCGTGTGTTTAGTACAATGTTCTTCTGATGCATGATGGTACTTCAAGTCCATACTGTGAGCAAGTATATCCTTTAAGTAAAGTCAATGTGTGTTTATAATTAAAAGCATTATTGTATCCTTTAGTAGGTAACGGAGCACTGGGACAGGCTAATTTGCATATAGAACGATGTGCTGACACGGCGTCGATCAGTATCACACCTCAGCCTCTTTGAATTGAAGATGGTGCTCCTCTTCACGGCAGGGCGGCCGTGGGTAAATTTTATAAACAAAGTGCCCGTAAGCATTAAGAGGTCACTCGACATCGTTCTGGCCATTCAGCATCATGATGCAGCTTCCCCCAAATGCTCCAATATTCGTGCTATGTGCCGACGCTGCATCATGATGCTGAATGGCCAGAACGATGTCGAGTGACCTCTTAATGCTTACGGGCACTTTGTTTATATATAATATATATATATATATATATATATATATATATATATATATATATATATATATATATATATATATATATATATATATATATATATATATATATATATATATATATATATTCGTTCCAACGTCTGCTCTTGAGTGACAGACTCCAGCACGCTCGAGATTGCTTGACTGAGTGTTTATTCAAGCCACAAAAGGTAGGTGACGCGTTTCAACCGCCTCAGCGGTCTTCTTCAAACCTACGATCGCCGCCATTTTTTCTCTTTTATACTAGTGCATGTTTAAAGTGACAGTGCATATTTACAATAAAGTTTCAACAAGAAACTAAAAGTGACAGTGCTACATTGTAAACTTGTCGAGTATCAACAGATATCATTAGCAATTGAGGTTCCTAATGCAATGACATTGCTTTTGGCACATTTAGCTATTAAAACCTCTGCACCAATATTGATCGTATTATTACGAATATCAATTAATATAAATACATACTCTTTCAAGACCAATATTTATGTGCAAATATCGCTTACTTAAATGAATTACCAGTGCCTTGTGCAAATAGCGCCTCATTATTAAACATTATCTTAAATGTGGCTCATAGAGAGTGTCGGTTACATAATGAAAAAGCCCACCACTTTGGCTTTTTCCTACTTATATATATATATATATATATATATATATATATATATACACACAGAGCAACAAAATAATGAGATATCCACAGAAGCAACAATTCACAACAAATCTTCTTGATTGGTTTCTTAAGTTGTTTTTATTCTTTCTTCAAGTTTATTCTCCATGTTAATAAATCCAAAACAGCCTTAAATACTGTAAGCAGTCAGACAAAAGCCAACACGTGTTTCGCGCTCCACTGCGCTTCTTCAGGGCTGTCATAAACATAGAATGATATAAATTAAAATCTAAACATAATCTGAAATCATAATCTAAAACATAATAAATCTATTTAACAACACACTTTATAGAATTAATAACACAGTTTTTACTGAAATCTTGTCAGGGCTACAATGAGTGCATTAACTTCATGATCTCCTTAATATCTTTACACATATTCTGTATATTGGTACCATCTCATGACATTGGATAGATGGTTACATCACAACAGTATCCCGAGATTCATCCTGTCCCAATAACCAAGCCTATTACAGATACATTTCATCAATTTATCAAAAACCTCCATTCTTGCAGTACTTCTGCAAGAATGGAGGTTTTTGATCAATTGATGAAATGTATCTGTAATAGGCTTGGTTATTGGGGTTCCTGATTCCTGTCGTTTTCACAAGACATTACAGATTATGTCAGCATGGACTACGAGTGGGACTTTAAAATATGCAATATGAATAACAGACTTTATTTTGCGCACTTGGCTTTTATTTGAGATTACTTGCACCTGCACATTTATGTCTAAAGTAATAGAGACGCTATGCAGCAAGTATTATAAAATATACTTCAGACTAGAGACACACATATCTGGTGCATGTTGGGCAATGTATGCCACTATGGACTACAAGTCACGTGCTGCTAGAACTTTAAATATGAGCAATTAACATCACTTTGAATCCACTCACCTGTGATCAAGGCAGTATGCCGAAACGCGTAAGGAAGCAGTCATGCTGTGTTTTTTTCTTCGAAATAAAACGTTGTTTGTCTCAGGAATTGGGCTTCTGCACTCTATTTTGGATGTTAATTATGGGCAGCTCCATTCCCGTTTAAGCTGAAGCCGCCCTGCAGGGTTGGGGGCTCCCTTTCATGGAGACTTTGTTGTGTGGATATATATATATATCCGGCCCCTACGTAGAGCACCCGCTGAAGAGCGCGCCGAACTGTGAAGGGATTATATATATATATATATATATATATATAATCCCTTAACAGTTCGGCGCGCTCTTCAGCGGGTGCTCTACGTAGGGGCCGGATCCTGGCCCTTGAATTCAATTTTGTCACAAAGGATGCGGCACTCCAGAGTCAAGGTTTACACAATTTATTCTTGGCAAACACTCCAACCATATATATATATTTAAATACAGAATACATAAAAACACTATATTTTAACCCCTTGAAATTTAAAAAAATCATGTTATTTACGGGAGGATAAAAAGGACCTTCGTCATGAGACCAAGAAGCCCACACTATTCCTCAAAGTATATCAAGCCATCAAACTAGATAGTTTGTTTCAGGGGACAAGGGCAGGGCCAACAAAATTCCCCGTCTGTACCAATTTTACCCTCCAGTCCCAGCTTTTCCTCAAAAATATTCCAGTTCATTTTGTTGCATGTCTGGACAAGTCACTTAGGAGAAAAACGATTTGGTCATCTGGATCGTCTAACTGTTCTCTTTGGAGCAACTTACTGATAGTGCTCGATCTTATGCAACTGTACTTTGGACAGTCTAATATGGCCTTTTAGCCCGCCGTAGCGGGCTAAACCAGCCATTAAAGGCCTGCTCCAGCAGTAAAGGCCCGAGCCGAAGGCGAGGTCCTTTAACAAGGGAGCGGGACTTTAATGCCGGTATAGTACTGCTACAGAGGGCCAATAGTCTATTAGAACATTCTGCCACTAGAGGGCAAAATATTCTAACAAATAAAGGCCTCACGGAGCCCGAGGGGATTGAAATCCCCTCGGGCTCCGTGAAGCCTTTGTTCACAGCAACAGCTGTGAACAAGCATTGGAATATTGGAGCTCCGGGCTTCTATCGGCCATTAGAAGCCCGGAGCACTCCATTGTCTTCTATGGTGCCCTCAACATTCCAATGTTCTAATAAAAAATTTCTCATATCTTTTGTGGCACCCACAGTCATTTAGCGGAAATTAAGATATATCCTTATAGCCCGCTGTAGCCGGCTATACCGGCTATTAAAGGCCCGCTCCAACGTTAAAGGCCCGAGCCGAAGGCGAGAGGCCTTTGTGAAAACAACTTTGGAATGTTGCTTTGCGGGCCTTTACCAGCCCGTAGAAGCACTCCATTGTCTTCAATGGAGTGCTCCACATTCCAATGTTCTAATATTTCTTAGGTTCAGGGTTTTATTTACCAGTAAACAACCTCCTCTTGCCAGTCCAATAAGCCTACTTTCCCTCTTGTTTGCTAACAGAATTAAATACTGTTTTGCACTTGGCGAAGAGTTGAGCATTCCCCCGAAAGAGAGGTAGGATAGATTGTCCAGTGCACACATTCTCTGTTTTTTTGTAAGGTACATGCATTGTTTTGTACCCATAGAGTTTATTTGTCTCTTTGAGATCCTTTAAAGATTATTCGGGACTTGTGATACTGCCAATTTAAGTTTCTTACTTTCTATGAGCCAGAGTGTTCCAAAAGGGGACTTGCTATTCAACTTGAAATGTTCCTCCCAAGCCCAATCCACCAGGCTGTTTTGGCATGATTTTAATCTTGGTAAGCCGTATTTCTTAGGAGCCATCTGACATTTATTTTCAATGGAAGTGTAACCCACATCCAATTCCAGGATTGCAGTGGGAAATTCTTTAGGGAGGTTAAAGACTGATTTCCAAATTTCCTCTTGAAACAGCCTACAAGGTTAATACACTTATCCAGACCCCAACGTTCTGCACCATAGGCAATTTGACTTCCTTTCTGTGTTAAGAAAACCTTATCAATGAAGTTGGAGAATCAATATCGATATCCATGTTTCCTAACAGTCTTACGATGACATCTGCTGATGCTTTTCAAGGGAAGTTTGAATGTGTGAAGCTCAGTTGAGGTTTCTATTAATTTCTACCCCCCAGAGATGTAAAGGATTCCACTTCTTCTAAAGTTGAGCCATTTATGCGAAAGACATTTTTTCTTTCCAAAAGATCTGACCTCCACTTGGTGAGAGCCGGGGAACGGGGCTGGCCCAGTGTTTTGCTATACAGAGTCGTGCCAGCAGGAGGCCCAGTTGGGCAAACGTAAATATTGCATTTTTCTCCCCTTCTTAGGGAGAGGTAGCAGTACCAGCAAGCAGTGACGTATTGAAAGTTCCACGGCTACCCTTGTCACCCTGTGTAACTCAATGCGCATGTCATCCCAGTATGTGAAAAGTTGCGTGCAAGTCCATGCGATGTGACAAAAACCTGCAGGTTTTATGCTGCATCTAGTACATCCTGCTCATCTCGCTGGGTACGCCCTATGCAGATGAGATGGTATCAGAGATGCGCAGTGCTTTAAATGGGCCGGTACTCACCGTTACTGGGTACCGGGCACTTCTTTTTTTTCCCCTCTAGAGTACGAGCACTTCTCCGTTACTAACGAGTGTACCGGTACTCACTGTAACAAGGCGGCATTTTAGGACACAAATGGTTATGTGAGCATTCATCGCATTTCTACACTGCGGCGCATGCTCACATGATGTTAATTTCACAGAGGGTGGCAGGGACGCCCCACGGCAGAGCAACGTGTGACGTTACCCCCCAGGTAGCTGTGCGGTGGGAAGAAAGAGGAAGCCAGGGAAGCCCTTTAAAAAGCAGTTTGCTCTGGCCTTCCCTTTCTAATTTGCGAGCACAGGAGAAAGGGAAACAGCCATAAAATGTCACCAGCGAGCAAAAAGCAGGTTTCCCATAAGCGCCAGTGCCAGTCCGATTGAGAACCCAGCGACAAGGAACTTTCTGCCACTCTGTAGGTGAGTGCCCTGCGCGCACCCCCAATGTCCTCGTGCCTCTAAAAACAAACAAGCATTGGCATAGCCAATAGGTCCCGCCTTTGGGACCTTATAAGTGGTCAAGCAGCAAGGAGGAGGGAAAGGAGGTGAACATGGGTGCAACATACAGATGCAGGTGACTGCTTCCGGCGGACAGGGGGGGAGCTTCAGGGAGGCAGGAAACAAAGAGATACAAAATGAGGTGCTGAAAAAGATGCCAACGGTCATACAAGATGCAGAGTAGGCAATGGAGGAAGGCATGGTGTGGGCATTTAAGATGTGTGTGGCCAGGATGCAGCCACTGAAGGAATTGTAGGAACAGGGTGTGCAAAGGTGCAGGTAGCGGCAGTAGCAGAATTCAGATAGAAATTAGGTGAAAAGAGAACCATCAAGTTGTGGAATTCTCTGCCTTTACAGCTGAGGCGGGAACCTTCGTAAAACGCCTTTAATAAGAAGCTCAAAATATGGCTGTTTCAATTTGTTCTGGTACAAGGTCATGTTGGGTAAGGTAGGGTGGTGGTAGTTCGCTGGCTTCGCATCTATTTATAGGTGAGGATCGTTGGGCTGTAGGTTTCTGGGTTTTCCTCCAGCTCAGGGACACGCCTTTGGGAGAAACTATGCGCTTTATAAATCAGATTATTATTAAAAGATCATCATTCACCAATTCAATTTTTGCACTTGAACAAAGTAAGGTTTTAGACAGGCAGTCGAGTTACACAAAATAGCACCCTCCAGCAACGGTGTATTATTACAAATTCTGTTGCCTCGGAGCACCTGCAGGAAAAGGCAGTGGAATAAAACTTCCTTAGATCCAGAGTCTGGACTCTAAAAAAGCGCAGGCACGCCTGTGCATTCTCTGTTAATGAACTGAGCCCAGTGCTTTAAATGGGCCGGTACTCACCGGTACTGAGTACCGGCACTTCCGAAGTTTTTTGCCGTCAGTACCGGCACTTCTCTGTAGCCAGGGAGAGTACTGGTACCCTGATCCACGGCATGGCTTAGGTTAGGTTTCTGCTCCAGTGCAGGGCAGAGGCCGCTCTGCTTCCGAGGAGCTTGTAATCAACTCGGCTGAAGTATCCTTCTCCAGAGTTGCTGGTGAAGATTCCAGCAGCGCCCATTTGAATGTCCCCAAACTGCAGGGGGGTGAGAGAGCTTGTGTCACGCTGTGATTAACAGGACAGGGTGTCTAGACAGACCCTGCACTGTCAATCAGGTGCGCAGCGACCATTCGGGTGAAAGTGCCATCACGACTTTCATTTTGTGTTACAAGTTAATCTGTGTTTTTTTACATAAACACATTTCTCATGTGTTTTAATATGTGCTGCAACTGGTACAGAAGTTTCTATGTATTATGATTATTTGCCCTTAGCCCCGCCCCTTGCCCCGCCCACTTGCCACACCTCTATTTTAATGAGTACCTGCACTTATTTTTCCCCATTTAAAGCACTGGAGATGCGTGATAAAGAAAATAAAAGGCACCGGCTCACAGCAGGCATTGCTAGCCACGTCACGCACGTGCGCTTGAGCTCTACGCCATTCTCTGTTCGACAATGGCGACTCGAATTCCCTATCCCAGGCTGCCCGCTTCAGGGCAACATATGTCCATCTATCAGGTTACAGGGCTACGTTTAGTCGGGATATAATGCCCTTAAAAGAGCCAGAGTACAACATTTCCTGGAGGACCCGGGACTGCTCTGGCTCCCCTGGGAAAGGGGGCCAAATCTCATGGACTGTACGTGATATGCTTGCATATTGCAGGAACTGTCGATTATCAACTCCAAAGTGCATTTCCACTTCCTCCATGGCCATAAAATGATCATTCAAATACAAGTCTCCCGCATTCCGACAGCCCCCATCTATACAGCCCTCGATGTTCACAGACTCACGGATGTGCAGGAAGGGGTGCAAACACCAAAGCAGGAGAACTGGGGCGTATGGTGCCTTCTTTATAACTTTCTTAACGGCCATTTCTCATGCTCGCGCCACTAGAGCAACACAAAATGGGGTTCTCGGCAGTAGTCCCTGACCACACATCAGCAAATGGGGAAGCCGAGCAGTCCCAGTGGACCCCGAAAGCAAACTCTTTTCCCAGTTGGGGTCATCCTCACACCACATCACTTGTATAATGCAAGAGACCTGCTAAGTAATACAGCTGTGGGTCAGGGAGTCCAAAACCACACAGGTCTAAATCCAGCTTCAGGGTCTCTAGTCGAACCCTGCACCTTTCGCCCGCCCTTATCAGGTCAACTAACAACTTATCTATCTGACGAAACATCTCCGATGGGAGGGCACAAAATGAATTTTGCATCGTATATAGGCACCGGGGTAGGAGGACCATTTTACTCAAAGCCACTCTGCCCATTACCGACAGGGGCAATGTGGTCCAGAATCGGCCAGAGTTTGTGAGGCCGTCCAGGATAGTGCCAATATCGGCAACACTCGCCACCCCACCATACAGCAATCTCCTATAGAAATAACCAAACAAGACACCTTCTTTGTGGAGAAAACTGCTGCAGGTTTATTAGCATTACAAATATGCCAACATGGTGGGTTATCTTACGGGCGATCCCAAGGCAGGCAGCCCCTCGCCGCCTGCCACCTGATGAGCCAAATTACACCGTGGCCTCCCCAACGGTGTTTGCCATATTTTGGGGGAGGGAAGACCCCTCCCACCAGTGGACCCACAGACCACGCCCTGCTCACGCCCCATACGGGGCGGAGCCTGCCAGGCAACCCCCGGTTGCTCAGGTCCACAACCACCCGTAGGACTAACGGGGCGCCGTCGCTCCTCCAGGGTCCAACGCGAGGACCTCCCTGTGGATATTTGGCCTTTGCACCCTTGTTGTGCTTCTGTACATGGTACCCGTATGTACCTACAGCCTCTGGATCGCCCTGTAACTCCGCCTGCAACACAAAATAATACATTAGATAAACCCCCCCCACACCCCCAGCCTGAACGCCGGGTATGCGGTAGGGAGGGAAACGGCGTCAGGGGAATGGGCCAAGAGGGCGCCCAGGGGGCGGGGAGAGGTATATGTACCTCACCCCTCCCCGGAAGTGACGCGGCACCTGGACCACTGAGGGTCCCAAACACTGGAAGGCTGCCTCCTGTGCCCTCCTGTGGCACTAAGGTGGCCGCCCTCTTAGCGGGTCTCCTTCGTGGACCCCGGGCAGCCTGCATAGTGCCAATATCGGCAACACTCGCCACCCCACCATACAGCAATCTCCTATAGAAATAACCAAACAAGACACCTTCTTTGTGGAGAAAACTGCTGCAGGTTTATTAGCATTACAAATATGCCAACATGGTGGGTTATCTTACGGGCGATCCCAAGGCAGGCAGCCCTCGCCGCCTGCCACCTGATGAGCCAAATTACACCGTGGCCTCCCCAACGGTGTTTGCCATATTTTGGGGGAGGGAAGACCCCTCCCACCAGTGGACCCACAGACCACGCCCCTGCTCACGCCCCATACGGGGCGGAGCCTGCCAGGCAACCCCCGGTTGCTCAGGTCCACAACCGCCCGTAGGACTAACGGGGCGCCGTCGCTCCTCCAGGGTCCAACGCGAGGACCTCCCTGTGGATATTTGGCCTTTGCACCCTTGTTGTGCTTCTGTACATGGTACCCGTATGTACCTACAGCCTCTGGATCGCCCTGTAACTCCGCCACAGCTCTGGGTGTGGCCACCGTCACAGCCAGGGCCCCCACCAAGGTAGGCCTCTTCACCTCCATCTTTCTAATTCCAGGGCCTCTCCCAGGTCCAGCAAGACAAGTCCCTGCCCACTCTGGCAGGTGCGCCCCATCCTCTTTCCAAATCCAAGTGGACTTAGCATGCAGCAGGCCATGCCTGATGAACCAAACCCCCTGTTCAGTGGATCTGCGCCTGGCACTGTAAACTCTCCTGCATGAGGAATCCCCGGCATCCTCTGACCGAGCCCCTCGCCACACTCACAGTGGGGTTATCTCTGCCCATCATAACACTCCAGCCCACAACTGGTTGTTTAACTTATACCAGGAGTATTTGATATCTTGCTGCAATGCCCTCCTACCCCAGAGGGTCAAAACATTGCCTCCCCTGTGTCTGCCTGAATTGAGGGGAGACACCCCCCCTAGACTTATGCCGCAGCTTCTACACAAGCTGTTCCAGCGCATACCTGGGGCCCCCAACCAAATTATCTCAGTAGTGAGTCGCGCTTCTACCTCAAACTGTGCTAGCGCATGCCTGGGCCGGCCCCCAACCAAGGTAAGTCAGTGATGGAAAACCCATGCCTCCATATGTCGGATTCCTCCCATCGTGCCACTCCCCGGACGCACGGACGGCCCTTGACCCAGACCTTTGATCCTGCCAAATAACGACATGCTCCGATACTAACATCCTTTAATGAGCACTGCACCCCATATTATACAACTAATCCATCTTGAACCTAGTTGCACAATAACACTGCACCCCATCAAACCTCGGGTGCCGCAGAGGGTGCCTGCGGACGGCTGTACCTTTGAAACCATGGAATTCCTATTGTCCCACCTGCTTGATGCGCTCTGCTGCCAAACCCGCCCAGAGCGCTTAGGTTGTGGCTGGTTGCACCTCTTTGCACAATAACAACATCTTTCCCTACACCCTGCTGATTCCCGGGCTTCTCCCCAGTCCAGCAAAGCAAGTCCATGCCCACTCTAGCCAGGTGAAACCCCATCTTGTACCAAACTTCCCTGTGGATTTGGCATGCAAACCATACCTATAAAGCCAAACCCAGTTGGTGAATTTACGCCTGGCACGGTCAACTCTCCTGCGCGAGGTTTCCCCAGCCTCCCTGACCGGGCGCCTCGACACACTAAACGGGGTGCTATCTGACCACCATAACTCCCAAGCCCCCAAAGGTTGCGTCCTACAATTGGAGGACTCCTCTCTCGCAACAGGTGCCTCTTCCCCCAGTCTGCTCATTGCCCGGGCCAGGCAACACAAGACAAGTCCATGCCCACTCTAGACAGGTAGACCAATCTATGCGCACCCCGCCCGGTGGCCCCTAACCTCTACCAAACACTTTGTGGACGTGGGGCACCCCTTGGTCTGTGCCGCAGCTGCTTCAGCCAGCTGTCCCGGCACCTGGCTGGGACCCCCAACCAAGAAAACTTACTGGAGGAACCCCATGCCTCCATTTCTTGAATTCCACCCCTCGCGCCCCTGGAGACGCCCGGAAGGCCATTCACTCAGATCCTTGATCCTGGCGACATAACGAAATGCCAAGTTGCATAACCTTTAATGAGCACTGCACCCATCCTATATCAACTAACCAAGCTTGCACCTAATGTACCCGATACACTGCCCCTTGATAGCCTTCCTGTTGAAGACCAGAAATTGAGGGGGGGAGACACCCCCCCTTAGTCTGTGCTGCAGCATCCTAGCAAGCTGTTCCTGTGCATGCCTGGGAACCCCATCCCAATTATCTGTGTCAGGAAACCCATGCCTCCACCTCCTGCTTTCCGCCCATCGTGCCACTATCAGCACGCACGGATGGCCCATCATCCATACCTTTGACCCTGCCCTTTGCCAGACCTACTCTGGTGGGTACCAGGTAGTGGACCAGAGAGTGGAAACGCTACAGGAATGGGAAAACGATAGATGCAGATCACCTGCCCTTTCTAGACTTGTTGAGATGCCGGGTGTCCCATAAAAGAGCCTCTGTGCTGCAACACAGTATATCGCTAAGCTTTGTAGCCCCAACACACTTGAGTTGTATAACTAATCCCGACGTGCCGCGATGGCGGAAGCCGGCGCTTGGCATCTACCTTTCTGTTAGCTTGACCAGTAGTCTGCCTTACCTTGATGATACAAATATGACAGACCACATACCATTGTGCACCGCGTGCAACCTGTGCCTCACCTTAAAGGTTGACTACGCCTGTGCTTAAACACCCTTTCTTGACTATTCCCCCAGCTACGGGGGTTCAAGCTGATAACAATGTACTGCACCAGCAGTGGTAATGTACCTGCACCCTCCCCATTAACTCTGGTGCATCACCGGGGTGCCAGTGGTATATTCCGGGTTTGCCTGTACATACTACCCTTGACCTGCCTTCCGGCCACTCCCCTGTGTGGCTCAGGGAACCTTTCAAACATTGGGATACCCATTGTCCAGCCTGCTTGATGCGGGCATCCTGTCCCTTTAATGCCACCCCCGAAGAGTCTGTTTTGGACCTTGCCCTCCGCCACTGGTTCTCAGGGCCCCGAAGGAAGCCGGGCTGGAGGTAGCTGACGACAGGGCATCGTCCCCACCTGCATGATGCGCTTCCGCTTCTATGCACACCCTGTAAGCTGCTGTTGCTGGCTCTTGAAAGAGCGACTGCCGAAGCGCCGGTGATGACCCCCATTGCCTGGCATAGTAAGGCATGCCTACCTTACCTGCTCCCTGTACCTTGGTAATGGGCGAGCTGTCAGCCAGAGACAGTAAATAGGTTCTCCCTTCTGCCTGCGATGTAGAACTGCTGTGCTCAAATTGTATCCCAGGGCTGACTTCTGGCACCGTCAGTTCATAGGTCAAGCACATGTATAGTTCGACTGTAAAGTGTGCATCACTGTGACTTTCTTGGCCGGGTGAAAATTGTTTGAGTCCCTCCCCTGCAGCCTACAAAACCGATTGTATAACACTTATACTGATATCTAGATAAAAGCATGACAGACCTCAGTGCACCTCACACCGTAATCCATTTCAGGAGAAGGGACCGGGGATGCATTTATACCTTATATTCCTATGAATTATGGGTCTCTACTTCATGTTTACTTCAGTACGCGCGTTCATGCGGACGTCCACAGTAGTGAGAAGCTCCAGATTTTGGACAACCCCCCAAGTTGACCACCCATCTTAACACAAGTTGGCCTATTTATCTCTTCCCCGAAAAGATTTGGCACTCCACTTTGGTCCCCAAAATTAATTATCTGGACCAGCCTCAACCGTCTCCTGAAGTAGGTCAGCTGGTCACCCCGACCCTGGCACCTTTGAGATCCGCTGACCTGCCCCCAAGCATCTTCCACTTTGCCCGACAACCAACCCTCACTGAATAAGGTTAACCCCTGGGGCTGGACAATAAAGTGTTTTACCTGGTGCTTCAGACCGTTCTTTGTTATTGCAGCGCTGAGGCTGGCAGGTGCTACCCTCTGTGAGTGTTTCCTGTCCTTGCCGTAGGAGGAAAGGAGGCCAAGTGCGTTGACATTGACTCCACCAAACATAACCAGGTTTAGAGCCCACTTCTCCCAAAAGGTGCACTGACGCTAAATAGCAGGTGTATCTTTGCACTGTTGTGCAAGACCCAAACCCACTGGCTCTCCCTGTTTGTTTCCTGGCCATGCCGCATAATGCGGAAAGCTTCCCAACTGTGGTGGACATAGGTTCTTCAAAAGGTAACTGTAGACTCCCTGTAAGAAACAAAATTTTAACAATTACACTTTTCCATGGGGTCTTTCAGGAGGTGTGGAGGCAATAGGCCCAGCCTAAAAACACCTCCCTGCTGGCACTGTGTCCTACTCCCAGACTTGGTGTGTGATAGATATTCTTTGTTTGTCAAAGGAGATGCAGTACAAAGTCATGAAACTAACCGCTTGGACCGATAGCCACATTTGGAAATTTGTTCATCATTGACATAGCGTCATGCCCCTAGTCCAAAGGGGGAATCTAGCAGCAACAAATTGCTGGCTTCCTTCACTGGTTTCGGTCCATATGCTCTGCACCAGCATAGCTGTGACGCTATATTTAACACTATGCATGCCTAGGTTGCAGAGCTGCCTTTGTACTGACTGAATGCCAACCAAGAGCAACAGACCTGTTGCTAAATGCAGCCCGCAGGGAACGGCCCCAGGGCCCAAGCTGACCATGTGAATCCAGTTGCACCCCGCTTCCATTTGCCTCTCGCTGCGTAGACAGCAAGGACTACGGCCGCAGCCAATGTGAATGATCCCCTATCCTACGCCTTGTTTCTACACTTGTGACCACCAGTTGCGTGACCCAGGGACACACCCCTTACCTGTCACCCTGCTTGTAAACCTTCTTTCCTAGTGATAACCACATGCATTTGAGCTATGTCCCACAACATTTCATCGCATGTTCTGCTACCCAGAGCAGAGTTGTGAACCCCCGTTGGCAACGTCTTAGTCTCCTCAGGTGAACCCCTGTTCCCTTTTCTGGCTGTAGTTCGGTGGGTAGTGGTGCCCACCACTTGTAGGCGTTACTAGAGGCATGTCTAGTTAGGTGAAACGTTCCCTGGGATATGCTGGGTTCTTGTCGAACGGTCCCCAGGCACGGGGCCAACAGCGCATCCCGTGCGCGGCCCTTCTCCTTCAGAAACTGCTTGCCCAGCGCCTAATATAACTTGAGACCAATTCATGGCCCGCAATCAATCCGTACGTGACCCATCCCCCTGAACCATGCCAGGGAAACAGCGCATGCTGGGCGCGGGCCACCTGAATCGGAAAGTGTTCGCCCTCGTTGTGAGTAAAAGGTTCGCACATATGTCGGAGACTTAAATTATGTGCTGTCTGCTCGCACGGTGTGCCATACAGTAACGTGACATGCGGAGCGCACGTGACCCGTTGGCAACCTGGTGTGAAATAACAGGAGGTTCTTATAACCAAGCTCAATGGTTATTCAACTGCCGACCTCAGAAGGAAGAAGGCTGAGTGTGTCCACCGGGATTAGGATCTGTGCCCAGGGGGTCGAACTGATCCCTGCATCCCCATCGCGTTAGAGTGAGAATGTAAGAGCTAGCCCACTGGCCAGAAGGGCCCCTCTCTGGGCCCCACGGAACACAGCAAAACCACACACCGAAAACGATAGGGAAGGAAGATACCTCGCGGTTCACAGTGTGCTGACAACCGCAAGCCCTAAGCCCACGAGGATGGCGTGACATGCCAGCAGCAGCCCCGCATGCTGCACACCATGCTAAAAGGCCCCGGGCGGCGCATATCATCGCCAGCGTCAAGCGCAGCTCCCCAGTGAAAACCCGACCACCACCTGACGGTTTTCGCACCCATCGCTCCAACATCCGGCCGGCGCCGCCGCCCCTGAGACCGGCTCCGCCCCTCATCATACGCCAGTCCGTGCCTCACCCGCAATCGGACCCACATGCACTGTTGTAGATGCTGTTGCATAATTAAGTAGAGCGCTTCCCATGATCACCGTATTTACGTTTCACATTCCGACACGGCGAGATTAAGTGATCAGCCCCGAATCACAGGCTGTGGACGCGACCCCGAAGCTCGAACCCTGGTTACTGGCACCAGAGTCGGCAGTGTAGTCGACGGACCACATCTTCTCCGCCCCGAGGTATTGGTGTGCCCTACCCGAGCACCGTATTTCCATTAACCATTCTGGCACAGGGAGTATATTTATTTGGCGTGACTCGACCCGAAGGTATTGGAGCGCTATACACGTATTTACATTACACATTCAGGTTCGGGGGGATGAAGTGATTTGCCCAGAATCACAGGATGTGGACGCGACCCCCAGGCTAGAACCCTGGTATCCAGCACCGAAGTCGGCAGTCTAGCAGACGGAGCACATCCTCTCCTACCAAGCGCCAACGAACCCTGAATGGCACAGGTAGGTTCGTGATTTGCCCGACTCCCAGGAAGTGGATGCGGCCCAATGCACAAACCCTGATTACCAGCACCACAGTCGGTAGTCTAGCCGACGGACAACATCCTCTCTCCCCTGCAGGCCCCTCCCCCTGAGCACCGTGTTTACATACACATTCAGGCACGGTGAGATCCAGTGATTCGCCCCGACTCACCGGATGTGGACGTAACCCCGAGGTTCGAACCCTGGTCTCTGGCACCAAAGTCGGCAGTCTACCCGACGGAGCACATCCTCTCCGGCCTGAGGTATTTATTATTTTTTTTTAATTTATTATTTTTTTTTTTATCGCGGACTTTACCCGAGGGTGTCCGAGCGCTTCACAACAGGAACGGCAACATTACATCAGGAGGAGGATACAAATGAGCATAATACAAGGCAAGCGTTAAATGGTATTGGTGCGATTTCCTTGAGCCCCTAGATTACGTTGACGATACCGGCATTGGCAAAATTCATTAAGCACCCCATTTACATTACCCATGCAGACACGGGGAGATTAAGTGAGTCGCCCCTACTCACCGGATGTGGACATAACCCCGAGGCGCGAAGCCTGGTATGTGGCTCAGAGTCCGGAGTCTAACCGCCGGACCACATCTTCTTTGCCCCGATGTATTGGTGCGATTTACACGAGCACCGTATTTACTTTAGTATCCCGGCACTGGGAGTATAATGGTTTGCCCAGCCTCACCGGATGTGGACGGGACCCCGGAGCTAGAGCCCTGCTTTCCGGCACCCACGTCGCCAGTGTAGCCGCCGGACCCCATCCTCTCACCGTAGATATTGGTGCGCTATACCCGAGCACCGTAAATACATTACCCTTCCGGCACGGGGAGTAGCCGGCTCAGATCCTCTATACAAATTCGGCCGCAGGGCTACTCCCCATGCTCTGGCGCCCGCCCAGCCGTCGCAAGGAAACTATGCGGATGGCCCCCCCCCCCCCAACCATGCCTACATGCCCCAGGGATAGTCCGGCTGGTGTGAAAGTGCCACGACGGAGTGAGGTAAGCCGGCTCTCTGCCTAGCAAACAGGCCCTGACTGGCCAAAGCTACCGGAGGTGAGGGCGGAGTACGGAGCTCCTTGCGCCGCCCCCAAGCGAGATATTGCTCGTCTCACTCCCGTTGCTCTAGAGCGAGAGCCCGGTGCACACACCGTCCCACGGGGCGCCTCCTGCCCAGGGCCGCCCCCCAACACGCATAGCCGAGTGGCCCAGGCCAGGGGTGCTGTGCCCACCGGGAGCTGCCCAAACCCCTCCAAGCGGACCGCAGCCTCAGCGATGGCCAGGCTTCACCCCCAGCCCCTTAAGGGGATTGCGGGGGGGGGAGAGGTGGGGGAATCGTTAACTCACTGTGTGAACAGCTCCTGGTGCTCGGCACACGTCCAAACGGCGTCAGGGGAATGGGCCAAGAGGGCGCCCAGGGGGCGGGGAGAGGTATATGTACCTCACCTCCTCCCCGGAAGTGACGCGGCACCTGGACCACTGAGGGTCCCAAACACTGGAAGGCTGCCTCCTGTGCCCTCCTGTGGCACTAAGGTGGCCGCCCTCTTAGCGGGTCTCCTTCGTGGACCCCGGGCAGCCTGCATTCTGCCCATATTTAGTTCATATTGGAGACGCTGGAAAAGAAAGTATCTTTGAAGATTATACTGAATTATTGAGATTGCGTCAGGGCGCTCATCATGATGTGACCAGGATCCGCCTCACAGGGTAATGAAAGTGGGCCCATCCCTAGGACCCTATTCAGGTGGCTTTGGGATGCCAGATCTTCTTGCACCTGCATGTTAGGACTGAGGACGCCCAAACATTAAAGGCCAACTCTCTATCGTTGAATGAGTGCGCACCCCGAATATCGACCCCAGAATGTCGATGGAAAACAAACAATAATTGAGGACAAAATATCAAGATTTTTTTTTGACAAGTGCGTAAGTCCTGATTTTCTATACCTAACTCCACATATATGTACCCATATGGTACATATATCTTTAAGGCACGTGGAGTGAAGGATAGTAAATCTATACTTCTGTTTATGCACTTACCTTTGAATATTTTTTCCCTTGATATTCTTGTACCATGATATTCTAAGGGTTGATACAATCCTCTGAATTCACCTGGCAAGTGTTTCCTCCTGCCCATTGGGTGCACTCTTAGCACCTCATGGAAACAGTTATGTGCACAGTGTAAAGAGAGCCAGTCCTGATCTTGGAAACTACCCAGCGAGGTAGAGGTTTCCTAACTTCTCAGGCCTCCCTGAAGCTTTGGTGAATTCTTGGTGAAAGAACTGAAAAACTGTATTTCCATCTTGTTTATTAGCATCAGTGCTTAATTTGAGCCAGTGTTTTCTAATTCTCGGCAGCGGCACTTATGACAGCTGCCACATGGTGGCGCTGTTTGTGGGATTTAGAGATAATCAGAACATCAGTTGTGTTATTAATTCATTATACATTACAAACAACTAATACCTGCCGCCCAAGCTATTCCTATGGCTTTAGGGGCCTCAGTCTGAATTGTCACACTTGTAGCAGTGTGATGATTAGTAGTTGTGTAGGTACTGTGATGGCAGCGCTGGCAGGGGCAATGGGTGGTGCAAGCTGCCGTGGCCTCCTGACGAGGGCCCTGGCACATTTTTTTTTTTTTACAAAGTGCTGAATTTAGCAAGCACATTTTTCTTCCTTCCGGGAGATATTCCTGCTCAATGTTTGGGACAGAGGTTGCTAAGGATCAGAGGACTTTATATCTTTAAATGTCAAGTATATTTTCAGGTAAAAGGGAGACTCCTTGCTTTACCTCCACATTTCTTGATGGAGGGTCAAGGGACTGATAGGTTTACCACCCTCTTGTCATGGACTCCTAGCAGACCAGTGGCACTTACATAAAGCCAGGTAAGGCAGCAGTCCAAATTATCATAGAAGGCTCCAAAAGAGCAAAGTTTCCAGATAGATGTAGGGGAGTACCCCAAGAGGCAAAATTATATTTTACTTACAGCCCTAAAAATCCTGCCAACATTCAAGACTAAAGAGAATTGATAGTTGGCCCCTAAGTGGTCTAGTTTGGTCAGGCGGCACAGAGTGAACATTTGAAAGAGAAAAGATAAGCAGAAAAAAAAAATAATGACACCGTGGGATAGCAGAACTTTTGTGCTTGCGGTACTCACCCCAGCTCTAGTTAGCCATGTTTCCAGTACAAGCGACAGTCTGACAGTCATCTCTATCCCCATTGGAGCATCACAGCATGTTTTAGAGTAAAGGTGTCCAATGACGGTCCAGGAAGGCCAGATCCATGACAGATCTTCAAGATATCCACATAAAAAATATACATACAGTGAAGCGAAATGAATTTCAATAGCTACGTTTTTTATGAAAATGCTTGTATTTCAAAATACTGTTTACAGAAATACTGTCTAATATAAATATCAAGTTCTAAATATTGTTTACAAAAATATAGTACAGAGAGTGTAGCCTTTATATTATCAGCTGCAATGGGGCGATATTTTTATTGACAACACGTCACAATATTTGTGTCGGGGAATTTTCTGCCAAAGGTATTCTCGTACCAGACACACAAAAATGGCCCTCATGGGCCTTTGTTGGACACCCTGCTTTATTTAGATCGTGAAATGTGAGGCTGATTCAAATATGGTTCATCCGGCAAGACTGTCATCCACATTGGGGGCATTATGTATATGCGTGTAAATTATGGGGCAACTATGCCCGTGTGTAGTAAGGTGCACGTTGGCATAAGTGAAATCCAGATGGCAAGGGGTGAATTAAGTTGTGGATCAGAAGACATGGTTACAGGTGGTCACAGTTATGTTATAGTCATTTATATCGAGTGGACTCACTCCAAAAGAGCAGTAGCGGCTGCTACCAGACCCGGGTGGTGGGGCGGGGGCTGGGGGGAGAACAAAAAAAGAAAATCGAAACAAAAAAAAAACCACTTACCTGAAACGGCCTGGCCGCCGCCTCTCCTTCGCCCTCCGTCCCTCCGACATCTTCCTGCACTCCCGACCAGCAGCAGGAAGCACCAGCCCTCCCTGCCTCCCCATGCAATGCAGCGTTGTGATTGGTCTGAGCGCGGGTTTGCAAAGTGCGCAGGACTGCTTGGGACGGCCCAAGAGGGCCGGCCAAGCAGTCCTGCGCACTTCAGGAGTGAAAACTACTCCTCTCTCTACTCCGCCAGCCCCGCCCTAGAGCCACTGAAGTATAGAGGAAAAATAAAATGATAAAAACAATAGTTATTATCATTTTATTTTTCCTTTTGTTCAGAGGGGCGATGCTCCGCCACCTTAGCGGAGGAGCCGCCACTGTCTCGGCGCAGGAGAACAGAGATAATCGACCTTTCAAGTAAAATCAATATCTCTTGGTCTGTATGAGCTAGCTGCTAGAAAAATTGAGGAAATGGACAAACTTTGGACCTCATCTCAGTAATCTTGCACCACTTACCCAACGCTTGCATTGCTCATTGGGTCTGCTTGCATTCTTCTATTTTAAGTACTTTTGTGTTTATGTTTGCAGTGTCTCAAAGAGCTATGCAGTCGCAAGAAGCGACAGGTTAGCGCAACATAATACCTCAAACAAGCACGCAAACACAACCTCCTCTTCCCTCTCTGTTAGGAGGCTTAGGAGTATTGTCCCTTGGCTCCGCACGATTGGTCACCAATAGTAGTAGGAGCTTTACGAAACGGATGCTTGGATTACGGCGATACCTCATGCAGAACTGTGTACGAGCAATGCCGTGTAGTGCAGCATTCCTAGCAGGTCCCATAACATACAGCATGGTAAATCTACCCCGTTGAACATATAGAAAAGCATTTTTGGTTTGCTTATAACTTTGGCGCCATTTGACGAATCTTCACGAAACTTACCAAAAAAAGTCTCATCTACCTCAGCCTTCCTGTAAAGTTTCGGCCTGATCCATCATCAACAAAGATGTGGCAGCAGCTATTTTAGGGCCCAGGACTTGGTCCCCTGTCCTAAAAAAAGGCTTAAAACCATGTAGGGAGGCAGAGTAGGGATATCCTGCCCCATAGGCCTGGTGGGGCGAGTCCTAAAGGGACCCACTGAGGATCCCCCCAAAAAAAGTTCCCGCAAATTCGCAGAGGATCCGCTGTAAAAAAAATTAAAAGTGCAGGCTCTTGTGCTTTAAAGCCAAACCCCAGGATGGGCCTGGATGGGGGGGGGGGGCGAAATGTACTTGATAGGGGAGGGTGGCGTGCAGCCCTCCTCCCCGAGCCTTCTTGAGACCCTCAGGACCCCATTTTGTGCATTTTGAGCCTTCCCTTCTCTCTACTCTGCAGTACCTACTTCCCCATACTCCAGTCTACAGTTCCAGAGTTCTGTATGTGCCGTGCACTTCCTGTGTTCCGTTTAATCTGCAGTTTCTGCCTTTCATCTCTGATGTACCCTTATTTCTTTCCCTCTCTCTATTCTACAGTTCCGTCTTTCCCTCTCTCTAACGTTCAGTTCATGTTCCTTTCTCTCCACTTTGCAATTCATACTCTTCTCCACCATGTTCTTCAGTTCCTTCTCCCCCATCTCAATTCTGCAGTTTATTCTTTACCTCTCTCAAGCACCTGGATACCCTCACCGGTGATTAGTGCGCTATACAAATAAACATAACAAACCATCCCCTCGGACCGATAGGTTAATTTAGTGAGAGCGGAGCATGCCCCCCCCCCCCCAGCCTTCTTCAGGCCCTGGGTACCCCATCCCCTGGGACCGTTATTAATTTTAGGGGAGGGGCAAGTGACCTCTGAGGTCCCGGGGACCCCATACCCAGGACTGTTTAAAAACTTAGGGGAGGGGGCATGTGGTCCCCCTTTCCAAGCCTCTATGAAGCCCTGGGGATCCCTCCCCAGGGGCCAGTTTTTTAAAGGCGGAATGGGACATCAGACCCTCTCCCCCCAGAGCTGTAGATCAGCCCCTGGGACCCCATCCTTCTGGGCCAGATCCAAGCAGTGTCCTGGGGACCTCATCCCCCGGGAAACTGCTGTGACCGATCCGGGAGAGTGAGGGCATACCCTGCCTGCCATCTCCTGGGCAGGAAACACAACTTTGCTCCCACCCAGGGCCGTTTCTAGGTGTTTTGCCGCCCTAGGCGGAAATTGAAAAATGCCGCCCCCTCCCTTGCTCTCATTAGTTGCACCTTACTCTCCCCACTGCCCAAACCTGACCCTTATTTATTCACCTTTTTACACTTCACTGCTTTCTCGCCTCTTCTCCCTCCCGCTTTCCGCTTTCTGCTTTCTGCCAGTATGGATATTTTCACACATCTCTTACCGCAGGTAACTGGTTTACTTTAGTTCTTAAGTCCTGGCATTTCAAATTCTGCTGTTGTGTAAGAGCACCGACACCTTAGCTGGGTAGAGTTGTGCTATAAATGTGAAATAAATGCCATTTCAGGCACAGCTGCCTCCCCCAGGCCTCGGATCAGGTGTACTCACTTCATGTGCTCCTTGCTGGCACCTTTTATCATTCAAAGTCCCAGTTTTACTATTCTTGACGATTTCAATTCTCACCTGGAAAACTTCCAGGACCCAGAAGCTACTAAACTTCTAGACTCCAACAGGCTTCCCACAACTTTTTAAAGATGCCACAGATCGGCTGCACAAACTCTCAAACCCATCGCTACCAAGCATAATTTGATTAGTGTCGAAAGGCCTTTTCCTCTTGTTTGGTCACATCACGCAGCTGTCCTAGTCTTTTAACACCCTTATCACTCAAAATTACATTTAAAAATACTATTTCTCCCTCTCTAACTCGTTCATGGGCTAAAATGAATCAAGATAGCTTTACTGGGGCGTCGGACCTAGGTATCTTGTTTTCCTCTGTTAATGTTATCGTTAAAGGCAAAGGAATTTAATAATTAGATATCGAATACCCATGACATCATAGCGCCCAAAGACATGGGCCTCTCTGCACTCTTGTTTACTGAAAAACTCAGAACCACCAAAAGAATCTTTTGGTGATTCTGAGTTTTTCAGTAAACAACATTAATGTAGCGCCTCTGAGGTGATTATGAGTTGATGCAGTGGATTCTGAGTAGCAGAGAGCGCCTCCCGAAGCGATAAAACGAGCTTCGCTGACTATCACAGTTAAATATACGTTAAGCACGAAGAAGCAGCTCAGTTTAGCATGGGCGCTACAAAAGGGGTAAGTAATATTAAAGGGAACACACACAGACTAGAGCCTGCGTTTAAATAACATGAAGTTGTAAAAAAATCTAGTATTTCTAAATAGCGGAAATCACTCCTGACTTGTCACGCACATCCGAGGGGGAACTGTTTCCAAAATCTCTACAACTTTTTGGTCATATCTCAAAATTCCTTCCATTCCGGCCTCTGCGTGATCCGAGATGGTGTGCACATGTTTGGCCCCGATGGCGGAGATGAGCGCATTTCATTAAATCTTCCTTCGATCCAAATGTATTTCTGCTGGTCAGTACTTTTATCCCTCGCTTGGAGTGTAGCACAAAACACGACACTTTTCTTTATCTCGATTACTTTACAGGATATTAAAACTATTAACAATAAAATAGGTAATCGTGTAGAGCTCACGGCCTATTGAACACCTACGCTTGTGTTTTCTCACTAAAACCAAGGCTCCTGGAATTGTCAGTGTATTTATGTAGCGCTACGTGCCGTTCAAAACCGCTCTTGGCGCTGGTGAGTCACAAAATGTTAAAAGAATGAATAGTAAGGGGAGGAGAGATGTGAGAGGTACAGGTAAAGGAGATAGGAAAGGAAGAGGGTGCGAGGAACCACAGGCCCTAGAAACAGGATGTACTGGAGAAACTAACATTCAAAACTCTTGAACGGTCGAGTTCTGGGGGCTTCTTGAACTGCTGGGGCCCAGAAGAGAGAGGACAGCAGGGCGTGCTTACTGTTGGGGCGTGGGGAGAACTCATGTTTTTTGCCGCCCTCCCCATTTTGTCTCCCTAGGCAGCCGCCTAGGCTTGCCTAATGGTAGAAACGGCCCTGCTCCCACCTGGCAGGAACAGCAAAAAATGCTGCTCCTATCAGGGCAGACAAAGTGAGCGAGCCGGCTGTCGCCAGCACCACAATGGGTTCTGGCTGGGGAGAAATCTTGATAGCCTGGTGGGCTTTGGGCTCCCCTTGCGGTCCCCAAAGTGAAGGCAAGATGTGGATGCCCCTGTTGAACACTGGGGTACCCACAGTGAAAGAAAAGACGGCTCCTGCCAGCACCGATGATGGGTGCCGGCAAGTAGCTATAAATCGTGCCCTAAAGTAACTATAACTCGCACCCTCCCCATGCACTGCTAATTACCTCACACATTACATCACTCATGATATATTCTATAACATCATTGATAACATCACTGCAACATCTGAAATTACATCATTGATGACAACACTATGCATGGTGGAGGTGCAAAGTAGTTACTTTTGGCATGAGTTACAATTATTTGAGATAACTATAACTGGTAAATTTTCAGTGGTTTTGTTAGTATGTCTCAACTGTCATTTTCACATAACTATAACGTCTTCACTGTTTTCCGTGCTTACATCATGCCCACTTGGAAGCAATATTAGTTGGTGCACCTACTAAATACATTCGGATGGGGGTTCACCCTGAAAGAAGAAAAAAAAAAACACAGTACCAAATGGTGAATTTTATAGCATAATTGTCAAACAAATGGTCCAAAGAAATTCAGAGGTTTTGAAGAACACTTAGGGAGTATTCCAGTACTTGTGCGGTGTTTTATGGAAGACTTTACGCTACCCATGGTTACTGGTATTTACCATCCCAATTTTACACGGCTTATCACTTATCAAAATGTTTGCAGCATCTTATTTCACTTAATTTTTTTCTTTCAACCTGTCCGTTCAAGTAGATTCTGAGAATGTCATTTAAGGGGGAATCTGTTGTTGTAGGCTGGAGCCCTCACCAGTTACTCTCAAAACCAATTTGTGCTTCTTTTTACATTTCTATGTATTCAAGGAGGTCAGTTTCTAGCAGTCCATTAGTCAACCAGCCCTGGGTGTTTTACAAAACGTTTAGACCTTCCAAACACTGGATTCGAAAAGCCTTACATGGAACAGAATCTTCCTTCTTTGGCCAACGTGAAAGGGTGCATCCAGGCATTTAAGTGGGATGAAAAACCTGGGGGGGTCTCTCAAAGGGGTGTGGCCGATGTAATTGAGGGCGTGGCTTAAAACACCTAAACTAATTATCTGTGCTTAGCATAGTGTGCCGCCCGACTGGTATTTTTATGTTTCTGTCATTGCATCTTGTCAATGTTTGCTAATTGCGTAAGATAAATAAGCAACAACTATGGCTTCGTTGTATATAATATTGAAAACGTTTCATTTCTGAAATGAGACTGTGAAAGAACTAGAACGAGTCTCTTTGAAGTTACATCAGAGGCAGCGAAGGGTGGTACTGCTGCAGAGTTAAGATTTATTTTTCACCCTGAGTGTGAGGGCAAAAATGGAGAGCCCGATAGGGACTCGTCTCTGCTTTTAGGAACTGTCGGTGCTGAGCACCTGCAGGACCCAGCCCACTTAAAGCCCTGGGTGCATCCACATTTAAAAGCCTGTGCAAGCACTTTAGAAAAGTAAGTGAGACAGCTCTGTAGGTTGAGCACCACATCTTCAATCCACAGCATGGCCAACTCACCCCTTCATAATTCTGGGGACGATAACATGCGTCCCAAACCATTGGGATCTCTCTCTCTCTCTCTCCTTTTTTGCTCAGACAAAATGAACAATTTACAATGCAAACTCCTTGCTGCAATTTGCTTATTTTATGGCAGAAAGAACAGTGGCCCTCGACATTTCAGCACCTTTAAGAGGACTAGATTTTCTACTTCAAGAGGGTGGAAGACAATTTCCCAGAGCCTGCAACCCTGAAGAAATCTAAAAAGAGGGGAGGGCAGGTAAGTGACGACTGCCTCGGAAGTGTAGTACTTTACACAAGATTCCAGATGCTCACTGGGCGCTGTGTACAGGGCATACTTTTGTTTTTAAAGGACACATGACACCAGGGCAGTGAGCACGAGGGAGGCAGCGAGATTAGGGTCACTTACAATTTACTTGCATTGTTTTGTTTGGTGCTCTCACAGGAAGGTGCTCTCCTCCCGCCCCCCTCACCTAAACCGCCTATTTAGATGCTAAATTAGAACTAAGAGGCCCTGGAAAGGTGGGGGGGGTGGGGAGGTTAAGGGGGTGCGAGAAGGAGGAGGAAAACGAACTAGGCTCCTGCGACCTCAAATGAAAGGCCAAAAGCAGGTTTCCAGTCAAGGTCATTGCGCCCCTCTGACATTAGGCGCCCTGTTCCAGGGCCCAGCTCGGCCATGTCAAAAGCCAGCCTTGCTTACTGTTCCTATTGCCAATAAGTTACAACCAATAAAAGTGTTTATAAAAACAATCAGAAATATGCCTTGCTTGGTACCCCAAAACCCTTAAGATGACCCTGGGCAAAGAGAGACTGAGTCAGAGGTAAGCAGAGAGGAGATGTGTTAACATACAGAAAAAGAGTGAAAATTAACTTTCCGGGTCGGAAGGGGGGCTGTGGAAGGTGGGGGCCCAGGCAACTGCTTGCCTTACCCATAGTGCCAATATCGGCAACTCACCCCACCCGTAAACACAGCAATACCATAATAAAGAACACACAAGACACAGTAGTTGTTGGAGAAAATATTGCTGCAGGTTTATTTCGCATAAGAAATATGCCAACATGGTGGGTCAACTTACGGGCGATCCGATGGCAGGCAGCAGTGACACCCCTAAGCTGCCTGGCCACCTGATGAGCCAAATTGCACCATGGCCTAACCAATCGGTGCTAACCATTTTGGGGGGATTACCCCTTACATCCTGTGGACCACCAGTCCACCCATTTACTCACGCCCCTTGAGGGGGCGGAGCGTATCCAGGCAAGCCCCCGGTTGCTCAGGTTTACAACTGCCCGAAGGACTAACTGGGCGCCGTCGTTCCTCCAGGGTCCTGCCATAAGGACTTCCTGGGGTTGTTTGGCATTTGCACTCTTCTTGTGCTCCTGAAGAGGGTACCCCTATGTACCATTCAGCCTCTGGATCGCCCTGTAACTCCGCCTGCAACACAAAATAACAAGTTAACGGCCTTCCTACCCTAGCAACCCTTCCAGCCGACACGCCGGGTAAGCGGTAGGGAGGGAGACGGCGTGGTACCTCGGCGCGAAAGGATCGCCGGATGGGCGGGGGAGGTAAATATACCTAGCCCCCGCCCACTGGCGCACCGGAAATTATGACAGGAAGCGCAGGACCCAATGGTCCAAACACTAGACCCGTCGGGTTTGTGCCCAATGTGACACTAAGGTGGCCGCCCTCCTATGGGGGCCCCCTGCGTGGGCAGCCTCATAGTGCCAATATCGGCAACTCACCCCACCCGTAAACACAGCAAACCATAATAAAGAACACACAAGACACAGTAGTTGTTGGAGAAAATATTGCTGCAGGTTTATTTCGCATAAGAAATATGCCAACATGGTGGGTCAACTTACGGGCGATCCAAGGGCAGGCAGCAGTGACACCCCTAAGCTGCCCTGCCCACCTGATGAGCCAAATTGCACCATGGCCTAACCAATCGGTGCTAAACATTCTGGGGGATTACCCCTTACATCCTGTGGACCACTAGTCCACCCATTTACTTACGCCCGTTGAGGGGACGGAGCGTATCCAGGCAAGCCCCTGGTTGCTCAGGTTTACAACCGCCCGAAGGACTAACTGGGCGCCGTCGTTCCTCCAGGGTCCTGCCGTAAGGACTTCCTGGGGTTGTTTGGCATCTGCCCCCTTCTTGTGCTCCTGAAGAGGGTACCCCTATGTACCATTCAGCCTCTGGATCGCCCTGTAACTCTGCCATAGCTCTGGGTGTGGCACCCGTCACACCCAGGGTCCCCCACTAAGGCATGCATTCTTACTTACACCCTGCTGACTCTAGGGCATCACCCAGCTCCAACAGAAACAGGTCCATTACCACTCTAGACAAGTGGACCCCATCCACATCAAAACATCCCGTCGTCTTGGCATGCAAGAGACCGTGTCTGATAAAACCAAAACCCCTCGGTTCCGTGAATTTGCGCATGGCTCTGTTTACCCTCCTGCGAGAGTTTTCAACGGCCTCTCCAGAACTGGCCCCGTGCCAAACTAACCGTGGAGTGATCTCAGACCACCATAACTCGCATGTGCCTAATTGGTTGCTTAACTTACACATTGTGGATTTCATTGTTTGCAGCAGAACCTTTCTACCCATGAAAGTCAAGTCATTGCCTCCCAGGTGGATGACCAAGATGTTAGGAGGGGATCCGCCTCCTGCTAGTCTGTGCTGCAGCTTCTTCAGCAAGCTGTGCCATCGCATGCCTGGGAAATCCAACCCGACTATCTCAGTGAGGGAAAAACCATGCTTCCAACTCCTGCTTTCAGCCCATTGCGCCACCCTAGCGATGCAAGAATGGCCGATCACCCACACCTTTGATCCTGGCAAAATGAAGAAATGCAGAGTTGCAAACACCTTTCATTGAAAACACTGCAGACGTTGGCAAACAAATACTAAGCAAAATGAAAATGATATGCTCAGAAACCACACTGCACACACATAGCACATGATGCTGTACAGCGCACCCTGCCCCAGTAAGACTTCAAGGGCGGATGTAACGCTTGAAACACTGAGACTCCCACCGCCCCACCTGCCTGATGAGGTCTGGTGACATGCCAACCTTGAATGCTGAAGTAGCTGCTCCTATCCTAAAGGAATGGCTGCAAAAACGCTTGCCAGGTCCCGCATTCCCTGATAGTACTAAGCATGACTTCATGACTTGTTCCATCTGAAATTTGTTAGAAGAATAGGGAGCGACCCCACTGACCAAGAGACAGGGTACCACTGGTAAATAATAAAAAAAATATTTCTCTTGGACATGTACAGAAATACACCTTCAATCTGGTACACAATCAACCAGATTCACAACCAGTTGCGCACTGCTATATCAAATATACAAATTCCTCCATAAACACCATACAATTGAACCCAGAAAAACAACCATATATTACATAAGGATAAAATACTCAAGTGTATAACAAATTCAAGATTTATTAAAAATGAGTTAAAATCACATTAAAAATCATACAATAATAACCAAAAATACAATAATAATAAAAAACATAAATTCACACATTAAGAACCTGAGACATCATGAGAGACAAAAAAATGTGAAACATGTAAATTCATCAAAAAGGTTATTCCCAACAGGAATCAAATACATAAACACCATTAGTCTATTCATTTATCATTTCATTAGACAAAAGGCCGTTCCTGGATATAACAAAATAGAAATACAGGCGTCGACGCGTTTCAGTGGTAAAAAATTATTGAGGTACCACCTTCATCAGGACAAATGCAATGCTTGTCTCTCTCTCAACAGTATTAAAATTCAGTACACCTAATCAAGACAAAAAACATACAATCAGCACAACCTACTCTTCAAATTAAAATTAAAAATAATTGATCATATTACTTCATTAATCAAAACACTTCCCACATTTAAAAAAATGTTTTTTGTTTTTTATCCACAGCATATAATTAAAAAGTATCCAAATGACACAGAATATGCATAATATAAAAACCAACCCATGTCACTTTGATTCGTTCGCGGTCTGTTATCAATATGTCCACATAGCTGTTTTGCGGGTTCAACAAAACTACACAATCATTTATGGTCCTATTTCTTACTAACAGATATGTACATCACCCAATCAGCAAATACCTCATATTATCAAAATTCACCATCACTCTCCAATATACATATATCCTCACTCATTCATTCTTTCATTCTAAAAAAATATCAAATCTGTCACTCAGAATACATACCTATAGTGATGTATGCGACGTTCACACAATCAGTCTTCCCAAAAACCATAAGAGGATTCTTTATCGTTGTCACGTAGTTCATATGAACCCCTGTGGCTCCACCTTGTCAGTGAATCTAATTCTAATTGGAAAAACAATACAGTTACATTCCAACTCTGACCCTATCCACTCCATAGTTGGATAATATAAATAAAATCCAAGTGCCAATGGGCCACTAACCTCAATTGATTTGTGTGTATATACATACATCACTATGAATTAAATTTGTAGAGGAATTCAATATGGAATTTAATTTATATATTCCGTTGTTCCTTATTTTGATAGATGGTGCACGAGCTTCACACCTAAAATAACGACATATTTATTATTCTATTGAGTTGTCCCATCATTCTTTTACAAACAATTTTGTACCAAGGCAAATCAAGCAATTCTTTATTAAAGCGACTGTATCCCTGACTCATTTGCCCTCTGTTATTTACTTTCTATGGGTCTGTCGCCACTATTGTTAGAATAACAAGAAAAAAGGACGCATATATTATGAAACGCTCTGTTATAAAAATACTGTCATTACTTTTAAGTAAAAAAACCCCGTTAAAAGCGCTTATCGAGTCTCACAGGGTTTCCAATACTACCCGGTGTTTAAAGCTCATAGCAACATGTAAAATCCTATTTCACCCGTTTGTCATATCCTCCCTAAGTTGTTTACAGGGTATTAACCATGAATGCAACTGAGTATGCTAAAGGAAACTCCAAGTGGAACCCTCCCACGCTTACCATAAAATCCGGTGGGGATAAATAGCCTCGTGTCACCCGGTATACTGCTTCCCTCTCCTTCGCAGCGTTTAAACTGACTGCTCGATCCTCCCACAGTGTGTGTTTTATACATCAAGTTAGCCTCAATTCATTTCACCTGCGATCGTAAAGTCACTGCAATACGCCCCTTGTGGACTCATTTCCTTAAAGCGGCCCTAACATCCAATATGAATTGGTGGGTCCCACCACCATAGTGATAATAAGCGAAATAAAAAGGGGCTAATACTCAATCTCCACCACTTGGAGAGCCAATGTTTACATGGCATTTATTGCTATAAATTCCTATACTCGCCAATTAAGGAACCGGGGTCACACGAGGACCCGATATGAGGTCCAGGTTACACCGAGTATAATCAATCTCAATAAAAACCATGGGTCAAAAAATCGACCCATGGCTCGTATTACCAATCCTGAATGTGACAACCGCTCAAAAGCGGTTGCCGGTACACTGCCAATTTCGAAACCACAGGTCACACAAGGACCTGATATAAGGTCCAAGTTGCCGCAAATGCTATCCTCCCCAATGACTACCATGGGTCAGTAAGTCGACCCATGGATGATATTGCCAAGCCTAAATGCGGCCCTAACATCCAATATGAATTGGTGGGTTCCACCACCATAGTGATAATGAGCGAAATAATAAAGGGGCTAATACTCAATCTCCACCACTTGGAGAACCAATGTTTACATGGCATTTATTACTATAAATTCCTATACTCGCCAATTAAGGAACCGGGGTCACAGGAGGACCCGATATGAGGTCCAGGTTACACCGAGTATAATCAATCTCAATAAAGACCATGGTCCAAAAATCGACCCATGGTTCATATTACCAATCCTGAATGTGACAACCGCTCAAAAGCGGTTGCCGGTACACCGCTAATGTCAACAAAAGGGGCCACACAAAGACCCAACAATAAACTTGCTTAGAATTAAAGCCTAAAAAACATTAATGTCTACTCAACTAATCTCATCCAATCCTCTTTTGTATTTAAACCCGTACGAATGGTGTCTAGAATTGAAATATACCATTGATCGCGATTCTTACGTTTAAGTGTTAAGTCTCCTGATCTTTTATTGCCTTCTACTTTTTCAATAATGAACCACCTAAAATCCGTGAGAGTGTGACCTTCCTTCATAAAATGGCTCACAAGTGGGGCATTCTCTTTTTGGTTTTTAATAGCAGATTTATGCTCTCCCAACCGAATACGGAGTTCTCTAGATGTCTCACCAATATATCCCTGATTGCATGGGCATAGGAGCAGGTATACAACATTCCTACTTCTACAATTATTTAATGTTTTAGAGTATAGGGTATGTTTATTATAAACCACCTTTTTATCCTCTATGCACTGTCCGCACATATTGCAATGACTACACTTATAGTTGCCAATAGCCTGAGTACCCATCAAAGTTCGTTGGTGCATTGTGGGACCTTCCCTATATGTATGTACCAATTCCCTCTTTAAATTATTATTGCGTTTAAACGCAAATAGAGGTCTCTCTAACTTCGAAGATTCAGTGTCATTTAGAATACTCCAGTTTGAGTTTACTATATTTTTAATCTTATTGCTCAAACAGGAGTATTGACTAACAAACACCAGTCTCTGCTTTTCATCCTGCCTTTGTTTATTAACCCCTCTATCTGTTAGCATACTGTCCCGATCATAAAACCGGGCTCGTTTAAAAGAATGTGACACAAGATTTTTCGGGTAGCCTCTGTCCCTAAGTTTTGCCTTTAGGGACTCTGAATGTTTATAAAAATCATTAAGAGAAGAACAGTTCCTCCTTAACCGGAGGAACTGCCCAAAAGGGATATTATCTTTTTGTGCCTTGGGGTGAAAACTTGAATAGTGCAACAGAGTGTTCTTGTCTGTGGGTTTAGCAAATAATTCAACCTCCAATTTACCCCCAATTTCCTTGATCCTTAAATCAAGAAAATTTACACTCTGGTTGCTATATTCTGATGTAAACTTAAGATTGGCATCCCCCAAGTTTAACCACTCCAAAAATTCCACCAGGAGGTCAGCTGTACCTTCCCAGATGAATAAAATGTCATCAATGAATCTGCTCCACTTCACCACATTCTCAAAAAATGGAGCAGATTCATTGAAAACATGGGTCTCTTCAAATTGTCCCACATAGAGGCACGCCAGACTAGGGGCACATGTGGCCCCCATACTGGTCCCCTTACATTGAAGGTAAAGATCCTCCTTAAAAAGAAACATGTTATGTTTCAAAACCAACTTGGCACATGCCAGAATAAATTCGGCATTGGCACCTCTGCATGCTGCAGGACCCAGGATGCCACTGATGACTCTTAGGGTGGCATCCTGGGGTATGTTGGGGTAAAGTGCCTCTATATCTAATGTAACCAAAAGTTGGGTATTGCTATTAAATTCACATCCTTCAATGATAGTAATCATATGGGCAGAGTCCTTAATGTAAGACTTTTGTTTCTGAACCAGTGGTTTTAAAAAACTATCCACATACTTGCTTAATGGTGCAAGTGGGGAATTGATACAACTCACAATTGGTCTGAGGGGTGGATTCCTAATGTCCTTATGAATCTTTGGTAAGCCATATATCGCAGGGATAATGGCTCTATCATTACACAGGAACTTGAACTCTTTATCCGATATCCAATTATTTTCCTTTGCTAATGAGAGGAGTATCTTAATCTCCCTATTCAATAGATACCATTTGTTCATTGAGACCCTTTGATAATGTGCCTCTACATTGAGGAGTTCCAAAATCCTATTCTCATAATCTATTGTATTAAATACAACAACCCCACCCCCTTGTCGGCGGGTTTGATCGTTATATTCAAATCATTTTTAAGGTTAGAAATAGCCTCTCTATGTTGTTTGCTAATATTATGGGTAATTGGAGACTGATGTTCCCAGATTTTACGTATTTTTGTCTCTACAACTTGTTCAAATACCTCAATCTTCCTGTCAACCTGACTAATATGTGGAGTAAAAGTAGATTTTGGTTTAAGTCCTGAAATATTAATTTCTTCATTGTACTCCCTATTCTCAAAAAATCTCGTGAGTCTAATTTTACGGAAAAAAGACTTAAGGTCTTTCTCCAACAGAAATTTATTGGCTTGTGTGGAGGGTGCAAATGTAAAACCTTTAGCTAGTACTTCCAATTCTGTCTGAGTTAAAAGATGAGTGGATAAATTAATAATGGGGAATCTATCTGTGACTACCTCCAATATCTTCGATTCCTTGTTTCGAGATATTCCTCCTGAGGTTGATGCCTCACATATTGACCTCTCACAAACCCCCGGTTGGTTCTCTGTCCTCTCCTCGGGCGCTGGTCTAAAAAAGAGGAAGAGGAAGAGGAGGGACCGGAGGAAGAAGAAGACAAATTGGACATTAATGCGCCTCCTCCATATACTTCATTAGAGTGATGGTTACCCAGACCACCCCTATTGTTGGTATCTTCATCAGTTCCTGATCCTGAGGATTCAGAAAAGGTGATACGGTTTCTACCCCCCCTCTGATATATGGGTCTCTGTTGGTAAGATCTATCCCAATTTTGCTCTCTTCTTTGTTGGTAATAATCCTTTTCTAGATATGGATAATTGGCCTCTATGCTGTATTTTTCAATATCTTTCCTCAATTTTTTGTTTTTTTTATTTATCAGGTAATCTCTATATCCATCAATTTCAGTATCTATTTCTTCTAGTTTTTTCTTGGCTTCATCAACCGCAGAATTATTTTGGAGTTCTAAAAGTAATTGTTCTATTTCTTGTTTCTCTAAAATGATTACTTCTTGAGCAGTTTCAATAATAAGAAGTAACCAATCCCTACTGCACCTGTTAGCAATATACGACCATGTTTCTAGGAATTTCCTATGTTCAATAAATAACCCGGGTTCATTCTTAATTTGTAACCCAACTGGAATAACACCAGCTTTCACATATTCAACTAGAAACTCAGCGTGCATTTCCGTTCTGATTAATTTCTTCCTCAGGTTGTATATTTTCCCCCATTTATCATTATTGCTTGAGATGACAGTCACTTTATTGCCATTTTTTGTATTCATTATCTTATTATATTGTTCCTCACTAAATCCAAACGTTTTTAACGACTCCATATTATAAATAAAGTAAAGGAACCTATCTATAATAATAAAGATGTATAAATAAAGACCTTCCGAAGAAGATCAATTCTCCCCAACCAAGAGATTCTACAGGAATATTAGAAGAATAGGGAGCGACCCCACTGACCAAGAGACAGGGTACCACTGGTAAATAATAAAAAAATATTTCTCTTGGACATGTACAGAAATACACCTTCAATCTGGTACACAATCAACCAGATTCACAACCAGTTGCGCACTGCTATATCAAATATACAAATTCCTCCATAAACACCATACAATTGAACCCAGAAAAACAACCATATATTACATAAGGATAAAATACTCAAGTGTATAACAAATTCAAGATTTATTAAAAATGAGTTAAAATCACATTAAAAATCATACAATAATAACCAAAAATACAATAATAATAAAAAACATAAATTCACACATTAAGAACCTGAGACATCATGAGAGACAAAAAATGTGAAACATGTAAATTCATCAAAAAGGTTATTCCCAACAGGAATCAAATACATAAACACCATTAGTCTATTCATTTATCATTTCATTAGACAAAAGGCCGTTCCTGGATATAACAAAATAGAAATACAGGCGTCGACGCGTTTCAGTGGTAAAAAATTATTGAGGTACCACCTTCATCAGGACAAATGCAATGCTTGTCTCTCTCTCAACAGTATTAAAATTCAGTACACCTAATCAAGACAAAAACATACAATCAGCACAACCTACTCTTCAAATTAAAATTAAAAATAATTGATCATATTACTTCATTAATCAAAACACTTCCCACATTTAAAAAAATGTTTTTTGTTTTTTATCCACAGCATATAATTAAAAAGTATCCAAATGACACAGAATATGCATAATATAAAAACCAACCCATGTCACTTTGATTCGTTCGGGGTCTGTTATCAATATGTCCACATAGCTGTTTTGTGGGTTCAACAAAACTACACAATCATTTATGGTCCTATTTCTTACTAACAGATATGTACATCACCCAATCAGCAAATACCTCATATTATCAAAATTCACCATCACTCTCCAATATACATATATCCTCACTCATTCATTCTTTCATTCTAAAAAATATCAAATCTGTCACTCAGAATACATACCTATAGTGATGTATGCGACGTTCACACAATCAGTCTTCCCAAAAACCATAAGAGGATTCTTTATCGTTGTCACGTAGTTCATATGAACCCCCGTGGCTCCACCTTGTCAGTGAATCTAATTCTAATTGGAAAAACAATAGTTACATTCCAACTCTGACCCTATCCACTCCATAGTTGGATAATATAAATAAAATCCAAGTGCCAATGGGCCACTAACCTCAATTGATTCGTGTGTATATACATACATCACTATGAATTAAATTTGTAGAGGAATTCAATATGGAATTTAATTTATATATTCCGTTGTTCCTTATTTTGATAGATGGTGCACGAGCTTCACACCTAAAATAACGACATATTTATTATTCTATTGAGTTGTTCCATCATTCTTTTACAAACAATTTTGTACCAAGGCAACTCAAGCAATTCTTTATTAAAGCGACTGTATCCCTGACTCATTTGCCCTCTGTTATTTACTTTCTATGGGTCTGTCGCCACTATTGTTAGAATAACAAGAAAAAAGGACGCATATATTATGAAACGCTCTGTTATAAAAATACTGTCATTACTTTTAAGTAAAAAACCCCGTTAAAAGCGCTTATCGAGTCTCACAGGGTTTCCAATACTACCCGGTGTTTAAAGCTCATAGCAACATGTCAAATCCTATTTCACCCGTTTGTCATATCCTCCCTAAGTTGTTTACAGGGTATTAACCATGAATGCAACTGAGTATGCTAAAGGAAACTCCAAGTGGAACCCTCCCACGCTTACCATAAAATCCGGTGGGGATAAATAGCCTCGTGTCACCCGGTATACTGCTTCCCTCTCCTTCGCGGCGTTTAAACTGACTGCTCGATCCTCCCACAGTGTGTGTTTTATACATCAAGTTAGCCTCAATTCATTTCACCTGCGATCGTAAAGTCACTGCAATACGCCCCTTGTGGACTCATTTCCTTAAAGCGGCCCTAACATCCAATATGAATTGGTGGGTCCCACCACCATAGTGATAATAAGCGAAATAAAAAAGGGGCTAATACTCAATCTCCACCACTTGGAGAGCCAATGTTTACATGGCATTTATTGCTATAAATTCCTATACTCGCCAATTAAGGAACCGGGGTCACACGAGGACCCGATATGAGGTCCAGGTTACACCGAGTATAATCAATCTCAATAAAAACCATGGGTCAAAAAATCGACCCATGGCTCATATTACCAATCCTGAATGTGACAACCGCTCAAAAGCGGTTGCCGGTACACTGCCAATTTCGAAACCACAGGTCACACAAGGACCTGATATAAGGTCCAAGTTGCCGCAAATGCTATCCTCCCCAATGACTACCATGGGTCAGTAAGTCGACCCATGGATGATATTGCCAAGCCTAAATGCGGCCCTAACATCCAATATGAATTGGTGGGTTCCACCACCATAGTGATAATGAGCGAAATAATAAAGGGGCTAATACTCAATCTCCACCACTTGGAGAACCAATGTTTACATGGCATTTATTACTATAAATTCCTATACTCGCCAATTAAGGAACCGGGGTCACAGGAGGACCCGATATGAGGTCCAGGTTACACCGAGTATAATCAATCTCAATAAAGACCATGGTCCAAAAATCGACCCATGGTTCATATTACCAATCCTGAATGTGACAACCGCTCAAAAGCGGTTGCCGGTACACTGCCAATTTCGGAACCACAGGTCACACAAGGACCTGATGTAAGGTCCAAGTTGCCGCAAATGCTATCCTCCCCAATGACTACCATGGGTCAGTAAGTCGACCCATGGATGATATTGCCAAGCCTAAATGCGACCACCGCTCTTAACAAAAGCGGTTGCCGGTACACCGCTAATGTCAACAAAAGGGGCCACACAAAGACCCAACAATAAACTTGCTTAGAATTAAAGCCTAAAAAACATTAATGTCTACTCAACTAATCTCATCCAATCCTCTTTTGTATTTAAACCCGTACGAATGGTGTCTAGAATTGAAATATACCATTGTTCGCGATTCTTACGTTTAAGAGTTAAGTCTCCTGATCTTTTATTGCCTTCTATTTTTTCAATAATGAACCACCTAAAATCCGTGAGAGTGTGACCTTCCTTCATAAAATGGCTCACAAGTGGGGCATTCTCTTTTGGTTTTTAATAGCAGATTTATGCTCCCCCAACCGAATACGGAGTTCTCTAGATGTCTCACCAATATATCCCTGATTGCATGGGCATAGGAGCAGGTATACAACATTCCTACTTCTTGTTGAACCCGCAAAACAGCTATGTGGACATATTGATAACAGACCCCGAACGAATCAAAGTGACATGGGTTGGTTTTTATATTATGCATATTCTGTGTCATTTGGATACTTTTTAATTATATGCTGTGGATAAAAAACAAAAACATTTTTTTAAATGTGGGAAGTGTTTTGATTAATGAAGTAATATGATCAATTATTTTTAATTTTAATTTGAAGAGTAGGTTGTGCTGATTGTATGTTTTTTGTCTTGATTAGGTGTACTGAATTTTAATACTGTTGAGAGAGAGACAAGCATTGCATTTGTCCTGATGAAGGTGGTACCTCAATAATTTTTTACCACTGAAACGCGTCGACGCCTGTATTTCTATTTTGTTATATCCAGGAACGGCCTTTTGTCTAATGAAATGATAAATGAATAGACTAATGGTGTTTATGTATTTGATTCCTGTTGGGAATAACCTTTTTGATGAATTTACATGTTTCACATTTTTTTGTCTCTCATGATGTCTCAGGTTCTTAATGTGTGAATTTATGTTTTTTATTATTATTGTATTTTTGGTTATTATTGTATGATTTTTAATGTGATTTTAACTCATTTTTAATAAATCTTGAATTTGTTATACACTTGAGTATTTTATCCTTATGTAATATATGGTTGTTTTTCTGGGTTCAATTGTATGGTGTTTATGGAGGAATTTATATATTTGATATAGCAGTGCGCAACTGGTTGTGAATCTGGTTGATTGTGTACCAGATTGAAGGTGTATTTCTGTACATGTCCAAGAGAAATATTTTTTTTATTATTTACCATCTGAAATTTGGTAAGGGGCGTGCGGTCAGCATGAATAACTAGGTAGCCACCTGCAGGGGCGCGAAGGGCTGAGTAAGCAGAGACCAGGCCCACGGGGCAGTACCTCTTTTCTCCCAGTGTATGCAACCAGGTCACCTTCCCCAGCCCTGCCTGGTCTGTTTTAGATCTCTTAACTAGGATTCTCAGGGATCCACCGGAGAGCAAGGTATCCTGTCCCTCTATTGCATTCCCAGACCTATCCTTCTTAGACCTGGCCACAAATTCACTAATTCTTAGAGCCCCAAAAATTGCCAGGCTAAAAGCTGCTAAAAGTTCCCCCCCTACATGGGTATTCCCCAATAAGGGTTCAACTGAACACCGTGTGCCGCACCAGCAAGCGGGAAATTTACCTGCTTGTTCTAAATTTTGAATGCACGCTGTATTCTGGTACTTGTCAGCATTGGTGCTCCGAATCCTTCTTTCTCAACCCTATTGGAATCACTGCACACACTTTTTCGGAATGACAACCTTGCGCAACCCATCTATTTAAAACCCACTCCGTTTGCGGGTTCCTGGCCTGTACTTTTCTACCTGAGTATGGGCAAATGTAACGCCTATCGCTTTGCGCCTGCACCACCCTGTATTCTGCTTAATTTCCTGTCCAGATTGCATGCCAGGCCCTCACCGTCTGACTGCGATGTTTAGATGCTGTGTTGCCATGCCGATGTCCCCACCCTGGCGCAAGCCGTCCCCTTCCCAACTTCTGCTACTGTGCACCAGAGAGCAGACAAGTGGGTGGGAACAGGATGAGAACAATATGTACAGATACCTGCCCTTTCTTGAATAATTGGAATGCAAATGTTCTTAAAACAATGTAGCCTTTTTGTGCTCTAAACCATTGTGTCCATAACTTTAGGAACCGCAGCACACTTGTTAGATGACAACTTCCACAACCAGTCTAACTGCCATGGCTATAGGGCGGGTGAATTTAGCTTAACTGAAGTAACCTGTAACATGCCCTCGTTTGCAGCGTGCGCCCACTTTGCCGAATTGACCAGACCTTTGCACAGGCAGTTCCATTGCTAAACTATGGCAAACAATTTAATGGTGACAAATCTGGTTTGAGTGAGTGTTTGTCCATTATGCATCTGCTATTGAGTACCTTGCTTTGTTTTGGCTGTGTTAAAATTGTTGCTTGCGTCACACTTCAGGATATAGGACTGTGCTATTTCACTTGCTTACCTCGCTGCTGAGAGCTCAGTACATTCACAGGTATTTCTTTACATTTTCGGTTTCTGACTGCAGAATGTAATGCGATTGCAAGCACCAATCCCAGACAACAAAATTGCACGTATTCTGTCAGGGGCCATGGCCTTGTCTTTGCCCTCTGTGAGGTGATCCGGACACCTAGTATCCTTCTGTTTGATGATACGAGTCATTCTACTCAGCATGAGCTGACCGTCTTGAGTTGCCTTTGCCATCACCCATCCTATGCCCTTTGTACTCGCACTCCATCCTCCTTAGCCATGGTCATTTGGCTAAAGCCGTGGAGACCCTGGAATGCTATTTACCCCTCATATCCTCTGCACTAATGTCATTATGTCGGACTCTGACAGATGCAGTTTCATGTTCTGGTGCAGTCCCTGTTTGTGTGGATCCTACTGGAACCCCTCTGCCTAATGTGCGTGACCTAGGTACATAGTCCCGCTCACTTGACGCGCTTGCCTGTGACTCCATGCAAACTATTACCAACTGTACGAACTACTGCTGGCCGAGTCTTGCCGCTAAGGGTGGAAGAAGCATATCTCTACCCTTGTCGCTTCCATTGATATAACGTGGATGTACCTGCCCTGCCAGAATGACCCCCCCCAAGACCATTATTTGTTGATGCCTGTCCCCGCTATTATACATGCCAGCACAACTTCTGATGGGGTGGACTTAAGTCCTGGATGCCTGCAAACCCTGCTTGACTAAGTTGTGTGATCCTAGGCAATTGTCTGAATTTTTCCTCGTACCTTCATATGACCTAAGGGCACCGTCAGTTATCTGTGTATAAAGTTGTTGGAGCATAACATAACTTGTGAAGTGCAAGTGCTCCCGTAGGCATGTGGGCGCTGAATAAGATATTTGTTAACCCGCTCACTGATACTCATTTTAAAAAACCTCAGGAGGATGAAGGTTGTTAGAACCCAACGGGGTTAGCTCCTATGACCATGGGGTCGAACGCACCACCAGACCCAGTAGATAAATCGGTCCCGGTTTTCTTTGCCATTGCCATGGCCCCTCCTGTGCTCTTTGAACTCCCCCTTTAACCCGCAATTGGCCACTTTGGCTGATACCCCAGCTGGACCTGTCAGTCCTATTTAACCTTCGTATCCGTGCGGCATAGCATCACTCACCGCTGCAGATGCCTTGGTGCGTGAGCCTCCGCTGGTCGCACTAGTTAATACAGTGATTATTTAACTTAATTTAATACAGTGTATATGAATCAAACTAGGCACGGGCAATTGAAAGTTTCACACGTTCTGTAAATGTAACACATTTTGGACTTGTCCGTCAACATTAAGCTAGTAGCCTTAGATCAATTTGTGTGAGCAGAGCAAGTGCCTCAAACTTCTGACTGGTTTTTGAGTTGCGCCATCACCTTAAATATTTTCGAATTCAGCAAGTCGTGAAGACTGCTTCCTTTCACACTAGGAATTCTTCTGACATAGGCACTCCGCTGTCATTACATCTGTACGAGACAAGAGTTGTTAACTGCGGCACCCATCAATGATGCTACTTGGAATTAAAATTAAGGGTCTGAAAACCAGTCCTTACTCCTGTCCTGATCACAAGTCTTAACCTCAACTGCGAGAAAGGAGCCTCCCTTCTCACCGGGCCCTCCTTGTCCCATCAGATTAAAGTTCTGCTTGATCTGTACAGTGGCAGCATTCCTCCCCTAAAGTAAATAAAGACAAAGTGTGATCACCCGTGGTAGCACAATCATCGAAGTGTCCGGTCACCAGGATAGGATAAACCGCACTCCCCCTCTCCCAGCAGTATGCCCACATGGCATGCGGCCTGCAGATTGGCTGAGACAGGGGGAGCTGCAGGGACAGCTTAAGGATTTTGGTGGCCGTGGGCCAAACATAAATTTGGGGGCCCCTGCTCAGAATAGCTTTGAATTTTTGATCCAGTTTCAGCTCCTTCATGCCCTCTATGGCCAGGTCACTGATGGTGCACAGACACACTCGTCCAAATTCTAAGTGTGTTTGCATCTAATATTCAGTGATAGTGACATGTGTTTTCAGTGTTGTAACACAGCAGCAGCTCTCCAATATTACTGCAAATAATCTCTGTGAGCCTAGCTATTTCGCACATGACGCCCTATTTTGATCTAACAGTTTTTTTAAAATTTATTTCATTATATGGATGCTGCATGAAACGAACAATATTTCTCTGCCAAATATCTCATCTGTAATAGACTCTCACACATCACCCTCATTAAAATTAAATTAACGGTAATGGTATTTAAAGCAATTTGGTTAAGAATTATTCAAGGTAATTAGTGTAGGACTCTGCAGGACAGAGCTGCCCCCCGACTTTAATGCATTTGAGAATGCAGCTGTGACGTTTGCCCACGTCATGCATGTAAACTCTCTTCTGGAAGCAACATGATCAAAACCTGTGTGCGCTGTCCTGCTAGGAGAAGTACTGCGTTGTTGACCAAATGACTGATTCTTCCCTACTCCATCAGGCTGGAATAATGGAATTCGCCCACCCTCTGGCCTGTCACGGACCCCAGGCTTAGTTCCAACAGCTCCCAGTACTAAAATACATAAAGGCGACGTGGCAACATGTCTGAGCCACCTGCGAGTCACGAATGAGGATGTGTATTGCCAAAGTAAGATGGATTCGTTAATACTGGACACCCCAGGCATGGTCGGGCGCCCTTTGTTTCCCCACTTGTGACCACCAGTTGCGTTACCCAAGGACACATACCCCTACATGTCACCCTAGTCGTAAACTCATCTTTACTAGCACTAACATAAAATGCATTTGTGCTGTGTCCTAAAACATAATCGCCATGTTCTGCCACCCTGAGCAGTGTTTTGAATCCCAGTTGGCGGCAGTCACACTGATTTTGCGTTAGGACTAACAGTTGAATAATTCATATTAAAATGCCTGGTTAAACAAATCACAGTGCTGTTTTGCATTATACAGAGTGAAAACCAATAGTCACTTTTCCCGCCATTGTGCGGCGGGGGCCACTTAAATTGTCTCCAATGCACCGCACAAGGAGCCCTCTCAAAGTGCAATGCCAGGCGCCCGCTAAGGCCCTGTGAATGCCTAAATACTTCAGCTCTCACAGAGCATGTTGCGCCTGACCCAAGCATCATCCCACGGCCGAAACCAACCCCCCTCAGCCCCAAGTGCAACCACTGGATGTGTTCACGGTACGGCCCGGCAGCACCATGAATCAGGGCTGCAAATACTCTGGTCTTGCAGGACCCACTACGGCTGCTCTGGCATCATGGCGGGCCACTTTATCTGCCTGATAAGTATGCTTCCATACGCTGCCCCAACTGGACCTCCCCAAAGGTGTTTTCGCCCGACCCAAAGATGCAGGATCAAATCAAACGGACACATCAATCTGCCCCCGAGTTCTATGGAACACTAATGCCTCTTGCAAGGATTCAACCACCCTCTTTGGAAAAACTTTCCGATACATCCCTATTCTGGATTTTGTGTGCTTGGAGGTTCTAAAACCAGTCCACACATTAGCCACCGTTCCGGCATCCTTATGTCACATGTAGAAGAAATACAACCAGCCAGAGTCAGTCTAAGCATGCTTGACTGGGCATCATAATGGCAGCGGTCCAATGGAGATAAAAAAGATCCCCCAAGCTGTTTCAGCCCGTTCCGCAGATGCAGGATCAGTCCTTACCCCCCCCCTAGAATCTCTCTCTCACAAAATTAAACCGATTTGAGGCGGCCTCTAACGGCCTGAATGGGGGTGTGAAGCTGCGGGGCCAACTGAAAGGACATCGCCACCTGATGAACAGTGCCAGTTGCTATTGGGACTGGTGAAGAGCTGCTAATGGCCCCGTAAGACACCGATAGCTAATGGCTCCGCTCTGGGGGGTGGGGGGGTGATAACCTAGATGGGACTGTTTGGCCCTGTGACTGCAGCGAGCTGTGGGTGCGAAAAGCAATATTTCAGGTGCATTCGGCCTACAATGTGCAGCACGCCCACGGCCCCCGTAGGCGATCCCTGTAACTAGCAGGTGTGCTTTGCTTCTGGCTGTAAATAGAGCGAGTCAGCGGGAGGGGCAGAGAAAAGAGTCTCCTGCGTTAGCTTTAATGTCTCCGTCTCCCCGCAACACGGGACAACCCTCTCGACCCATAAGGCCCGCCTACCTCGACCGTATCGACGAGGCAGCAACAACGACGACTGAAGCTGCCCCTCCTTAGTCAACATGAGGCCCCGCACTTTTCATTTACCCAGGGGCGCCAACAAGGGGCGACGCCGGGCCAGCGCGGGACCGTGGGAGGCCACCCGCGCATTGAGGGGAGAGCCAGGCAGAGAGCGGAAGTTGTCATGAGCCCTGAGTTAAAGGTACCAACCCTCGAGTGAGTGCGACCGCGCATGAGCACACCACCCACACTGGGAGAGCCCGGACCGAGAGCGGAAGGGGGTCACGAGCTTGCCAGAGGGGCGCCATGACCCCAGTGCCCCTACCCCAAAACCTCTTGCGACTGCTCCTCTGAATACTCGTGCAAGCCTCTCAGCAGGCCGCTGCTTGGCAGGGATCTGTCTTTCAGCCTGTTGCTAGGAGAGTTTGTTTACTGCGGCAACAGCTTGTGGACACAGCACGCGGGCAGGGAAGCGTGCACTGCAGCGCCTGGTTGATAGTCGGCGGCATCCAGGCAACGCCGAGGAATTCCAGACACAGGTCGCTGTACCTCCGGCGTCCTGCTATCGGTGAACAATCTATATTGCTGTGCCCGCGGTAGGGGGGGTTTGAAGAGGGGGTGGCAGACGCGCACTCTCACGGCATCCCTCCACGTTGCCGCACCAGCGACGGACTGGCTGGGGCGGATGGCGGCATGCTTGCTGAGGCGGAGGTAGCCTCACAGGCTGCCGGAGCAGCCTGCGGACTACCGCGCCCCCACACCACCATGCTGAATGTTGCCCCCAGGGCCTCCAGCACTGATCCTGGAGGCCCCAACCTACAAAATTCCCCACGCCAGCAGCGGTCGTGTCACCCAAACGGCGACCCGACCGCTGACCCCAACAGCCGCCAAAGCCCCCAGAAACCACGGGCGGGCGCAAGACTCGGGCAAGGAAGTCTGCACAGCAGCGCCTGGTTAGTAATCGGCGGCTTCCAGGCAACGCCGAGGGATTCTGGACACAGGGCGCTGTACCTCCGGCGTCCTGCTCTCGGCGGTCTCTCTATGCTGCTGTGCCTGCGGTGGGGTGGGGGGGGGTTTGAAGAGGGGGTGGCAGGTGCGCACTCTCACAGCCACCAGAGCCCCCAGATTCCACGGGCAGGAAAAACTGGGGCCAGGAGACTGCACCACCTGGGACGGGACTTGAAATGAAGGCCCTGGGGGTAATGTAGGCCCTCCTCCCGCAAGGGGGAAACAGGACAAAGAATGGCGTAGTGGGGGAGGGAGGGGTTGGGGGCGGGGCCGAACTTACCTTCTAGGTACCCTTAGCTTTAACCCGACCCGACAGGACGTCCAGACGGCGTGGTACCTCGGCGCGAAAGGATCGCCGGATGAGCGGGGGAGGTAAATATACCTGGCCCCCACCCACTGGCGCGCCGGAAATGACGACAGGAAGCGCCGGACCCAGGGGTCCAAACACTAGACCCGTCGGATTTGTGCCCAATGTGGCACTAAGGTGGCCGCCCTCCTATGGGGGCCCACTGCATGAGCCGCGGGCAGCCTCATTTGTTAAAAATCTCTGGCTCCTCCTCCAAAACAGAATCCAGTGCATACTTCTTCATTCCTCCGGCTACATATACGGATGATGGGCCCATGAAATTGTGTCTAATCTGATTGGCCGGAACACCAAACTGCAAGCTAATTGGAAACCGTTCAGCCAATCTGACTTTCCAAAATACCCAGAACACCTGCTTATGCCCGTCTGTTCTCTGGTGCAGAATTAGAGGTTTCCGCCTATCAACCGCCCCTATAAAACACGGAAGGCTTGTGACATTTATATAAGGAATGGAGTTTATATTTGACTAGGTCTGACGTCACGAGAAACACAAGATATTATCTCACTCGAGCTCTGCCGCTCAATGCCCGCTGGCTGGACCACAGGGAAATATAACGACTCCTCGAGTAAAATAACAGGCATTAATTAAACTTTCATAATCCCAGTAGCTTCAGAGTCATTTTATGATAACTTTCTCTGACAGTTCAAAGTCTGCAGATAAGAAGGCTCTTCACGAGGCCCTGTTTGTCTTATCTAGGCAGCGCTGCTACAGTGTAGAGAAGTGCACGGACTTTACACCCACCCCACTTTACAACATGGCAGCTCAGAAACCTACTGTGGGCACTTTAAGATACAGCATATCTATTCTCTTTTGTGTAAATGTTTTATGGTGCCCTGTGTTTGTCTTAGCGCCTTCGATCTGCCTAGTTGCATCATGAACCAATTTTCATGTTCATCAGGGCTTTAAGTGGGGGGGGGGTCTGAGCACCCCCAGTTTTTTTTTGGGGGCCTCAAAAGGGGTCTCTAGGGGGCTCTATTTTCGGGCCTCAAAGGTCAAAGGTAGATTTGGTCGTAATGTGTGATGCACTTCAAGAGCTCAAAGACTTATCACTCTCCTTCCAGAGGAGGGACATTACAATTGTTAATGCCCACAGACTTTTGGTTAGTCAAGTACGTATATTTAGAGCAATGAAGGACTCACCAGGGAGTTTGCTTCTGCGGCTCAGAGAGCAGTTGACGAGGGAAAATTCAAGAATGTTCCTCTTTTCCATGGTAGAAGTAACTCTGTTGCCCTTAATCAAAATCAGTTTTACCAAAGTCTGTCTGTAAATATCAATAAACGATGTGCCCCGGATTCTGAGAAAGAACTTATAGCCAGCTTCAGTGTGCTAGATGCAGGCAACTTGCCTTCTGGTGATGAATGCATTCTTTATGGTGAAACAGATATCCAGAAACCGTGTTCAGAGTTTCAGCTGCCAGCAAGAGATACTATCCAAGCTTTTAGACTTTTCAAAGATTTTGGTGGAAAGAAAACCCCTGAAGCATTAAAAAGTTAGTAGTTTGCATGGAAACCCTGCCAGCAAGTAATGCGGATTGCGAGAGAGGTTTCAGCGCAATGAACTTAATTGCTAGTCCAACAAGGGCCTCTCTTCTTGTAGAGACCATTTCTTCATGCTTATGGGTAAAACTCAATGGTCCTCCATTTGAAACATTTGACGCAAAGCTGTATGTAAAGAGTTGGCTGGCAAAAGGTAGAAGGTCTGCTGAAGAAAATTGTTGTGAGAAACCCCAGCAAAATAGACACAGTGAATATCTTCAAGGGTTTTGGGAAATCCTGCAATAGATTTCTAAGTAATGTAAATAATTTTTACATGTTTTTTAAAGTGTTTGGTATTTTATGGCTTATACTTAATAAATATACCTTTTTGCCTATTTTATTATCCTTTGCTGGATGCGACTTCATGATTTTCTTAAGCACACAATGCTAGTTATCTTGATTTAGACCACGCCCCTACTCGGATAGGCCACACCCCTTTAAGAAATTTGCCACGCCCCTTTTAGAGCACCCCCAGTTTTTTTTTCCACTTAAAGCCCTGATGTTCATATAAACTAAATTCAGTTGAAATATTTCCAGCACTTGCTCCCATTTTTTGCTTGCCACCAGGGCTTTAGGTGGGCCGGGTCTCACCGCTGCTGAGCACCGGCAGTTTTTTAAAGGGGGCCTCGAAACGGGTCTCTATCGGGCGCTGTTTTGTGCCCTGGCACAGGCGGTCCTTTTTTTCCCGGACTGCAGCGACAGCAGGTACATCATGTGCACATGCTCACACTGCTCACTTCTCACCAGTGGAGAAGTTACGGCATGACGTCATTCCAGGTGAGCGTTGTAGGGGAAGGGGAATCCTTAAAAGGGAGTCATTTTCTCTCTGGATTTCCCTTCTCTTTTTGAAACTCAGGAGCAGCAACATTGTGGTGGTGTCACCAGGGCTTTAAGTGGAAGCTTTTTCAATATTATATACAAGCCGTAGTTGCTGCTTATTTATCTTATGCAACTAACAACCATTGACAAAGCCAATAGTGCTGACTTGTTGTAGGTATGATGTTACTTGTTGTATCATATATCTAGATGCAATGACAGAAACAGCGAAATACAAGTCGGGCGGCACACTATGCTAAGCACAGATTTTTAGCTAAGTGTTTTAAGCCACGCCCTTAATTACATTGGCCACGCCCCTTTGAGAGACCCCCCGTTTTTTCATTCCACTTAAAGCCCTGCTTGCCACATATTAGACGTCTGCATACTGCAAAATTCCACTCCAATGTCTCAAACCAGGAAGATCTGTGGCCTTGGAGGGTGTCTCACGTCTCACACCAACTGCTGAAGGAAAGGGGTGTACAGGTTGTAATGAATTTAATGAGTAAAGTATAAATAGGGCTACTGTCATTATGCTATTATACGGCAGCAGTGTTTTTGCATTATGGATTTACTGTGCTTGCCACATAATCTACCAGAACCTTAAAGTTTCAGGGAAAATTTCAGCAGGTTTTCAAATACTTATGCAATACAGCCAGGGGTACTTTATTCCACGTATTTCATTTCAAACCTTTAGAACGTCGAAAACAGAGAGCACCATCAGCAAACTAAGTGTCCCTTTTTAGGTCACAGTTTGCTAAAGACATATTAGGGACATTCAGAAAGTTGACCTGTGAATGCATTCCACCCGTTGCTTATCATTGGCTTTGTAACTCATATTTTCTGGCTTTCTATTTTCTGGCTTAATTTGCTTTAGGCTGTTCAGCGCGAGTTCGTCTCTCCCATTGCCCAAACCTTGTTTACTCTATTCTTCCACGAACTCACTTTCTGTAAACAGGCCTTTAAATCTTGTTCTTTTCTTGTCACATTTGCTGTACATTCAAAGACAGAGGTCAAATGTCAGGCTCTGTCTTCTGAGGGAGCTTGGTGTTTACTTTTCTTTCTCTGACTTCAAAGTGAGGGGATGTATTTGACAATCTTGATGGATACTGGGGTGGGGGAGTAGGACAGGGATGTTGTCTAGAACACAGCATTTAAATGAACTGAACAAGTATTTCAGAATTAGTAAAGCACAAATGAAGCACATTTTTTGTTAATTCTGAAGTGTGTTGGAAATAAATACTTTGATATGATCAAAACAAATTAATACACTAGGTGATGCCATTTCCACACATTTTCGTCTGTGCTCTGTATAATTTTATTAGTAAAACTGTATGTTTGCAAATGTAATGATCATTTCAATTGAAAATGCGTTGTCTGTAATGGCAGTGCACTACGACACCATGCATACTCCACTCTACACCACTCACTCTACTCTGCACCACTCCATGCCACTGCACTCTACTCTGCACCACTCCACTTTACACCACACCACTGCCCTATGTGCCACTGCACTCTACTTTACTCTGCACAACTCAACTTCACCCAACACCTCTCTACTCTGCACCACTCTATGCCAATGAACTCTGTGCCACTCTACTCTACACCAATGCAATCTTCGCCAATGCACTCTTCATTCCAGTCTAGGCCACTCCACTCTACTCTTGTTGGACTGAAAAATGCTGTCGGTCGACTTCTTCTAGCATTGTGCGATTTAATTTAGCATTTGCGGCACCATTTTGTATTCAGCCGCCATTTTGTATCCTGATCGAAACCCAGTTTCTGTCTCATTCTGTTTGCCTCAGCAGAAAGCGGTCTCGATATTATTTTCCCCTGTTCCTTCAAGGTTGAGCTTTGCTGTGCTAATGAATAAACAGTTCATATTATTGCATACCTTTCCGTCTAGATAGGCTTGCTCCACAGCTCAGAGTGGTGTGGGCAGGCAGAGTAACCTTGAAACTGAGATAGCATGTACCCGGTCTCAGGATGGTAGCTCATCCCTCTATGTCTCCTTTGTTCATTAGTTACTAACTGGAAAATTCCAGTTTAGGCGTGTCTTTGGGGGTATTGGAAAAGTATATCTGGTATTACCATGTTGGCGAGGGTCAGTCCCTCTGCAGCAATCTAAGGAGGCTGGTCAGACCGGACTCCGCTCGAGCGCATTCTAATAAATAACTTTGGTTTGTATTTTCTACTGTCTGACCTACTCTTCATTTGTATGGAAGGCTGAGTGGTGGTCTCGAGTGACCCGGGTGGCCCAGTTGGTGCCCGAACAGGGACCCCATCGGGTGATTGACCCTTCCTTGCCCGTGGACGGATGAGGAGGACGGGGCCACGTCGGGTCGGATGGGCGGACCGGGGATCCCTGCACGAGAGAGTCTGGTATGCGCAGCTGCCCCGTCTGTCTGACCGGGTGGTGTCTTGGCCAGTGGTCATCCCGGCTGGGGTCCTGAATGGCGAAACCCTTGGATCTGACCATTCAGTCTGAACAGTCGGCAGTGGAGAATAAATTGGTTCGACCTGTGTGCACCAGGTGAGTTTGCTTTGGTTTGTGGTGGCTACGGCGCCATTTTGGTTTGTATTTGGTGCGGTCTGAGGACCGTTTTTGGACAAGTGCTTGAATTTGTTTGAGTTCTTTGTGAACATGGTACCACTTTGGTCTGTATTTGGTGAGGTCTGAGGACCAACTTTGGTAAGATATTTGCAAATATCTGCTCGGCATAAATGGTGAACTAGTTTTCATGTAAAAATGCCTTGTTTCAGTAAATTGTGTTGCGTGGGTTGTCGTTGTTTTTCTACTGATGCTCGTTTGGAAGAAAGTCAGCCTGCGCCTCCAGAAGGCACTCCCAACTTTGAGATGTATGTGAAACACGGCCTTGGCCCTATTATGTTTAGTACATTATGGCACAAATATACGAGGGACAATGCCGAGTTGCAGTGGCCGTTGACAGGCACTTTTGATGAATAAAAACATAATTTCCTGCAGGATAAATTGTTATAAAAAAGAAGTAGGCAGTCAATGTTTGATTCCCTCAGAACATGGCAGAAGGAAGCTAAACAGAGACAAATGAAGGCAGAGAAGGAGGCCCGGAAGGGAAAGATGCAGACAGTGACTCAGAAAGCTGTAGCGTATGATAGAGAGAAAACGGAGAAAGGGATAGAGTGTGCCGATAGGAAGTTTAGATTGCAATGTGAAAAGTCTTATGTTGCTCGAGACGAAAATGATACATTTGTGGAAGAATTGTTAGATGCTCGACCCCCACCCCCATACGCCCCACAGAAAATATATCCTGCCATCCCACAGCCACAACAGCCTGTTTCTTCTGCTTCTACTGTTTCTGTTTCTTCTGTCATTGACCCAGCTGCTTTGGCCACCGTACCTTCTGTCTTTTGTGTGGCTTCACCTTCTGCGCCGGCGATGACTGTTAGTCTCCCTGCTACGTCTATTGTGTCAACATCTCTCTCTCCAGCCCTTACACCCACAACACAGTCACTAACGACATTGGTGCCTGCTCCTTCTGTTATTACCCCTTCCCTGTTCCTTCATTCCCCTACGGTACTGAGTAGCGGAACGCCTGTCCGTGGATCAGGGGACGGGGACTGGGCGACTGCTAGAGAGCGAATGGGGCGGATATTGATACGATCTGATGTGGGCGATGAAGAGAAAAGGTTGGTAGCCAATCAGGCAGCTCAGTAGGCTTGTAACCCCATCTATAGCACGGAAGATGTGTGGAGTGTGATGAGAGATTATGAGCCGTTTGTGCAGCAGCATGCCCTCAAGCACATGTCGGCTACTTTGATTGGATTGTGGGAACAGTGTTTCAATGATGTGGCCCCTCAGATTATTTATGATATTAGGGACAATGTATATGCTGCTGGCATGGCGCCTGGTGAGGTTCTTGGTAATGTCACAACTTTGGTAGCTTACCGAAGTAGGCTGCTTGAGAAGGGCCCGAAGACAGTGCCCCAATTCCCGATGAGGGAAGTCCACCCTATATATCACCCTGAGATACCAGAGCTACGAGATCAGCATAACGTTGTTACTAGACCCCGGGTAGAGGCCCGGTTTCAGGAACAATGGGTTTATACCCCATGGAAGAGGAGTGAGGTGTTGTCCCTTAAGACTCAGTTACCCGACCCTAGGAAAAATCCTACTGCGTACTATAAGGAATTGAGAAAGGCCGCTTCCTCGACAGTGATGACACTTGCAGATATTGAAATGTTCTTTGGTTTACTGGTACCCGTTGATATTTGGAGGCAGGTACATACACAGGACCACGGTGCAGTACTGGGTGGTACCTGGGATCAGATTAAAGCATAGGATCAGGAGAGGAAGCCTGGTGAGAAGCCTAGGGCCGAGATACTAGACTTGCCTGGCCGAATTATCTCTTATATGCATTCTCTTATTCCACCAAGAAGAGTAGATTGGGACAAGTTAACGGCATGTCGTCAAAAGAAAGTTAAAAGTGTGTCTGATTTTTTCACTCGGTTTGAAGGTGTGTTTCTGGACTTTAGTGGACAGGATTTGTCGGTGGAGGGAGGTGTCCGATTGTTCGTTAACAGGTTTGTCACGAACTTGCTCCCAGAGATTGCGGCTCGGCTGCAGGCTTCGGAGAGCACTTGGATGACCTTCTCCCCTTCTGTAATATTGAGTATGGCACAGTAGTATGAACACAGGGAAAATGAGGAGAAGGAGAAGGTGGAGAAAAGCACAAGGAATTGAAGACCAAGGTGTTGTTACAGCAGGCTTCTCGGGGGAATGGTGGAGGACGTGGTGGTACCGCCCGCCAGCTGCCTCGGACCAGCCGGAATACTATGCCTGTAGGGCCAAATCAGTGTGCATATTGTAAGGAGAGACACTTGTGTAGCAAGTGTCCCGTGTTGTTGCAGAAAGTCACGGCCCCTAGAGGACGAGGTTCTAGCAGACGGGGTCGTGGAGCTGGTGGACAGGACAAAGCCCAGCATGCTGCCACATCGCAGGACCGTTCAGATAGTAATTACTTTGATGGCAACAGGGGTGGTCAGTATTACCATGATGATTATGATCTGGACGTGGCAACAGGGATGTCTCACAGCTAGGATAGCCAGGGACAGAGTGAGAGACCAGTCCAGATACCTGTAGATCAGCGCGGTCCGTATGTTACTGCAGATTTGCATGGCTCAGCTAAGGAATTCTTGGTGGATACAGGTGCAATGAATAGCTCTGTTTCTCATTCACTGGTCCCTGGGGCTGCTCTGTCTGGCCATAATAACGTTTCTGTAGGATTTTCTGGTGTACTGGCTGTAAGCCCCATTTCCAAACCTCTTACATTGACTATAGGTCTTTTTACTGTGGATTCACCGTTCCTGTTGACATCAAACTGTGGAGAAAATCTAATGGGCCTGAATTTATTAAAGAAGTTGCATGCGACCATTTATTGCTCCCCGGAAGGTGTTTACATGACAATGGGTCCGAATGTGGTCAGCTCTAAGCAGTGTTGTCCAAAAATGCACCCCTTCCTGCTGAATTTAAGGATGTGCTGCCTACGTTGTGGGCAACAGGTGACAAGGATGTAGGACTATTGCAAATTCCACAAGTTTCCATTAAAGTTAAAGACAATGCCATTTTGCCTCGTATTCCCCAGTACAAAATACCACAAGCAGGGGAGCAAGCTTTGCTGCGGATTATACAGGATCTGATTGAGACGGGAGTGGTTGAAGAGACGACTGCAAATGTGTGTAATAGCCCTATTCTTCCCATTCTAAAAAAGGTATCTTCAGACTCCTCCGATGATCACCCAGATGTTTATCGTTTTGTGATTGATTTGCGCACAGTTAATAAAATAGTGGTCCCCCAGTTCCCGGTTGTCCCTGACATTACTGCTCTTTTGACGATGATTCCTTCCTCTGCTAAATTCTTTTCTGTCATTGACTTGAAAAATGCATTCTTTAGTATCCCGATCCATCCCGACAGCAGACACTTGTTTGGTTTTACCCTAGCTGGCAGAAGCTTTAGATTCTGTCGACCTCCTCAGGGCTATACTGAAAACCCTAGTATAGATAGCCAAGCATTGAAAGTCCAATTGGACTCCCTCAAGCTGCCCTCAGTTAATGTATTGCTTCAATATGTGGATGATATACTAATAGCTTCTGACACTGAAATGGGATGCAAAGACAGTACGGTTAAGTTGTTGCTACATTTGGCTCACCATGGACATAAAGTGTCCCTTTCTAAATTTCAATATTGTCGACAGGAGGTTACCTATTTAGGTCACCTACTGTCGAAGGAGGGTAGAAGATTGACCCCTGAGCGCATCAGCACCATTGTGAAAATGCCTATCCCTAAAACGCTGAGGGAGGTGCGTGCTTTTATTGGCATTACTTCCTACTGTCGACAGTGGATCCCTAATTATTCGTTACTAACAAAACCCCTGCTTGCGCTTACCACTAAAGATGTGCATGAACCCCTGCCTTGGACGCCTGACTGTCAGCAATCTTTTGAGCAATTAAAAGTTGCGCTTTGCTCTGCGCCTGTGCTTGGTACGCCTAATTATGTGAAGCCGTTCGTGCTGTACGTACACGAGTCGTATGGTTGTGTGCTTTCTGTCCTAACACAGGCCTTTGGAGGTAAGCAACGGCCGTGTGCTTATTTTTCTGCTCTTCTTGACCCTGTCGCAAGAGCCCTCCCGAGCTGTCTAAGAGCGGTCGCAGCAGTGGCCATCTCTATACGACAATCGGCTGGGCTCTTACTTGATACCGACCTCACAGTCATGGTAGCCCATGCTGTGGATACACTTTTGAATAAAACCAAGACACAGCACCTCACCAGTGCACCTCTGACCGGTTATGAATTTACCCTTTTTGCACTGCATGTTACAATTAAATGATGTGCCACTCTGAACCCAGCCACGTTGCTACCCCTCCCTTCTGAGAGTGAAGAAATTGATATACATGATTGCATTTTTCGGACAGAGGAAGAAACGAAGCGACGGGTAGACCTGACTGACGTTCCCTTATCTGACCCCCAAGGGGAACTATATGTCGATGGCTCTTGTTTTAAGTTACCAGATGGCACTACAACAGCAGCATACGCTATCACAACATTGCACACAGTAGTTGAGACATCACGAGTTCCCTATCAGTCGGCCCAAGCTGCGGAGCTCGTTGCCCTTATACGAGCTTGCGAGTTGAGTGAGGGACTGGCTGTCAATATCTATACTGACAGCCAGTATGCTTTCGGAGTGGCCCATAATTTTGGACGGCTCTGGGCAGAGAGAGGATTTCTCACTTCGCATGGGATGAGGATCCAGCATGGCCCTTTGATATATAGGCTTTTGTCGGCCTTGACACTCCCCAAGAAATTAGCGATAGTGAAGTGCAGTGCCCACAAGGCAATTACTGACAACGTGGGCAAGGGGAATGCATTTGCAGATCAGACAGCTAAGGAGACAGCTCGAACGAAGATGAAAAAGATGTTTGTAGCAGGCCCCGCTAGGTAGGTGCCCGAGGTTACTATATTTGAAGATACGCTGGACAATGTGAAGGAAATTCAAAGTGAGGCAACGATTGAAGAGTTAGCAGTATGGCAGGAAAGCACAGCATGTTTGGATGAGGACGGGTGTTGGACGGATAAGTCAGGGAAAAAGAGATGGATGTTACCAGATGCATATGTCCTCCCTGTAGTCACTATGGTGCACGGGCCAGCCCATATCAGTGCAAAAGGCATTTGTAAATTGTTAGACCCTGTATGGCAGAATGACAATATCCCAAAGACAGCCACCCACTTGGTCAAATATTGCATGGTATGCATGATGCATAATCCTGGGAAAGGTATCCCTACACCCCCTGGTAATTTTGAACCTCCCACTTTCCCTTTTGAGGTCCTCCAGATGGACTTCATTGAAATGGAGCGAGTCAACAATTTTTAATATGTGTTAGTGGTTGTTTGTGCATTCAGTAAATGGGTTGAGGCCTACCCCACTAAAGAAAACACAGCCGTGGCGACTGCGAAAGCACCCCTAAAGGAGTTCTTCCCTCGTTTCGGTTTGCTCCGCCTGATTTGGAGTGATAACGACAGCCATTTTAATTCGAAGGTCATCCAGTTAGTGTGTGAAGGTCTACAAATCAAACAGAAATTTCATGCTGCACATCTCCCCCAGTCAGCAGGCTTAGTTGAGAAGTACAACGATACTCTCAAACTGAAATGCTCAAAGATTCAGGAGAGCACAAGGTTGCAGTGGCCAGATGCTTTACCATTAGCCCTTTTGTCTACAAGAGTCACGGCACACTCTAGGACAGGATTGTCACCTTACGAGGTCGTGTTTGGACGCCCAGCAAATGTGTGGGGCGTCCCGTGGCTTTGTAAATTCTCAGAAATAGAATATCCTCTGTTGGTAGACTACCTATATGAGTTAACTAAAAGTCTGCGTTCTATTCACCAACAGATCCAAGACGCTCTTCTGACCAGCACCTGAGGGGCCAGGACACGATATTCGGCCTGGTGATTTTATTTTGGTCCACCATTTTCAGAGGAAAGGAAGTCTGGAGGCGCGGTGGAAGGGGCCAGTGCAGGTGCTCCTTGCCACTCACACCCCCGGAAGGTCACCGGCCGAAAGAACTGGATTCACACCCAACACTGCCGCAGGGTGCCTTTGCCCCTGCCCTACGATCAATGGGTCTTTGATGGCATCGGGGACTCAGAGTGGGAACAGGTGCCCCGCTTTGTTCCCTTTTCAGATGCCCAGCTAACGTGGACCCAAACGGAGGATGAGAATGATGCAGTGTTGAATGCGGCAGTACCCCCTGAGGTCAGGTCCATCCAAGAGCCCCGTTCTACTGGCCCATCTGTGCTTGAGCCCCAGTCCATTGGCCTCGATGTGTCTGATTCCCCTGAGCCCCTTTTTGCTGACCCCTCTGTGCCTGGAGTAGCTAGGTACAATTTGCGCCCCCGACAGAGGAACAGTGCACCAAAGGAAAAGTCAGATTAGCAGGGATGGACTCGATAAGTCAGGCAACAGTAGAATAGGGAGAGGTGAGATTGGTGCATTGTTCAGACATTGGACAGGATAAATTGAACGTGCTCCCTTGGAGGGGGGTACCCTATCCTGAGCGACGTGGGATTTCTTCAAAGAGCTGGGATCGCCTAGCTCCACCGCCGGTGCTCAACAGCGCCAACGTTGATGAACAATAGGATTCTACCAGCGAGGCACTGACGAGCGTGGGGAACATTTGCCTCTTTGTCTTTTTGCCATTGGCATTATTGCATTTCCTTGCCTCTGATTAAAATGTACCCATTTGGTCGGCCCATTACTGAGGAGGAGCGGCCGTTTGCGGCACCGCGTTTAGAGCGATATGGATCTGGTTGGTCTAGTTGGTCCACAAAAAGTAAAACAGTTTTTGTCACAATTGTTGTAATTTTCGTAATAATAGTTCTTGGTATAGCATGGTTCCTGGAGGAGAAATACCCAGTGCATTCCCTGGTTGGTACAACGTCTGTTTCCCCTGAACACGTTTGTTACTTTGGCCCCCCATAAAGGAGACGTCGTAAAACATATGAAGACAATGTATTTTTGCAATTGCTGCACCAAGCCCATGACACGTCTAATGTTACTAATTGCTGGATCTGTGGTCTAATGCCCTCAGTTACACATAGGAGTGATGTTCTGCTGTCGATGCCGTTGTCCTATCTGGGGAGCTGCGAGGGGTGGTTTGAATTGTTTACTATGGTATACATTCATTATCATTCTTCTACTATGAATATGACATCTTCTGATTATCACACAGTGTTAGAAAATATATGTGTCCAGCAAGGGTTTGCCCCAGGAGAACAAGGGACTCCTGATACATTGTCCCCGACAGCTTGTATGAATATATATGAGAGAGAGAAAAATGTAACATGGCTCCGAAATGAAATGTTGGATTTCCAGGGGTTCAATGTCACTGAATAATTTTGCTCCTTTCAAATGCGCAATATTACTCAGGATGAGGCAATGCCGGTGTCAGTAGTCAACACAACAGCTGGTTTCTGTGTTCGAGGACTTGGGAAGGTAAAAGTGGGAGAGAGTAATTGCAACTATACATATACGTTGAGCACGAATAGAAGCCCGCCTTTGCTCCCACCGCATAATGTCTACTTTGTTTGTGGGACTCAAGCTTACGTTTGGCTCCCTAGGGGATGGTCAGGTATAAGTTACCTCTCTTTCCTCCTTCCCCCAGTGTACATAGCACCGGCCACTTACCATAAGGACCATCGATTGCAGCATAGGAGTGCCAATCTGTCCCGAATTAGAAGGGATATTAATACAGAAGACATAGGTCAGACAGACACCACTCTGCAGCAGTTCACAGATGCTATGAAGGGTATCCTACCCTTTTGAGGCCTTATGTCCAATAGCCTTAACATTTGTCCGCTCACCAGAGTTGTAGAAGGGGTCATTAATACCACAGCAGGAATTTTTACCAATATTACAGCTGAGCTCCAGGCTACGAGGCTTGTTGCTTTACAGAACCGGATGGTGTTAGACGTCATCCTTGCTGACCGTGGAGGGGCCTGTCGTGTCATTGGCAGCAGCTGCTGCGTGTACATCCCAGACCACGCCCCTAATGTATATGCTGCTATTCAGAAGTTGCATAGCCTCCCATCTGACATCCACCAAGAGAATGGCACCTGGACTCTTTCTGTTTGGTTCTGGGGTCTACTAGCATCCTGGGGTTGGAAGATCCTTATCTTTCTAGTAGCAATTGCTGGTATAATTTTCACCTGTTGCCTGTGCATACATTGCCTTCCTGCTTGCTGTGCTTACTGTGTAAAAACACTGACACCCAGACCGAAGGTTCCAGTGCATGACGAAAAGACAACAGCCATGATAATGCAGGGTATTCAAGATCTGATGTCTATAGATGAAGGGATTTTCGAATATTGATAATGTGTGTATTAACATGTAATAGTCTTCCTGATTTGCAAGAAGTTATTTGTTTCCTAACACTAGACAAAATTGTTAGCAAATGCTAAAAGGAGGGTCTGTTGGACTGAAAAATGCTGTCGGTCGACTCCTTCTAGCATTGTGCGATTTAAGTTAGCATTTGCGGCACCATTTTGTATTCAGCCGCCATTTTGTATCCTGATCGAAACCCAGTTTCTGTCTCATTCTGTTTGCCTCAGCAGAAAGCGGTCTCAATGTTATTTTCCCCTGTTCCTTCAAGGTTGAGCTTTGCTGTGCTAATGAATAAACTGTTCATGTTATTGCATACCCTTCCGTCTAGATAGGCTTGCTCCCACAGCTCAGAGTGGTGTGGGCAGGCAGAGTAACCTTGAAACTGAGATAGCATGTACCCGGTCTCAGGATGGTAGCTCATCCCTCTATGTCTCCTTTGTTCATTAGTTACTAACTGGAAAATTCCAGTTTAGGCGTGTCTTTGGGGGTATTGGAAAAGTATATCTGGTATTACCATGTTGGCGAGGGTCAGTCCCTCTGCAGCAATCTAAGGAGGCTGGTCAGACCGGACTCCGCTCGAGCGCATTCTAATAAATAACTTTGGTTTGTATTCTCTACTGTCTGACCGACTCTTCATTTGTATGGAAGGCTGAGAGGTAGTCGCGAGTGACCCGGGTGGCCCTAATCGGGTCACTTCCTTCACTCTGCACCACTTCACTCTATGCCACTACAATCTACGCCACTCTGCAACACTGACACTGCACTCTACGCCACCGTACTCTAGGCCACCGCACTCTACTCCACCGCACTCTAAGCCAATACACTCTATGCCAATGCACTCTAGTGTGTACCATTCCACTCTACGCCCCTGCACTCTGCACCACTCCACTGTGCTCCACTTTAATCTGCGCTCTATGCCACTGTACTCTACACCACTTTACGCCATTACTGTATGCCACTCTACTCTACCCTGCACCACTCCACTCTACGCCACTTTACTCTACTCTGAAAAAATGTACTCTACTGTTATGTTTTATATAGATGCCCTAATATAGGCATAGTTTGAGATGCCCTAATATAGGCATAATCTTTCACCTACATTAGTTCCCTATTCTTCACAATAACGGGCGCTGAGGGCTGAACCTTATCTAGACTGTGGTTTGGGTACAGAAGGAGGGTTTTTCCCGAACAATGGCCTCCTATACCAGCTTCGATGTGCTCATCCAGTGTGATTAAATATTCATAAGAGTTCTAGGAAACCAGGCAGGGGCTAGGATCCACCTGCATAAACATCTACGTAACCGGTTCATCCCATACGTCATCTTCATACCCAACAATGGCTAACACAAGACACAAGGGACAAAGGGACTCTATACTTTTCTGTATAAATACAGCACCTGTTGCTATCAGTAGTTAGAGGGAACCGAGACTTCCAGGCCGACACACTGACCAGAGACGCTGAGGCTCCTGCATGCAGTCGCTCCAGCTGACAGTGGTCTAATCATCCCTTGCGGGGTGTCCAAATCGAGACCAGGACGAGGTCCCACACTCTCATTATTCAGGTAATGGGGTTTGACTAAATCCTAGCGGGATTCTTGGCTTCTTTCACACCTACTCACATGCTAGGTACACTTAGGTACATCTAGACAGGCATCGTAGGAGTATGCGCTTTATTTTATAAATGCATTTTATATTCATGTATATGTTCATGACTATTGCAAAATGGTAGAACTGTACTATCCTTTTCTATTCACTGTACTGCTGATCATATATCTCTGCTACTGTTTAACAGTTGTCGCAGCACATATATTTTATACTAGAAGAACAACTGTGCAATAAATTCTTATTGTAAACATGCTCGACTGTTTCTTCTGTGTAACTCTCTGAGACCAAATGAGCAAGCACGAGTGACTGAGCAAAAAGTAGTACATTGTTTCCACGAGTCTGAGGAATCAGGGTTGTCGTGTTCTGAGGTTGCCAAAAACTAATCTCTCTGATAAAAAGGAGATTCTAGTGGCACTGTGAGCTAGCTAATGCAAACAGGCTAACATACGCGGTGGGGGTGCTCAGAATCAGTCTGCCACCAGGCCCACAGTGTATGTTATCCAAAAGCGCAGGTCCTGCAGGGGTACTATAGGAACTACACTACACTACGCTATTGCACTCTACTCCACTCTATGCTACTGCACTCTACACCACTCTACTTGAAACCACTCCACTCTAAGTCATTGCACTCTACACCAATGTACTCTACTCTGCACCACTGCTCTCTATGCCACTGCACTCTAGGCCACTACACTCTATGCCACTGCACTCTACGCCACTGCACTCTACGCCACTCTTCCCTGCTACACTGCTCTCTATGACACTCTACTCTGCTACACTGCTCTCTCTGCTGCTGAACTCTACGCCACTCTACTCTGCACTCTATGCACCGCACTCTGCAGCACTCCACTCTACGCCACTGCACTCTATGCCACTCCACTCTACACCACTTTACTGTACTCTGCACCACTCTACGCCACTTCATTCTACGCCACTCTACTGTGCACCACTCTACACTACTGCACTCTATGCCACTCTACTCAATGCTGCTCCACTCTTCACCACTCCACTGTACGCCACTGCACTCTACTATGCACTTCTCTAATCTATGCCACTGCATTCTACAATGCTGCACTGTACACCACTGTACTCTGCAACACTCTACGCCAATTCACTTTACACCAGTCCACTCTACTCTACGCCACTCCACTTATGCCACTGTACACGACTCCACTACATGATACTCTGTGCCACTCCACTCTACAACACTTTACTCCACTCTTCGCCATTCCACTCTAAAATACTTCACGCCACTAACTTTTAGCCATGCTGAAAGCAGCCACGCTGGTGTACAACATGACTAAAACACTTTGGCAAAAGCCAATAGCCCTTGCATAGTTGAGGCCTATTAGCTTTGCCAATGCTTGTTTAACATTTATTTTTTTAGGTCTCACTCACAGTCACCTTTAGCTCTCTGTTGTCAAAGAACTATTGTTATAAGCTACAATGGTTCTGTCGGGTAACACAATTCTTAGCAAAAAGAATTGTGAGATGTTGAACTATTCAACATCTATATTAAGGGGTCACGATATGTTCCCCTTATTTCCACAAAAAGGGGTTATTCTTAGTTTTCCCCTACAATTGAATGAGAAAACCTCCACATCACTAACGAAAAACTACAACCCAAAACAAAAAAACAAAAAAATATTGTGATATTTAGGTATATTTGAAGTCATAAACCAAATTTTTATATCAGATAAATAATTATTTTCTTAATTTTATATGTTTGTTTTTTATATATTGCTCTCCAAAACACATTCAAAACATACATTAAATTAAATAACATAACTCAATGAGTGTACCCCAGTTGGGGGCCCTTTTTCGGTCCCTGAGAGGACTGTTAAATAAAATAATGGAAGTGGGATATGATTAGATCCTTTGGCTCATACTCCGTCCGGGCCTGGACGAGTTCTTACGTTACCGGAAATTGTACATTTTGAAGGCTGTCCTTCCATCTTTTTAGTCCTGAGGAAGACCCGCCGTGATGCTTAGTTATTAACACATACACGTAGGGTCAAAACGTCGACGACATTGCATTTTGCTTTTTGTCCTCTGTCGACCATCCTAAGAAAATTAAAGAGAAAGGATAGGTTGAACCTCTAGTGAATGGGGTAGCAGACATTCATGTACTTTTTATTATTATGTTTCAATGTATTATGTGCCATAGTTGTATTAGTGTTTGGTCTGCATTTTTCACTATGTATCACTATGTCATAGAGTCATGTTATTTAATTTAATATATTTTTTTGTATATGTTTTGGACAGCAATATATAAAAAACAAACGTATATAAATTAAGAAAAGAATGATTTATCGGATATAAAAATTTGGTATATGACTTTGAATATACCTAAATATCACAAGATTTTTGTGTTTTTGTGTGTTGGGTTGTGGTTTTTCATTATTTGATGTGGAGGTTTTCTCATTCGATGGTAGGGGAAAACTAAGAGTAAGGCCCCTTTTTGTGTTAAATAAGGGGATAATATTGTGACCCCTTAAAATAGATGTTGAATAGTTCAACGTCTCACAATTCTTTTGCCAAGAATTGTTTTACCCGACAGAACCATTGTAGCTTATAACATTGACTACCTAGGCTCTGAGGGACACAGGGCAACCCCTATTATTTTTAATGGGTCAAAGAACTATTGGCACAAAACAATACATAAGTGGTCTTTGGTTGTCTTACAAGTTTTTGCTCTTTTAGGATGCATTTCCTCGCACTGTGTTTGTCCTGCTCTTGGAGCATAACTGCTTTACAGAAGAGTTGGTATCCTTCCACTGCTGGCTTTAGGGGACTAATTTTTAGGTTTCGCCTTCACAGTACTTGCGACATCTCTTGTAAAAAACTAAAAAAACTTCAAAGGGGCTTAGAGCCCACCCATTACTTACCTTTACTCACCATTGGTAGGCTCCCTCGTCACTCTTCTTTCCTTGCTTCCTATTGGTCAGCGGCTCCTCCTCGCCTCCGGCTTCCTCCTTGGCCTTAGCCTTCGCCCTCGGATGGAGTATGGATCAAGTACAGCTTCCTGTGGCCAGTGTCCTTCCACTAGCCAGCTGACTGCTGCAGGTACTCTTTTTTTAAACATTTCGGGATATACTCTTAGAGAGTGTATGCCTCGGCAGTCTCTCTCCTTCACCCTGTTCTCATTCTTTTTCACCCACCTCCAGCCCTCCGTTTCCCACATTAATGTATTTTAGCTCCCCTCCTCTATTGTTTTAAAACCCACTCCATTTTGTTGGGTGAAAACCCACCCTGCTATCTGTTTTGTTCAAACCCACCCCTCACTATCTGTTGTCTCAAAATCCACCCCCTTCCTCCTTAGACTGTAGTTTATTCACCATCCCTACTCCGTCGCTGGTTTAATCCCCCTCCTACCACCGTCCTTTCTCACCAGCCTTGGCCCCCTTTTCATGCCATCCGCTTCGCAGCACCCCCACCCCTCGTGTTGCTTGACCCGTCCCGAACCCCTTGCGCTGTTTTGAGACATACTGCACAGCAGCACAGGCTGCTGTGCAACATGGTTTTAAGTTTTTTTTTAAAAGTACTAAGATGCGGTCAATTCTGACCGCGTCATAACGTGTTTTTTTTTTACTTAAAGCCATGTTGCACAGCTCGCGCTGCTGCTCAACATGTAAACAAACATCGACAAAGCCAATGGATCTTGGGTAGGTGAAACCTATTGGCTTTGCCTATGTAAGTTGTATTTTTCTTTAACTGGAGTAAATATCTTTCCATGTTCTCTTCCTGCCCACTCGTTCCCTATGACATCCCTGTCTGAACTCTCTCTTTCCGTTTCCCCCACTTGTCCACAGGGCCGGACTGAGATCGCAAACCAGCCCTGGCAATTACATCGGACCGGTGCCTGGAGAGGCAGGGTATGTGGGGGGTGCTGGTGGAAAACACTGCTGCTGCGCTTTTGTTACAGGGGGCCAATTTTGCAGCACTGTAGCAAAACCGGCACCCAGTAACAACAAGCATTGGCATAGCCAATAGGTCTCGCCTTTGGGGCCTTATAAGTGTTTAGCCAGAGCTATTGACTTTGCCAATGTCTTCAAGCTGTGCTGTAGAGAAGTGTGGCTGCTGTGCAGCATGCTGAAAAGTTATAATAAAAAAGTGTCAGAAGCATTTTTGTTACTTTATATATGACCAAGAAGGCATTATGTAAAACTGAACGAATATATTAAAAAAGTATTTACAATAAAAAATTCTCAGTTTTCTTTTGTTCTTGCAATGCTGGCAACTTGTTTCTGCCTATTGCAATGGTTGTTTGTTAAAGCTTTTTTTTGAGGGGGCATAAACAATCGGAGGGTGAAGGTTGGGAACTAGTACCTGTATTATAACACTAGCAGCGGCCAGACGCTAGGGGAGAATCAACAGATGCCAGATTCCGAGAGCAGGCTGAGGTGGTGCTGAGTGATGCTGAGGTGGTAGTGGTGGTGGTGGTGAGTGTTGCGGAGACGATGCTGAGGTGATGCTGAATGATACTCAGGTCTTGCTGAGTGATACTGCTGTGGTGCTGAGTGATGCTGTGGTGGTGCTGAGTGATATTGTCTTGGCGCTGAGTGATGCTGTGGTGGTGCTGAGTGATATTGTCTTGGTGCGGAGTGATATTGTCTTGGTGCTGAGTGATGCTGTGGTAGCCCTGAGTGATGCTGTGGTGGCCCTGAGTGATGCTGTGGTGGCCCTGAGTGATGCTGTGGTGGCCCTGAGTGATGCTGTGGTGGCGCTGAATGATGCTGTGGCGGCGCTGAGCGATGCTGTGGCAGCGCTGAGCGATGCTGTGGCGGTGCTGAGTAATGCTGTGGGGGCGCTGAGTGATGCTGTGGTGGCGCTGAGTGATGCTGTGGTGGCGCTGAGTGATGCTGTGGTGGTGCTGAGTGATGCTGTGGTGGCGCTGAGTGATGCTGTGGTGGCGCTGAGTGATGCTGTGGTGGTGCTGAGTGATGCTGTGGTGGTGCTGAGTGATATTGTTGTGGCACTGAGTGATGCTGTGGTGATGCTGTGGTAGTTCTGAGTGATGCTGTGGTGGTGCTGAGTGATGCTGTGTTGGCGCTGAGTGATGCTGTGGTGGCGCTGAGTGATGCTGTGGTGGCGCTGAGTGATGCTGTGGTGGTGCTGAGTGATGCTGTGGTGGCGCTGAGTGATGCTGTGGTGGCGCTGAGCGATGCTGTGGCGACGCTGAGCGATGCTGTGGCGACACTGAGCGATGCTGTGGCGGCGCTGAGCGATGCTGTGGCGGCGCTGAGCGATGCTGTGGCGGCCCTGAGCGATGCTGTGGCGGCCCTGAGCGATGCTGTGGTGGCCCGAGCGATGCTGTGGCGGCCCTGAGTGATGCTGTGGCGGCCCTGAGTGATGCTGTGGCGGCCCTGAGTGATGCTGTGGTGGGGGCACTGAGTGATGCTGTGGTGGGGGCGCTGAGTGATGCTGTGGTGGGGGCACTGAGTGATGCTGTGGTGGGGGTGCTGAGTGATGCTGTGGTGGTGCTGAGTGATGCTGTTGTGGTGCTGAGCGATGCTGTGGTGGTGCTGAGCGATGCTGTGGTGGTGCTGAGCGATGCTGTGGTGGTGCTGAGCGATGCTGTGGTGGTGCTGAGCGATGCTGTTGTGGTGCTGAGTCATCCTGTGGTGGTGCTGAGTCATCCTGTGGTGGTGCTGAGTGATGCAGTGTTGGCCCTGAGTGATGATGTGGTGTCGCTGAGTGAAGCTATGGTGGTGCTGAGTGATGCTGTGGTGCTGCTGAGTAATGCTGTGGTGGTGCTGAGTGATGCTGTTGTGGCGCTAAGTGATGCTGTGGTTGTGCTGAGTAATGCTGTGGTTGTGCTGAGTAATGCTGTGGTTGCACTGAGTGATGCTGTTGTTGCACTGAGTGATGCTGTGATGGCGTTGAGAGATGTTGTGTTGGTGCTGAGTGATGCTGTGCTGGCTCTGATTGATGCTGTGCTGGCTCTGATTGATGCTGTGGTTGCGCTGAGTGATGCTGTGGTGATGCTGAGTGATGCTGTGGTGTTGCCGAGTGAGAGATAGAGTGAAGATATAATGCCCAATTAGAGAGGGTGGTGCGAGAGAAAGAGAGAGAAAGGGTGTACATAGAATAAAGAGTGGAGCGGGATAGAGAGAGAGAAAGAAGGGGAGAGAGAGTGAATGAAGGAGTTTGAAAGAGAAACAGATAAAGGGGTGAGAGAGAATGAAAGGCTAAAAAGATAGAGAGGGAAGAGTTAATTAAGTAGAGAGAGAATTAGAGAGGGGAGAGAGAGAGAAGGAGAGAGACAATAAGAGTGGGGGTGTGGAGTTTAAATAGAGTGAAGAAGTGACGCGGAAAAAGTAACCTTAAATATAGCTTTGTGCGAATAAATATTTTTAAAAAAACAGAGTGAGACAAAAATACTGGTAATTAGGCTGTGACTCCCAATATAAAACAAATAGCGATATAAGGTGAAATCAACCCACCGAAGCAATATTTCTAACTAGACAAAAAAAGCTTGCATTTCAATGCTAATCGCTGTTGTTTTTCATGTGACAGTAGTCCAGGGCTGTCAGTTGGTAATGTGAGCTGCTGCTGCTATTGAAACATCAGAGTCCAGAGAGTTAATGAGCCATGACGAGGAAATGAGGAAGAGATAGGAAACCCAGATGGCAGCTGCGCGCGTGCACGCCATCGTGAACTCAAGCTGGTCGCCAGCCGAAGGCCAGTGTTTGCACTTCCAAAACCCGCTTACTAAAACTCTCGGCCAGACCAGCGCAAGCGCTGGTGCAGGCCGAGACCTAAAAAAACGGGTCCCACCGGTCCAAAACCGGCCCCCACCCTTCCAGCCCACTGGGAAAATGCCCGGTGCCTGCTACAGCCAGTCTGGCCCTGCTTGTCCATTGCGCCCCTGTCCTGCTCTATTTTATAATATTTATCTATTTTTTTTAAATTGCATTTCTTTGTGTGCTCTATATCTGTTTCTGCTTGCAAGCCCCTGCTTTTTCATTACTCCCAGTTGCTCCTCCGCCCCTCCCAGTCCACCTCCTCATATTTTAATATTTTTTAATTACTGTTTCTTCCAAAGACCCAGGAACTGTAAACTGCTACTGGGCTGTTAGCTTCTTGCTATGGTACTTCTGTACACTTTAATTTATCATTTAAATAGGGACAGCAAGTTACAAATCAAACAAGCATTGGCATAGCCAATAGGTCTCGCTTGTGGTTCCTTGTAAATATAGGCATGCAGCACATTATCCTTGGTGCTACAACATCTTCACATGCCACTGGTAAACGGCCACACACACACACACACACACACACACACACCAAATGCTCGACCTAAAAAGTTACTCCTGGATCAGCGATTTTACACCCGTCACGGAACAGTTTATAAGCGCTGTTTAAAGAGCTCTTGTCTAGTAGGGTCTTTGAATCACGTGTCTGCCCCAGCAAGTTCTCTGTTTCAACTTCATATCGTAGGGAGGTATGCAGTGGCCGACAGATGGTTGCAAGTAATTTGTGGTGGGTGCGAAGTATGCTGATATAACTGTTTGTTATGTTATATGTAAACAAGGGAACCCAATTGGATAGGTCAGGGACCTTGGGTACATGTATTTTATACATACAGTGGTCCCTCACAAAAAGGATTAGGAGACAGTGTAAATATAGAAATACAATGAGATGTATATTAATTTGCCCGTCCGGACAAGGATTCTTTAATATATTCTATTTGCAAAAGGACAAAAATCAAGTAGAACACAAACACTGTGACATTTAAAAAGAAGACAAAGAGGCTCAGGCATTTTTAAACGCTTGTAAAGGAATAAACAATTGCTAAGCAAATATGAAGACAAACACCATAGCACAATTTGTTAGATAATTCATATGAGGGTGTCAAGGTGTATAAAATAACTGTTAGTTAGGCAGACTGCAGGCAGAGACTCTGAGGGGCCAGGGAAAGCAGGTGCTGTCATGCACTGTTGCCATTTCTGAAATTAATATAGGGTCCAGAGAGCTTCAAACCACTAGACAACAAAACAGTGGAAGTTGGAACCTCTTGAGGGGTGGACAGGTTTTTGTTTTTTTGTTTTTAATTTAGCCAAATGTAGTACGTAAATACTGTGAAAAATAAGCACATTTTGGAAAATGAATAATGTGGAAAATGAGAGGATCCATCATACTTACAGGAAGAATCACTTACGTGGCACTCATTCTGCTTCTCCCAGCAGGCCCTGGTTTCAGCTGACTGTGCAGGGAGCTGCACACCTGGAATGGCAGGGCCTGTTTCTCCTGATAGATCATCAGCAGGCAGGACAGACTGCTTACCTGAGGTAGGGAGGCAAGGAGGGGGTGCCAAAAGTGCAGTGGGCAGAAAAGAGGGGAGGGAGAGTCAAAGTAGGGCGAGCGGCAGAGGCAAGGAGACCAGGAAAAGAGAGACTACCAAGTGGAGACAAACGGGCAGAGTGAACATAAACTAGCACAATTGAGCGGCACAAGATTAGCAGGGAAAAAAGGCAGAGCAAAAAGGTAGGGTGTGAGAGTGGTAGGTTGAGAGATGTGAGGGAGGAATAAATGGAGAGAGGTACCGGTTGGGAGGGAGAGAGAAATAGGCAGAGTCTAGACACAGAAAGAAAGAGTTATCCTGGCTTTGACGACTACAGGTTGTTGCAGATGGAGCGAGGGGAGAAGAGGCCAGCAGACAATTGATGAACGTGGGAGGTGGGGGCCACGTAGAGGAAGGTATTGGGTAGGAGACAGACGCAATGAGTGAGACCCAGTGAGGGAGAGAATGGGTACCAAGACTGGCCGTTTCTCGTGAGACAATGGCAAATAAGAAGAGACAAATGAGATTAAGCCATTCAGAAATGAAAAACGGGCAGCAAAGGTGACATGAGCACGGGGTCGGAGGTTAATTAAATATACAGAAAGGGGAGGCATGAAGGAAGAGGCACAGGTAGCGAGGGACCCATGCAGACCTAGGGTGAGAGAGTCTGGCAGGCAGGGGATGGAGGGACAGACCGGGAATTGGGCCACGACAGTCACAGAAAAGACAGGGACAGATTAGAGGGGAGGCGTAGGGGAGGTCCTCAAACGGGTGTGGGGGTCAGATAAGAGTGAGGAAGTGAGCCAGCAGAGAAGAGGAGAAAAAGGGCATGCTCGTGGAAGGTAGAGGGTGAACACTGACAGACATAGATGCAATAGCCAGGTATGGAGTGAAGTATGCACAGAGTGAGAGGGAGGGTTTGGAGAGAGGCATGTAGTCATACAAGGGCAAAGCGAGACAGGCTTAACGTTAGAGGCACACACATGCCCAAGGGGTTTATAGACAGGCAGAGTATGAACAGGCAAAGAACAGACCGGAACAAAGGGAAAAATACAGGCAGATAGAATGGCAGTGAATGGACAGAGGTATTGACAGGGAGATGGTGCAGAAGATGGACACAGGTAGATAGAACGGGGCACAGAGGAGCAGGAGACATGCAGAAGCTAGTGGAAGAAAGGCAAAACCAGCAGAAAGAAAAACAAGCATTGGCCGCGCGGCTCACTGAGAACATCAAAGCGGCCGAAAGGGGAGAAAGGAGGGGTGAGTGCAAGCCGAGGTGACAAGAAGGGCTGGGGAGAAGGGAGGAGGGAGTGCGAGCAGCAGCTGTGCACGTGCACGGCTACAAGGCAAAAGTGAAAGCAGGCTGGCAAATGGTGTGCGATGTGCGCGCACCATGACGAGAGAGGAAAGCCATATGGCGCCTCTGCTCGTCATTGTGCGCGTAACCGTACACTAGATGCCAGCCAAAAAGCTGTGGTCGCATTTCTAAATGCCCACTTACAAAATGTCTCGCCCAGACCAGCGCAAGCGCTGGCTTCAGGGCGAGACCTAAAAACGGAAGCCGGCATGTCACAACTCGCATGGCAGCCATCTTGCAATGGTTTTTCCTTTTCTTTATAAAATAAACCATTGCGTCACTATGTCTCCCATTTGTGATGATGCCCCAGCAGTTACTCAGGAATGTTTTTTCTCAGAAACAAAAACAATCTGATAGCTATCAAAAGTGTGCAGGAGTGAGCATGCATTTTGATGGAAAGGTGGCCATTTTGCATTTTTAAGTTACCACTCCAGCATGGCCCAAGGCTATTTTAGAACAGTAAATTATAAATAAAGTGTGCTGGAGCGCCTATGCAAACATAAATAAGAAATAGCAAAATTCAATAGTTCTGCACTCGTCTTTTGAAGGCGAGACGTTTCGACTTTGCTAATGCCTGTTACAAATTAGCTGCTGTCAGGAAAAACAACACTGTGGCGGATGATGTTAAAATACTAGATGTGTTTACATATTTTTGGTAAAGGTTTGCACAAGTGGAAGATGTTTGTCATCTCAAAACTTGCTCAGCAGTTACCCTGGTTTAATGGTAAACAAGTGGTACAGGTTTAACTACTTCTGATGTGTTTTTTTTAGTTGACAGGAGGGCGGTGAGGACATTACTAGCGTAGGTGCCAAATGTCCAAGCGAAGTAGGGTTGCCATAGTGAATGTAAAACAAGCAGATGTAACCACAGGTGAGTTATTCTTGTTGTCATAGTCTACCGACGCAGTCCTGCATATCGAGGTAGCTTAAGCGGCCAATCGCAGAGACCCGACTCCCATGAATACTACAGCTAGCAGTGCCTTGCACATCATGGTGTTGACTTACCTGGCTAGTCTAGTTAGCAAAGCCTGGTACAATCAGAGTAGCGGCTCTTGTGGATATTTTAGCCAGCAATGTCTGCATCTAGGGCCGTCTTAACAGCATTTTAGGCCCCCAGGCAAAGCAGTGCACTGGGCCCTGCCTACTCAATCACTCACAGGAATAAAAAAATGTTAAACGGAAAATTAGTGTTAAATTCTGGTCTGCATGGGGCCCCAATGCTCATGGGGTCCCCGAGCAACTGCCCAGCATGCCCATGCATAAAGACGGCACTGTCTGCACCAATGAGAGTAGTGGCTCCCCTGGGAATTCTAGCTAGCAGTACCTAGCAGAGCGATGGTGCCTGCTCAGCTGGTACTCAAGCTAGCAGTTCCAGGGACCATCGCAGGGCTGGCTGACCCAAATATCCCAGCAAGCAGTGCCTTGCACAAGCAGAGTGCTGGCTCACCCTGTGAGATCCTCACAGCCTTCACCCACCCAGAACCTACCCGACCTGACCAATAGGTCATCACAACACACACCCACCAATTACATAGATGCCGTTACTCCATAGACTCACAATAGACGCGACAGAACAAACACACGCTAAGCAACACCAGACCGTAAGCCATAACATTAGGTGAAGATAAGGGCAGTTCATGTTTTTAAGTTGTAAGTTTGTAATTACCTTTACTACAAGCCAACAGGCGAGACGTTGGAAGGCAATTTCAGTTTCACGTAACTTTTCAATTCCCCATACGACCTATTTTTTACAAGCAAAGTGAGGTTGGGGGTTCATTGACCCCGTTTACAAATAAAGAAACTACAAACAAGGAGGTTCGACTTAACACAGAGAGAAGCAACCTTTCATGTGTTCCAGTGCTTGATTAGTTAGCAGCCTTTAGCAGAAAGCAACTTAATTAACATGGATGTTGTTGGGTGTAAAATTACTTTTAATTTAATTACTTTGAATTTTTCTCCTTGTTTGTATTTTCTTTATTTGCGAACAGTGTCGATTCAGTCATTCAGTGCCTGCCGCTGGTGCAAAATTGTAGTCCTACTTCTATGTTCATGGAATTACTCGGTTTTCAAATATCTGGTCATCCTAGATATATCAGAGCTAGCCGTGCCTGGCACCGCCAGGGGATTGGCTCACCTCAATGTCCCAGAGAGCAGTGACTGGTACCGACAGTGCCAACATTTTGATGCCAAGGAGCCTCATCAAACTTGTTGATACGCTGTGAATGCATTGATTAAGGCAGCACACGGGCTGTTTGGAGAGCCATCTACTGGACTGGACTCGGAAGATTCTGGACACCTGACACTCCGTCCACCTAGACCCCTATGGCAGGGCCCAAGTCCTAAGACAAGAATTGACAAAGTCAGTAGGTCTCGGCAATGCCCAAGCAATTAATTGGCCTTGTCAATGTGAATGTCTTTTAGCCATGTTGTCTAGCAGCACATCTGCTGTTCAGCATGGCTGAAAGTCACTAAAAGCCCAGAGTCACTGGATGTTGAGCCGATGCCGAGTTTCTTCACCCCCCATGTTCAGTTTATTGTCTCGCCCTCCAAACACAAAAAGCGATATGACGTGGCCTGCGCTTTTTAACTGAAAAGTGCTGTTCGTGTGTTAACAACTTTTTAAGAAATGCATTTGTTTATGTACACACACATGCATTTTAGTGGTATGTGTACAAGGGAGACCACCTGTAAACACAAGTACTCCTATGGAGTGCTTGAAACAAAAAAAAATAGCTCCGCAAACCGGGAGCAGTGTAAGGAGACATGCACTTGGTCCATGCGCTATGGGAGGGCCAAACACAAGAAGAGAGCATGACGCCCGCATGCCATGACAAATGGCATCAAAAACAAGCATTGGCATTGCCAATAGGTCTCGCCTTTGGGGCCTTATAAGTGTTTAGCCAGAGCTATTGACTTTGCCAATGTCTTCAAGCTGTGCTGTAGAGAAGTGTGGCTGCTGTGCAGCATGCTGAAAAGTTATAATAAAGTGTCAGAAGCATTTTTGTTACTTTATATATGACCAAGAAGGCATTATGTAAAACTGAACAACCATATTAAAAAGTATTTACAATAAAAAATGTCCTCAGTTTTCTTTTGTTCTTGCAATGCTGGCAACTTGTTTCTGCCTATAGCAATGGTTGTTTGTTAAAGCTTTTTTTTGAGGGGCATAAACAATCGGAGGGTGAAGGTTGGGAACTAGTACCTGTATTATAACACTAGCTGCGGCCAGACGCTAGGGGAGAATCAACAGATGCCAGATTCGGAGAGCAGGCTGAGGTGGTGCTGAGTGATGCTGAGGTGGTAGTGGTGGTGGTGGTGACTGTTGCGGAGACGATGCTGAGGTGATGCTGAATGATACTTAGGTCTTGCTGAGTAATACTGCTGTGATGCTGAGTGATGCTGTGGTGGTGCTGAGTGATATTGTCTTGGCGCTGAGTGATGCTGTGGTGGTGCTGAGTGATATTGTCTTGGCGCTGAGTGATATTGTGGTGGCCCTGAGTGATATTGTGGTGGCCCTGAGTGATGCTGTGGTGGTGCTGAGTGATGCTGTGGTGGCTCTGAGTGATGCTGTGGTGGCGCTGAGCGATGCTGTGGTGGTGCTGAGCGATGCTGTGGTGGCCCTGAGCGATGCTGTGGTGGCCCTGAGCGATGCTGTGGCGGCCCTGAGCGATGCTGTGGCGGCGCTGAGCGATGCTGTGGCGGCGCTGAGCGATGCTGTGGCGGCGCTGAGCGATGCTGTGGCGGCGCTGAGTGATGCTGTGGCGGCGCTGAGTGATGCTGTGGCGGCACTGAGTGATGCTGTGGCAGCGCTGAGTGATGCTGTGGCAGCGCTGAGTGATGCTGTGGCGGCGCTGAGTGATGCTGTGGCGGCGCTGAGTGATGCTGTGGTGGCGCTGAGTGATGCTGTGGTGGCGCTGAGTGATGCTGTGGTGATGCTGTGGTAGTTCTGAGTGATGCTGTGGTGGTGCTGAGTGATGCAGTGGCGGTGCTGAGTGATGCTGTGGTTGTGCTAAGTGATGCTGTGGTTGTGCTGAGTGATGCTGTGGTTGCACTGAGTGATGCTGTGATGGCGTTGAGTGATGCTGTGATGGCGTTGAGTGATGCTGTGATGGCGTTGAGTGATGCTGTGATGGCGTTGAGTGATGCTGTGATGGCGTTGAGAGATGTGTTGGTGCTGAGTGATGCTGTGCTGGCTCTGATTGATGCTGTGGTTGCGCTGAGTGATGCTGTGGTGATGCTGAGTGATGCTGTGGTGTTGCCGAGTGAGAGATAGAGTGAAGATATAATGCCCAATTAGAGAGGGTGGTGAGAGAGAAAGAGAGAGAGAGAAAGGGTGTACATAGAATAAAGAGTGGAGCGGGATAGAGAGAGAGAAAGAAGGGGAGAGAGAGTGAATGAAGGAGTTTGAAAGAGAAACAGATAAAGGGGTGAGAGAGAATGAAAGGCTAAAAAAGATAGAGAGGGAAGAGTTAATTAAGTAGAGAGAGAATTAGAGAGGGAGAGAGAGAGAAGGAGAGAGACAATAAGAGTGGGGGGGGTGGAGTTTAAATAGAGTGAAGAAGTGTCGCGGAAAAAGTAACCTTAAATATAGCTTTGTGCTTTGCGCGAATAAATATAAAAAAAAAAAACTGAGTGAGACAAAAATACTGGTTATTAGGCTGTGACTCCCAATATAAAACAAATAGCGATATAAGGTGAAATCAACCCACCGAAGCAATATTTCTAACTAGACAAAAAAAAGCTTGCATTTCAATGCTAATCGCTGTTGTTTTTCATGTGACTGTAGTCCAGGGCCGTCAGTTGGTAATGTGAGCTGCTGCTGCGATTGAAACATCAGAGTCCAGAGAGTTAATGAGCCATGACGAGGAAATGAGGAAGAGATAGGAAACCCAGACGGCAGCTGCGCGCGTGCACGCCCATTGTGAACGCAAGCTGGTCCCCAGCCGAAAGCCAGTGTTTGCACTTCCAAAACCCACTTACTAAAACTCTCGGCCAGACCAGCGCAAGCGCTGGTGCAGGCTGAGACCTAAAAATGAGAGCGATGCTGATGTTTATCAATAGTAGGAGATGTGCGACCTGTAAGCCCACAGATAGAACACAACACGTCTCTTCGAGACAACGCATGCACTGCCTAGCCAAGACCTAAAAAACACTGGGGGACTAATTAGCAGTTGTATTGCACAATAACATAACAGGAAGTGACATCACGAAAAGTCATTTTATGCCCTTATATATTCTCCACCTAAACTGGAAACTGCTTATTTTCTGAACAGCAAGTTAACATAATCATACAAATATGTGAAAAGAACATTTTGTAGTTTGTTTTACTCTTTTTATGACTCACATCTATGTTTTCCACATATCAATATGTAATTGAGTTCAGAAATGGATGAAAAGGACACTATTTTTAAATAGAAAAAGTGGAAGTTGGTATTACACCTTTAAACTGTGTTTTGAAAGTAAAGAAAAATGTGCTGTCTTTTTAATAGTTAAATTTGTTGTTAGTGCATGTTTGTTTTCTGCTGTGCTCTTTATCCAACTTCAAGGGGAAAAACGCTGCACATTTGCAGTTCATTAGGTGACAGACATGCTAATGATGTGAATGTCGCTGTTACTTGTCAGATAAAATATTCAACCACCTATTAAGCCTCTCCCACAAATAAAGCGGAATCTGCTAGTGTGACTGGATTTAAAAGCACCCGGAAGCCAGCTTAAACACATGCACTCCACTCACTGTGAAAATAGAGGGCGGACTCCAGGGCCAGACTGGCCGTAGCGGGTACCGGGCATTTCCCCTGTGGGGGCAGGTTTTGGACCCCTGGAGGACCAGTTTTGTTACCGGGGGCCGGTTTTGCAGCATATCGGCCCCCTGTAATGAAAGTAGCTGCAGTGTTTTCCACGCGCACAACCCCCACCCCTGCCACCCACCCCCCGGGCCGGTTCGTTTCAATTGCTAGGGCCGGTTTGTGTTCTCAGTCCAGCCCAGGCGGACTCCGTACATCTGCGTCCATCCCTGATTTTATGACACGCCCTTTGGTAAACTCAGTCCGGGGAAACATAATTATTACTACCCTGCAGACTAGTACGAGTTTTATTCTCCATGGAGGAGTGAAAGGCTGAGCCCGGCCTCCTGGACGTAAATTAAACTTTGACAAACAGACTGCAAATAGAGCTCTGCCACAGCAACATAAACCCGCTGAACTACTTTGCTGTGGAATGGTAGAGGAAGACGTTCAGAAAGAAATATGTGTGTGAGAGATTATTCTAGACGTGGCTTAAACCTAGAAAAAGTTGCAACTTTTAATTATGTAGTTGAATACTCTCTCAAGTAGACTCCTGTGCAACACCAGGTGGAAACTGCAAACAATGTAACTGCCAATACCAAAGGGTATGCTATTTATCACACCATTCTGATTTCAGATCTCAGAGAAAGGGGAAATAACCTGTTGTTGTTGTTTTAGCCATTCAGTCATGTCCGACTCTTCGCAGTTAAATGGATAAAATTCCTACAGTTGTTTCTGTCGATAACAGAATTCTTTAGGCAGTAGTTAATTTGTAAAAAATAATAAGTGCCGGGGTTCTCGTCAGGAGGCAGCTTGCACCAGCCCATTTCTCCTGTTAGCGCCACCCAAAACAAAACCAACTACTAACCATGAAAGAGGGGAGAGGATGTGGTGTAATGGCCAGACCCATCGACTTCGGAGCTGGGAAACCAGGTTCGAGTCTTGGCGTAGGCTCAACATCCTGTGATTCTGGGCAAATCATGTAATCTCCTGTGCCTACCATAAATGAATTTGTCCTTAAGCGGTGCTCATGAAAAGCGTTGGTGTTGATGATTAAGTGCTGGTGCTGAGCACCGGAACCCACCGGCTCAAATTAAGCACTGTCTTTAGGTCTTGAAGATTCTTGTTTGTATCATTCTTGACTGCGAAACAACCTGGTAAAACTGTGATTTTCCTAAGTTCGAGGTGTGGAAATTCTGATTGTGCAGCGTTTACTTGCACAATACGAGCCAGATTTCACCTATGGTAAATAGTGTGATCACAAACACGTGGGGTGCAGTGTTACCACGCAAATTAGAAGGCCAGTTCTGCGCTAACTCCAGTTTGCACCCTGATCGGGATTTGCACAGCAAGAAAAATGAAGGCCTTAGTCTGAATTTAGTGGATATTCAATAGGTTTTTTAAAATAAATGCAATTCGCAAAACCCTTTTAGCATAAGGTAAGTTATATCAGAATTATCCAGGTTAAAGTGTTGCAGAAAGTGAAGTGTAGGAATGTGCACCTGTGTTCCACAATTACATTTTCTCTGTTAAAATTTTCAGGTTTGGTGTTAGCCAAGACCGCCATCTTTTAATAAAAATATACTTAATACTATGTGGGCTTTGAGTCAGTTCATTTTATCGATTTATCTACTGTGTTGTCATTCATATTGACAAAGTGTTTTAATATTTAGAAATTAGTGTTTATTTACGTATGTTTAAGTTAATATAACCTGGCCGCAAAACTAATTTGAATAAACTTTTTTGCCTGTTTGCTCTGCCATCTGTAGAAACATGACTTACCTCAAAGTTCTTTCCTCTTCTGCGTTTTTTCCTTTTCATAAAATAGTAAAATGGGATTTATCTCATGGTGCAGCTTCCTGAACTGTGACAAACTATGTGCTTTCGGAGGAAGCGCAGTTGGAGATATTCTCGTAGTGTTGCAATAATCAAGGCTGTTGCTGTCTGCAGCCACACATGTATTCCTATTCATTTTAAATGGCTTATTGTTTAGTAGTGCAATGTCTTTTCCCTTGTTTGTTGGGTAAAGTGGATCATTATGTATTGATTATTTAGGCGGTTCTTAAAGTAGCCTGTTTTATGTAACATAAATGTCTATAGCGTTGTTTTTTGTGGAACTTTATTAGCTAAGCCCTATGGCACCACTTCACACAATTCCAAAAGTATTCTTTTTCACTCCTCTGAAACTATAAAATGTGCTTTTTATGGGATGTGTGCCAGACTTTTCCTTGTTTTCATACTTCCCAGTCACCATGACAGACTGTTATCTGACTTTATACTTAGATTTTCTCTTGATTTAGAAATTATTTTAATGCTGATTTAAACTGACTAACTAATTATTGTTTTCTGTAATGATTCTTAAATTTGAATAAACCTTCATGGGTCTGACTTTGAATATTGTCCTGCGGGGTTTTTTCTTTATTTGCTCTACGGCCCTCGTCCTTTGGGACTCACACAGCCCCAGACCTAAGTATCAGCCCATCGAAATTATTGGTGCAAAGCACCGGCAACATTTTGCTACAGATGGCGCACAGGATGATGTCATTTCAGCTTTTACCGGCTTACCTGACTGAGTGATGGCATTCTGCGCTTGAACCATGTACGCAGCCACACATTAAGTTGTCCCCTTCAGTGCCACGGACTGCTTGTGAAATCCATGCTTACACACACACACACACAAACGCATGCACAATTTTAGACAATACTTGTATTCTTGCATAATGCATGCTTTCATACAAAAACAATTCACAAACAAGGTAGTCACTTTGCTAATGTTAATTCACTGTGTGATCTCTCACCCCAAGAATCCACAATTGTGCTGACTCTGCTGCATCTCAGCAGAGTCCCACGCTGGTGTTGGTTTGCGTATGTGAACTATGCGAGGATTGTCACAGCTCCGGGTAGAATAGACATTTTTCTGGCAGAGTGCTACAAAAATACCTAAAAAGGTAATGTACTGGAGCTTTTGCAATAATTTGACGCCACCAGTTAGTAAGAAATAAGGCTGTCCCAGACACAAGGTGCGCCATTGGAAATTATATCGCTGTGGTTGCCACAAATTGAGAGGCCCGTCAATGCTAATTTCACCGTCTATTTCAGGGGTCCTGCTAGGCAAGCCAATGGCGGCTCAGTTTTCAGGAATTCGTGATTCTCCACTCTGTGGGATGTGGTCTATCAGCCAAAGCTTCAGACTTTGGAACTCAGGAACTTGGTTAGAGTCCCAATGTCTGCTCAATAGCCTGTGATCCTGGGCAATTCACTTTTATCTCCGAGTGCTTTAAAAAAAAAAAATTGACCTTGGGTAATGTAATTTGGTGCTCATGTAAAGCGCTCTGATGCCTTTGGGCCAAGATCGCAATCTATAAAACTGCAAAAAAAAAAAAAAAAACATTGGCTGGTATTAACACCTACACCATCTATCCAGCACCTGCACACAACTTTTATTCTGCCCACAACGGGGAATAACATGTAGACCAAGTTTTACCATGACAAAAAAAACACATGAAGTTCCCTATCCTGGGCCGAATAACAGGGCCTTTTTTAGGTCGAGCCTCGAGTATCGCGCAAGCGCTGCTCTGGCAAGACTTTAAGTTAGGGGTTTCAAAAAGCTGACCAGACGCTCGTGCGTCATGGCCTTTTCCCTGCGGTTACCCGCACGGGCGCCATCTGTTTGCAATTATCGTGCCCAGACGCGGGCGCGATAATTGGAAACAGATCACTCGCTGTGGCGCGCGCACGCCCACCACTCGTTCCTAATAATCGCGGGACAGCACGTCCCTCTGAGAAAGAAAACTGACCTTTGGCGGGAGGAGGCCCTGCAGCCGCCATGCCTCTCCAGATGCGCTGTACCTTGCAGGAGTCTTAAAAGGGTGCCATGTTCAGTTGAAACTGAAAGCCGCATTTGGCAGCAATAAAGCCACTTATGTGTCCAACCTGATGCCTAAAGCCATTACTTAAATAAGTAAGCACTAGAAGGATAAAACAGAAGAATGTTAATCGAGTTCACATCCAGCCCGTCTTCCCAGCTCTTTGCTGAACGCATTCATTACGAGGGGAGATTGAGCGAGAGAGAAAGAGGTTGCGTTGCTGCTTAAGACGTGCCCGAGCAGGCAGGAATGTACAGAGCTGTGCGAGCGGGGTCACACAGGCAAGGTCGAAGCTGACTTCCAGGGCTAACATGGGAAGAGATTTTGTTCAGGCAGTTGCGCATACTAGTTATATCTTATACAGGGAAAATTAAATATAAAACGTGCCAAACAGGCACGGGAGTACATAACACGTGTATCTGTAAAGCGCACGATCACCTGTGTGCATCTTGGCACTAAATAACAGATGTTTATTTTTACCTAGCTCAATTGTACTAATTTTATCAACCTCAGAAGGATGAAAGGCTGAGTGGACCCGCTGGGATTTGAATCTATGACCACGAGGTCAAAGACAGGCCCTTACAGTGGAGCTGTCCACTAAGTCACCAGACCGGGATTTATAAGGGAGGGGTGGTGGGCAAGTCTTCCAGTAACCGAAATTCGTTTTTGTTTATGTGGTATGATTATTTTTTAAATCATGGGATTGATATAACATGCGAGGTGTTGCACTCGTTTCTGGGGTGTAAAATGCACTGAGTCTGCTCACAGACCTGCAGTGGAATTTAGAGATCTTCAAATTATTTTATTATCGCTCAGGGCTATATATATATTCCGAGCATTGCAAGAAACACACGTTGCAAAAACGCAGAACAGCCTTTTTCGTCTTTCTTTTTTTCCTTATTCTTTTTTCCGTGTTCAAATCTTGCAACTATACTTTGCCAAATAAGTAAGCTCTTTAAGCTGGATACACGTTGCCGATTTAGATGTACATTCGCGGTATAAATATGCTGACGGTGTGTGCTTTCAAATTTTTTTTTAAGCTGGAAGGCATACTTGACAGGAAGCACTCGTCTTTTATTTTAACCACCACTAGGGTGAATTTAAGAGGCGCACCGATTCTTGTGCACTGGAAGCCCTGGCGGTAAGTGTGTACTTTCCCTATGCCTGTTAGGGACTAGTAAGGAAGAGGGTTGCGAATTGTTCACTTTTAACGTGACTACTCAGTCACTGGGCCTGCACATTCTTGAAAAAAGTAAAACACGACGTTTTCCTAACTTCAAAAAGACAGCTGCCTGCTTTGGTTGCGTGAGAAGTGACCTAGCAGATTGTTCCAAGGCGCCCATGTAAACAGGACACGCTTCTGAGCTTTGTGGGAAGAGTGAAGCTGTTTTTTTTTTTTTACTCTTGAACTTTAGCAGTCTGCCTTCATTTTAATTTTCGTTTTAGTTCCACCTGACTTTGGTTGTCTAATATTTTAGTACAGCAGGAACATGTGTTCAATAGACTACACTATTTGCCAAACACGAAGCCACTGACATAATGTAAGATTGCTCACTGTTACAGGAAGCTGATGCGTGTCATGGACGTCAAATGGTGTAGCAGCTGCTGCCCCATACCTGCTATTTATTTTGTCTTGTTACCAATGATCTCAGGGAGCCGGGAGGCCGAGGAAGGAAAAACAAGCATTGGCATAGCCAATAGGTCTCGCTTTTGGGACATTATAAGTGTTTAGCCATGCAATGGTTGATGTTGTGGCACCAAGGATATTGTGCTGCATAACTAAATACTTATAAGGTCCCAAAAGCGAGACCTATTGGCTATGCCAATGCTTGTCATTCCTGTATCCCACCTGCTCAAAGCACGGGATTGCCGCAGGACAGAGGGCAGGGGATGACTTTGACAGTCAGGTGAAGTGTTCATTGGTTCCCCAGTGCCATAGAAGGGGGCAGGGTAGAGGGTTGCGCTGTGCTTGATGCCGGATCCCCTGCTGTGACCCATACTTGACTTTACTCTGTATGTTTCTGCCTGGTAATATCAGCTCACCTGGGAAAAGCAAGTGTGGGAACACCAGACCTCTTGTTATCTGGCTGAGCGGTATCGTATCCACCTTGTATACCACTTCATCCAACTTGTAATCAGGGCCTACGTGCAGTTGGAGAACTGAGGGGACGGTGAGTGGGACATTCGCCTGTTTTGGGAAATGCCTCATTACTGACATTCTCTAAATGAGGTCCGAAGCCACTGGGTTGAATCTGAATCAGTGAGTTTTTAGGCCTTTTCGGAACGACTGCAAATAGAGCTGAGCTGGTTAGATGTTTCCAAAGTCGTGGTGCTAGGAAGGAAAAGGCCTATTTAGAGTTTTGAACTTTTTTGCATTCTGGACTTGTAGTAGGATGCAGTCTTTGCCTCTAATTTTTCTTGTTTCCTCTCATGATCTACATTTTTTTCATTATTGGGTAGGGTGAATTGTGATGCTTTGTGTGTACTATTGTAAGTTGATTCTGGTTACTTGAGGAAGTCCTTGAAGATCTCCCAGGATGGAAGGGTTGTGTTATGCTCTGGTTTCTTTGCTCCTTTGACAAGGTAGGCCACTGAATGTACAACAACCTTAAGAGGAGATATGGTAGATTTGGGAAGGTAGACTAGTCTTGAATTGTCTCCAGTGAGGAGTGAGTCAACAAGGGTCTCCACTGAAGGGAATTTTTGTGGATATTAAAAAGAGAAGCAGAGAGATCAGACCCTTGAGGTACTCCTTATTTTTGACGGTTGGCGTTAAGAATTCAGTTTAACAAATTATCGGATTCAGTTTAACAATTTATCATCTTAGAAGAAGAGGGATGGGAAACATTTCATGAATTTTCTCTCAATCACTCTCGTGGTTGAAAAGGACAGTAGTTAGACTCTTGTGGATAAATATGTCAAATGCCGCTGATGAGTTAAGTAAGTAATAATATTCTGAAAATGCAGACAATGTGCAACTAAAAACCTTTCCATTGTGAGTAAATAAACAAATGAGCCCAAACCAAAGCGTATGCTTGATCTGTAAATAGCTTATTAGTATCCAAATTCTGTATTTTAAAAATATAGATTTTTAGTTATGCGTTTGGTGCTTAAACACCAACCCTCCTTTTAATCAAGAACTGGCATGAATTATGTCCCCGTGTCAAATTCTGCCTACATGCATGTGCATCACAATTATACGTTAGGAATGCCGACAAGAACTAAGGGTTTACGCAATTATCATGGTGGATAACGTTATGTAAGGGGGACCCATCAGGATCTAATGATAGCCAACAAATGCCCGTGGGGACTATTGGGCCTTGTTTTTGAGCGGATATACAATACCTTGACTTGTCCAGTTAGATATATATAGGGCAACAGCTAAGTAAGAGCAGGGGACAGACATATCACATCCATACAGATTCAATATTTTCAATGTCTCAATTGACAACCTGAAAGTAACAAACAGGAGTAACTCACATCACACCCGAAGGATTAGAAGAACACACAAAATATTTACTACAGGTAAATTCTGCCTACAGGGTTCAATGTTACAGGCTACCTAGTGCCTAGGGTATGGACACTATAATTTTTGTTGCCCGTTTTTTACCTACGCATATATAAAATTGTGCAATCATTCTCTATTATTTATAATGCGAGATGTTCAAAGCAATAAACCAGGCTATAACGGTATATAGTCATAACAGACATAAGAAACATAGCGTGTTTTACAACAACTGTATACATAAGTGACTGGTAATAAGATAATAGCAAAAAGGGGTGGGTAAACACAAACTGAAGAAGGATAGTTTGAAGAGTATTAGGCAGTACTAAGGCGGTCAATAGAGTGTGGTCAATAAAAAGTATAGAGCAAAAAGTAAATAGTAAATAGCAGAAAATCAAGAACAAAGAGCAGTCCTCCTCCCAAACCACTTTCTTCTTGTGTTCTTGATGTTCAGTTTATTGTGTGTTATTTATGGTGTCAAGCTGCATTTGAGTTTCTATTGTCTGCTACCTACCAGCGTAGGTCTTGACTGCTTGAGGTTCTAGTTCCCACATGGAGTACGCGTACATCTAATTGTAGTGAACCACTACTTATAGTACAGGGACAACAGTGCTATCCGACTGTATCGACCACTAATCCTGCCAAATGGCCACTGACTTACCCAGGACCTCAACACCATCTCTCGGAAGGATTCCTTCTTGATCCCTGATGCCGCTGTCCTCCTAGACGCCCAAGCACGTAATGCTTGGGCTCTACTAGCCTTTGGGTGCCAAGCTGGGAGCACACGGGCAAGTCTATCTGTTAGGGAGTGGCTGCAGGAGAGGCCTGCTGCAGACCCAACGGAGAGGTAGAGGGACTGGGATAGGGCCTTGGAAGCCTCCTGGTTCCCAGGAGCTCTGCCTGGCCTGCCCTAGAGTTCATCAAACAGTGTAACAGGAGTTTGGCTCTGCCAGGCACTGGTTCCTTTCCCTGTCACCCCTCACCTCAGCATCCTTTCCTCTCCTCTTCGCCCTCAACCTATTGCTCCTCACATCTCTCTCTCCATACTTGACACTCTTCGTCCCTACTTGCTTTCCACTCCTGTTTTTATCTCCATGTTCTTAGTTTTGGGGTGCTTTCTTATGTTGAATATATATATATATATATATATATATATATATATATATATATATATATATATATTATATATATATATATATATATATATGTAACAACAGTCCTGAACCTCCAATTGTTAGGAGGGGATAAACCACAGGTCCGGACCACGAACAGGCACACACTTCCAAAAAATCCAAAATCGGGCTCAACGATGCATGATACAATTTATTGTTCCATAAATAATGCAGACAAGTGTCCGCCCCAGACGCGTTTCGATCGCCTCCGCGATCTTGTTCACTCACTATATATATATATATATATATATATATATATATATATATATATATATATAGATATATATATATATATATATATATATATATATATATATATATATATATATAATCAACATAGCAAAGCATCCCAAAACTAAGAACATGGAGATAAAACCAGGAGTGGATGAGCCACTTACATCCGACATTGAACAGCGAAAATAAAACTGCATCAAAGTACCCTGGCTTGGGACTACACTACAACTCTTAGACGGTGTCTATAACTGCCTTTTTGGAGCGAGGAGTATTTACAATATAGTTTCCGTAGAGGGTTAGAATTACTGGCAGATATTCAACCTCGCAGCCGGTTCAGTGCAGGCCTGTGTGCAGAAGATAAGCAACAGCCACGTCCAGCCAATGCTTTTTTTTTTTTGTTATTTGTTTTTTCACATAGCAGCTGCCCTTTGATGATGAAAGCTGGGCATATGGCCAGCTCTTCCCAAATCTGAGGACAAAGGTGGCCGGAATGTTCCAGATTAGGTAGTGCATTCGAAAAGGCCTGTAGGACCCGGGCTGAGTCAGTCTACTCTACCGCCACATCCCCTCCTGCTGCCACGTCTACACCACACCCCATCCTGCTGCACCCACTCTTATGAACAGACCAAGTCCTGCCGCCACATCCACACTTATTTCAACAGGCAATCACACCAGTGCAGAACCTCCTACTGCAGCAACCATGATGATGCCACGCCCACTACTGTCACACCCTTCAGCAGCCACACCCACTTCTACTGCTGCATCCACTTCTCCTAAACCCCACTCCTGCATCCATGCGCACACCACCTGCCGTACACTACTCTGGTGCCACACGCAATATCACATCCAGCCTTGCTGCCACAAACAAACCTGATACCACAACAATTTCTAGTCCCACGCTGCCTCCTGATGCAACACCAGACAAGGCGGCCAGAACCAGCGTGAGCCTTCCAGACGGTGAACCACTTACAGAACACCGACAACTAGAGGAGCTCGGGCCGCAAAGTCTGGCCCAAAATACTCCAACACGCACTCACTAGAAGTCCAGGGAATGACACGGCCATGCCGTTCATCTAAGGCTGCCAAACCCCACAAAATAAGAGACAACATTCTCCTTACGCGTCAGAGGAGGTCTCCATTTCCACTAAAGCAACAGACTGCAACTGACAAACTAAGGCTAGCCTCTGATACAGGCAACTCAGTGGTTGTGGTGTTGTTTGAATTGTTTGTGGCTTTTGATACTGTGGACCTCTCCATTTTGATTCACCCCATGCGGGCTGTAGAACATTTTGGGGTTATTGGTGCATTGACCCTAGTCCTTTATCTCCTATGACGCAGGTAAATTTTCCCCATAATTATCACGAACTCACATGGTGAGATGTGGTGTTCCACAGGACTTTCGGTTTTATCACCTATCTCATACAATATTTATGTACATCTGCTTGCACGCCGGATTCACGCATTTGTGTTAGATTTGTTTATGCGCATGGACCACACTAAGCTATTCCAAAATGTAGGTTCCAAGATGGAAACTACCATCTCTACATTTCTAATCTGTCCCAGAGCAGTGAATAGCTGGATGTGTCTAAACGACCTTCAAATGACCTTAAACTCAACAGGAGTAGATATAGATAGTCCTTGCGCTTAACACCGGGATCTACTTGTCGCGAAGGTTTTGGCCACACGAATAAGAAGTGGTGAAGACTTCTTGGGAGGTCAAAGTGATTAAATTCTAATGACTCAATTCAATATGGTAGTCCACTCTTACTTCATCCAAGTACGAACAATCAAACATCGAATACAGTTTAACCAAAAATCCATTCTGGTGTATACATTTAGATAATCTCTGCAACATTGTACAATTTAGGCTACAGAACACATCAATCACCAAACTGCAGTCAGTGCAGAACTCAGCAGCCATCTTCTACTGAAACAACCCTGCGACCTCATCATTCCGCTATACATCTTTGTGAGAGATCAAATCTGAATCTTGACTACGGTGGCTCTGGAGGGCCAGTCTGAATTTACCACACCTGATAAAATCTGATATCCTGGTTTCGGGATTATCAGGACTATAAATTCCATCTATTATGAGAATAGATTAGCACCCCAAACTCTGCATGTTACAGTAAATATTGAACCTTTTATCCCCCTTAAAATTCTGGCAGGTTTATCCAATCTGAATTAATTAGGGAATGCGGACATCACAGAACCCTGTAATTACCAAGTGTGATAAACTCCGTACAACGTGGAAGTCTGACCCTTGCGCTTTAAAGGGTTTGCACAAGGGCAATAATGTTTTGGCACACTTGTAGTCAGCCCTTTGGTGTTTATTACACAAATCAATAATTATCTTTAATGATAATACTATAACTTTAAAATTCATCAGCCAGCGGGCAAACTATGCTGAGCCAAACTGCCATATTTAATTGTAACAGCGAAAAAAGATGTGGTTGGTGGCCAATCCTTTTCAAAAGCTACAGTGAACCCCTGGGGCTCATTTCCACCCACAATATTACTACAGCGTAAATTTGCAGAAATTCACACAAGGCGTGAAAACATCGTGTACCCCTTCTACTACTCTGATGTTTCACCATTTGTATGATCTGTAATGAGTCTTTCAGCCTCTGAACGCCTGTGGGTGGGGAGATAAAGGGGAGGGGTGAAACCAGAGAAGGAAGACAGAGAGGAGAGACAGTGATGTAGAGACAGAGAGTTGGGGGGGGGGGTGACTTGCATTTCTGCATTTGCTTATGCTGCTTTGTGTATGCCAGGAAGAACACTCTGCTGCTGCTATAAGCTTGCTGTTTTGTACCCTGGGAAAATTATTTGCTATCCCTGGTCTGATGTGTCCCAAAGATTGCAAAAGATACAGGAAACAAGCATTGGTAAGACAATTCTTTTGTCTTGCATTTTCAATTATGATCTAGACATTTTGCTAAGTAAGGTGGCTGGTCGAGGTGAACTTGTATTTCAACAGCAGCCTAATAGAAGAGGAAGGGGAGCCATCAAGAGAGCTGAGTCTTAGCATTATGTCGTGACTGAATGTGTTTGTTGATGATGACAAAAGAACTGCCCCTCTAAAGGGCACCATTAGCAAAACAATCCTTTGCGACCCCTAGCAATTCTTTGCCTTGCGGTAAAATGAAGCAGTGTCTTGCAATGGAAAAAGAACAAGATTGTTGAATACAATGTATTCACGAGCTAAAGAACTGAATGACACAAAGCGTGATGAGTGAGTGTACTTTTCAGATGTCATACATTGCAATGGAGCCACCAAGAAACTAATAGCAACAGGTGAGAAATAAATACTCATCTAGGCTACATATGTGATTGACGTTGTCTCAAAGCATGTTGCTAATCCAAAGCAGCCAATGGTTGAAAGGGGCTTACCCAAAGCCCACTCTATGTCCAGGGTAAACAGTAGGTGTGACAATCAATAGGTCATTCAGTCAGCTGCACTGTAAAGCCAGACCTATAAAGGGCATCAAGAGCCCTGGATGCTTTCTTCAGTTTCAACTTCTGGTACCACCCACAATTGTTGGTGGAACAAAATTACAATCCTGTGATGTCATAAGTAGTCAAATGACAGGTGATGTTACATTTGCTACCCTGGTACTTTGGTGTATTGACATTCCTTAACATCCTTGACAGGAGGGACAGAATATGTTTTCGTGCAGGATAGTTTAAAGTGGCTTTCACAGAATGGTAATTTGGGAAAAATAGAGCTACTATTTAGGAGTGGTAGAAGAGACTGATAATAATTCAGCTGCCCTTTCCATTTTACCTATCGAGTTCGAAAAATAGTTTGCCTGGAGGTGTTAGCACCCGCTTCATGACACTTTTTGTCCTGATGATGGCCACTTAATTTACTCGTGTAGAAACGCCATTGATGATATTGAAAATTCAATCAGTCTGTCAACAAACGTATAAGGTGTCTGAGTTTCCAAGACCTAAACTTCGTAAAGTGTTCAAATTCACCAGTCTTCCATTGTCAATTATATTTACACGCATTTCACACTTAGAAAAAAAAAACTTTAACTCACTGTGCGATCACCTGAGCACTGCCCACTATTTATCTGAAAAAGTGAAAACCTTCACACTTGCAAGCCTAAAACGGTTTTCTTTGGGATTATTCTGAATCATAGTGTTGTTTAAGTACTTTATAATTTATTTCTTTTTAAATATTTTTTCTCCTACATGGAACCTCTGTTCTTTATGTATTTGTTTGCCCCAAGTTCCAGGTGGTTTCTTCAGGCTGTACCTGATGTACGATACAAGCACCTGCCTCACCGCAGATGGATGAGGATTTCTCCTCTTTCTTCCAGGAGATTATTGCGGGGATTAGAAGAAATACCTTGGCACTGCAATCAACTCAGAGCCAAAGACATTAGAAGTGAGAAGGAAATACAATCTGGAAGCAGTAGAACAGGAATCCTCTCTGTTAATTAAGTGGGATTGTTGGGCCCGATGTCTATATCCATGTCCATTTCTCATCATTAGGCACTTTGCGGAAATTGTGGCCTTCTGAGAGATGTCTCTCACTCTTACAGGCAGTGTTCCCCAAGTTACTGAATAAAGACACTTTATCATTGTTAGATCTCCCGAGCTATTAGCCCAAGATCCATCTAATCAATAGCAAAGTGATGGACTATAATCTGCAAATAATCGTAAATGCACCTGAAAAGTTGCTCATTTTTGGATAATCATGGGTTCCAGTCTGAACATGGGATGTGATATGCCTTGATTGATGGTGTATGGCAGCATCCTCACTTGGATCTGGAATCAACATTTCGCTCCGCCTCGGTCTGGTTTCAGTTCAGCACTTTCCTTGGAAGGATAGATTTTCAAAGAAACATGTTTTTGCAGGTGGATTAACCTGCTGAGCACAATACAAACAATGATATAAAAACATGCAGGTGGCAGCTTCGAAGTAGGGCATCGGATTGGCAAGCTAATTTCCCTACACTGACGACAGAAGCTTATGTTTCTACCACCTGCGGATCCAAATCCTGTATCACAGCTACTAATCTATATCTGCCCGAATAAACTTGGACCTGCATCTGAGCACCCCGGAAGACCATTAGAGTGCTCAGACACACATGGACTTCTCTGAAGACCTTCACAAAACGAGGCATTAGCATCAGGATGATCAGCACACACTGTATTTAAAGACTCTAATTAAGTAGTGAGAGTCATCTTTTCAATTCCAGTTATTCATTAAAGGTTTCATGGAGACATAAAATTGGTTTTTCAAATCCTTTATTCTTTTTATTAAATCTTCAAGGCGTAGCCAACGCGTTTCGTCCCTGTCTGGGGACTTCTTCAGGGCTACAAAACATTATTAAAGACAACACATCATATTTAGGATCTCTTCTTATGTGACTGAGGTAATTTTATCCATGATTATGCATTTCAAGTATTAGTCACTGGACTGTTTTTGAATAAGAAAACTCCCTTTTCAATCCCCTCCATCATATAGATACTCCTGTATACCGACCACCCACTCTAAAATTTGGACAATGAAGTCAGACTCTATGATTAGAGTGATTCCACTGAATATGAATATACATGTCTAATAAATGTTAATTTGGAAAGTAACTATATAATGTTTGATTTGGTCAAATCAAGTATGGTGTCTACTGACTCAATAATTCCACGAATGAATGGAAATGAATTGTCCCCTGTAGCATTATGTGAGAAAATGACTTTCTCTTGCAAAATGTTATGTAAATATGTATATTATATACTGTAGTGTATAGATGTGTTTATGTTTCTATGGAGCATTGTAATATAGTGTGATTTTAAATGTATATATATTATGTGTTTTGTAGCCCTGAAGAAGTCCCCAGACAAGGACGAAACGCGTTGGCTACGCCTTGAAGATTTAATAAAAGAATAAAGGATTTGAAAAACCAATTTTATGTCTCCATGAAACCTTTAATGAATAACTGGAATTGAAAAGATGACTCTCTGGATAGAAATATTACGAGGAACTCGTAATCAGGCCCCTATTGTTATATGCTATAACCAGTGAGCTACACATAGTGAACAGTGGCGGCAGCCTATCTAAAGGGTTAGGGCGGCCGCAGGTGGAGAGGGCGGGGGGCTTGGGAAGGGGGGAGAGAAATAAAATAAAAGTAAAAAATAAAAATGATTTACCTGCCGCTCCGCTACTGCTGACGCCTACCTTGCTGCTTCTCTCATCGAGCCGGAAGGAGATGGGCCCTCTGGGTACAGGCTCCACACCCAATCCAGACTCTACTCTCATAGCACCAGTGGCCTTGTTTGCCGCTCAGATGGTGCATTGGAGCCTGTGGCTTTTCTCCAACCCGGCTGTGTAACGCAGCGGGTTGGAGAAACATAAGTGTGCATGTATATTTGGCCAGCCTAGGACAGCCAGCCAAACACACATGCGCACTTATAAGTGCACACTACTCCACCCTGCCATGCCCGGCCCCGCCCTATACTTATTGTATTGCGGGGCTCAAACAGCATAAATAAAATGATTATAAAATTGTGTTATTTTATTTTTCGTCTGCTGGTGCGAGCTGTAGGGTGACGCTCCTCTACCATGACGGAGGAGCCACCCCTGATAGTGAATTGCAGTGCTACCTATGTCTAATAGTAACAGCGATACAAATGACGTAATGAGCTTGCAAAGTGCACTACAGTGATATCTACAGTTGATCATTCTAACGAGGGCAAGGGTGGGATGTACATTGAGTCTGAAGTGTTCCTTCACCTAGTCAGGGGAGTAGCTAGGCCTTAGGCTGCCCGTGGCGGCCCCTGCGTTTGCCGCCCTCGGCAAATTGATAGAAGAGCGGGGGGGGTGGTAGCGGCCGATTCTCGCCCCCCCCTAGCTACGCCACTGCACCTAGTACAATAGTTTCACCAAGGAAAGCAAACTGGCTGAACAAGCGTTGTCAACCCACGGAGTTATGTGCCTTTAATTTAGTTTCCTTCATAGAGTGGCTTGAATGGACAGCATCGAGAGAGCAGACATCTAACCAGCATCCAACTTTTTACCTAATTGTCCACCAGCCCACCCCTCTAACCATTCATCCAACTAACCATCCAGTTGTGCTTTTGTGTGTGCTATAATCGATCCATCTATGCTTCTCACTACAAGGTACACGGATTTTGGTGCAGGGATACCATGAGCCAATTCAGTTCAGTGTCCTCGCACCACAATTTCAGCCAATACATGATAATGGAATTGTAACTATTTCTCGATTTTTTTTTTTACTGGCTCAAAATCTTTTCCCCATACATGCCAACTCACACGTTGCCACCGTATGACACACGATATCGGCTCCTATCACACGTCTCCCGGTGAGGAGTCGATATCACACAGTGGTAGGAAAAAAGAGCTGGAATCCACTGTAAATAGTGGTTTTCCAGCTCATTTTCTGAGGCTTTGAACTGCAGACGTCCATTAAGGGGTGTGAAAACACCCCAGGACATTGCCACCAAACTCAGCAAGGTTTTGGTTTTTTTTGGGGAGGAGGGGGCTTGGGGGCGGGGTAGGGTTCAAAAGTGTCTGGTAGGTACTTCTCGCACGAGGCCCCGCCCCTTCGAGTCCCCGCTCCTCCCTCACACTGTGAGATTGTTCTTGAAGTTGGCAGGTATGTTTTCCTATTCCAGGAGATTGTCGGGCTAGCTAAGTTGATAAATGGAAAGGGTGGTGAAGCTTGACGGGTAAGGTGTCTCAGGGCGTAGGAGGCCACGGCTAGTCTGGGGTAGCGCTGTCTGCTCCGCTTGTTGGTTTCGTGGTTCCTGTGGGCTTTTTCTGTGGCCGTCAGTATTTGGTCCGGGTCTTATGCTCTGCCCGGGTTCAGACTTTCTATGGCGTTTCTGCATTGGTGTGTGTGCATGTTTTTTTGTGTGTGTATATTGGGGCCTCTATTTAGGCAATTTATTCTTGCTAGCATGTATGCCTGTAACTGTATATTTTCCGGTCTGTGCGCGTGGGTGCCCTTACGTGTGCAGGTATTTGCCGTTTGGGTGCAAATGCCTGCATGCACCATACACATCTCAATATGTTTGCTCTATAAGTAGGGCTCCAGGTTTTCAGTTTTTTTTTTTTTTTTTTACATTTTCTTTGTATTTACCCATATTTATTTTTTGCTCATGTTATTTGTATTTATCCATTTTTTTTTGTGCTTAGCGCAAAAAATGAATTTGCAGTGGGTATGGTTCCACGTTTAATTAACCGGCACATATTTACTCGTGTTTGGATGTCCAATGGGTTTAAGCCATTTACAGTGCAACACAGTCACCTGAAAGCATTTGCAATGTAGAACTGCTTAAACAGCTGTACTGCTGGAATTATTAAGCTTCATTAGGAAATCTTATTTCTTTTTTTAACCTCCCTATCAATCTCCACAGCTATTGACCTAGCACTCATGATTGACAGTAGTGAGAAACATCCAAAGGACACCTATTTTCTGTATTTTTCAATATTTAAAAATAAATACAGACAGGAAAATAGATGGTCTTCCGTCTATATTTATCTGTAAAACTCAGTAAAAACTGGGAACCTTAACTACAAGCAATACACACCTACTGAACTGTCTTTATTTGTTATATACATCTTTTGATATACACCATCAATCTGTGTCTTTGCACATCCAATTTTGATTTAACTCTAGCATTAATTTTCCACATTCACGGCCTAGGGCAGTGAAGGCCTCACTTACTTTTATAAACAAGCTTGGAACCATTTTTATGCAGCAAAATCAAGATAAGGCACTAAATACCTGAATTAAATGTGTATGTGCTAGTATTGCTGGCACGCTGTCTCCACTTGGCACCTGTGTAGAACCAGCTTAGCATCTTTTGCTGTTGGCCCTGGTGCCGCTGAGATAGCACTACTTCTTCAGACACCAACTGCAAAATGGTGCAGGGCTCCAGCAGTGTAGGGTACCTGGCAAGTGCCTCATCAGGGTATACAATAAACAGGGACAGAGTCCTGCGTAAAGACAGTAAGAAGCCCATCCATACGTCACATGGCTTCCTTTAGCATACAAAAGATGATCGGAGGGATGCTTGCATAAACCACTGGCAATGGCTCTCGGTAGCATTCAGACCCATATTTTTTCACCACTGTGCCACTCCAGATAGAGACCCATCTAAAACACATCAGATCCAATCCTGTACCTCTTGGGAACAGTCCATCGCTAACAGCCAACAAACCTCCTACTAAAGGTCGTAGCAGCTAAATTTTTGCCATCTATTATGTGCGGCTCGGAAATGCTAAACACCAAGGACTCGACAACTTTAAACATAATCCAATCCAGATTATTCAAGAAACTGTTCACAATCCCACGTCAACTCTCAGGCTCAGATACGTCTGGAATACGGTCTAAAAAACCAGATACCGGCTAGACAAGGAGCCCTGGCCAAATACTACTGGAGAATGAGGGCAGCTGAAGAAAACACGTTCGCCCATTATTGCTGGGAGGAGGTTGAAAAACAATCAAGGCAGAACAAGTCAATATTTCGAATTTTAAAACAAGCTCTTTCAACACTAAAGCTCGAGGAAGCCTGGCACACACCAATGCCATATTCTGCATTTAAACAAATCACCAATAAAGCAATCAAACAACTATCGTTGCAAACAGATAAAGCCTTACTGGCCGGCAAAAGTCATGCATGGATGGTGATGCCTACTTACAAACAGCTGAAACTACAATAATATTTACAAGAGTGCTTCACAGATCACTACAAGCAGAAACTGACCCTATTGAGACTAGGGTTCTTCCCGACAAAAGATCTTACTCCAAAATGGCAACGGACCTGGTCGACCACGGATTGCCGCCTCTGCGGTAATGGAGCAGAGTCTCTATTACACCTACTATGCATCTGTCCAGCTCTACACAATACGAGGAAGATCCTTCTACGGCCAATCCTGAGAGAAGAACAAATAAGGACTTGCAGAGCGGCAGTCATAAAATGTCTCAGTGGTTCCTCTGTTCAATTGTCTTGCAAGACAATCAAATTCTTGAATTTAGCAGCAAAAGAACTTGAAAAGAAGGACTTAGCAATAAAAGAACTTGGAAAGAAGGACAGATGACCAGTATTCCATCATGCAGTCGGGTTGAGTCCTCCCCAGAATTTTTGACCCGTTCTTTTCTTCTCTCCCCTTCCCCTTTTCAGCACAAGCACTTTACCCGAAGCAGGTGGCAAAGACACGTCTATAATTAATTTGAAAGACCTCTGGTTGAGGTATTTTATCACAAAATGTTAGATCTTGGAATTAATTACATTACGTGTGGCACATTATTTATAAAAATTGTTTTACAGTAATTTTAATTCAGTATAACCGCGTTTACATTGTATATCTCATGGCGGTATGTTCCACCCTTTTATGATTTTAAGAAATCAAATAAAAGTATATTCTTCACCGCTAACTGCCAAGCAAGGTCACTCCACAAGGGATACCTGTGTCTGGGCTTACACTTGCGATACAAAAGGGGATGATGGACGGAACGTTTGAGCCAATCAGTCTGACCCTGTGCCTCATGGGAACAGTCCAGCCCGAACTGCCAAGCCATGTCTTCCCTGGACCGGAAACAAGCATCCTATGGCCATGTCTGAACTGGGGTGGTGGAGTGAGCTAAAGAATGATGATGGATTAAACCCAGATCACTTGACTGGGGGTGAGTGTTTGATTGGCTCAAACGTTCCGTCCATCATCCCCTTTTGTATCGCTTTGGTCGCCCTAAGTTGGCGGGGTATGCCCAGACGTGGGTCCCTTGCTCACTTTGCCACTGGATTCAAGCAAGCCTGGCTGATGACGGCTGAAATGCCAGAAACCGGTCCTAGGATGCTTGTTTCCGGTCCAGGAAGACATGGCTTGGCAGGTCGGGCTGGACTGTTCCCATGAGGCACAGGGTCAGACTGATTTGCATATGGCCATGTCTGAACTGGGGTGGTGGAGTGAGCTAAAGAATGATGATGGATTAAACCCAGATCAGTTGACTGGGGGTGAGTGTTTGATTGGCTCAAACGTTCCGTCCATCATCCCCTTTTGTATCGCTTTGGTCGCCCTAAGTTGGCGGGGGTATGCCCAGACGTGGGTCCCTTGCTCACTTTGCCACTGGATTCAAGCAAGCCTGGTTGATGACGGCTGAAATGCCAGAAACCGGTCCTAGGATGCTTGTTTCCGGTCCAGGGAAGACATGGCTTGGCAGTTCAGGCTGGACTTTTCCCATGAGGCACAGGGTCAGACTGATTTGCATATGGCCATGTCTGAACTGGGGTGGTGGAGTGAGCTAAAGAATGATGATGGATTAAACCCAGATCAGTTGACTGGGGGTGAGTGTTTGATTGGCTCAAACGTTCCGTCCATCATCCCCTTTTGTATCGCTTTGGGCTTACACTTGGCCACTTAGAGTCAGGGTCGGACTGGCCGTAGCGGACACCAGGAGTTTTTCTGGTGGGTTGGAAGGGTGGGGGCTGGTTTTTGACCCATTGGGGCCGGTTTTGTTACTGGGGGTCAGCTTTGCAGCAGTGCTGCAATATCGACATATCGGCCCCCTATAACAAAAGCGGCAGCAGTGCTTGACAATAGCACCCCTCCCCGGGCCAAAGCCACTCAGCGCCACCCCACTCATTCCCCCGGGGCCGGTCGAGCGGAATTGCATGGGCTGGTTTCTGCTCCCAGTCCGGCTGTGCTTTGAGTGCTACATCAGTCACAAAAAAGGTGCAGGAAGGAGAGCAAGCTAATAGTTTAAACTGTAGGCAATCACCCTAGGTCGCATTACAGCCCATCGTTTTTCTGCCACTGTGCCACTCTAGACAGAGGCCATGTAAATTAGTACTGAACCTGCTCGTCATGATAAAGTCTATCCCTAAAATCTAGGCAAGCAGCACTCCAGAAGGGAAAACAAGCAACCCTAAACTAGTTTTGGCCTTGTTTACCCTCATCAGTGTGGCACAGCTTGAATCGTGTGGCATACCAAGCAAGGGACCCATGCCTCAACATACCCATGGCCAATAAGGGCATTTCATCTCTTTCCATAGCCCACTACTCCATCACTAGACCACTTCTCCTGAAACATAACCCACGGCTTCTCTAATCGGCCACCTACAGGAACAGAACGGCCAGCCAGGCAACTGGACATTCCTCCAGGGAGGATTTGTGGCTAGGGCAGGATTTGGATTGCCTCGCAGAGTCACAGGTGCAAGCAGCTCCATGCAAGAGGCTTCTGACACAAGGCGAACAACACATAATAATTACGGTATGTGCTGGCTGGCCCCCATGATGTAGCATTCAGAACTGTGGCCGTGGCGTGGTCATGGATGCTTGATTTTCCCACATGTGAGCTAGGAGGGGAGATTTGCTTTGGCTGCATGCAGTGAGCTGGGTGGTAGTACAACAATACCAGGTTCCCACCTGGGCTGGTGACTCCAGAATGCAGGAGTATATGAATTTACCATCTGGGGTTTGAAAGGTGTCTTAAAACAGATTTTTGTTTTAAATATGCCAGGCTTCTCTAGTTGAGACTAGGTCCACGGTCCGACAACTATTTTTTGTGTTTCCATTTTAAAATTTCCAGCCCAGACACGCTCCAAACTCCACGTAGCGTAAAAGTAATATATTTATTTTAATTGCAAGTTCTTCTTCTCATTCTCTTGTGATGAGTCTTCCACCGACTAGACCCCATTTTCTGCACTAGGCCACATCCAAACAGCAGCCGCCATCTTGAGGAAAGGTTCGAAACCCTCCACCATTACAACAATGGCAGCAATCCAAGCATGTACCCCCCACAGACCCCACAACTTGCCATGCTGTTTGCCCTTAAGTGGCATCCAACCAGAGAAGGAAAAAGTTATTGAGCTATCAATGGTTGGCTCCAACCTTTGAAACGAGTTTCAGGTGTACATTTTGGTAATTGACTCTTCATTTAAACATAAGCTAAATAGATACTTTTAAATATTGCCTGCTTGGAGATATCCACCAGTTAGTTAGTATTGCTACTGAATACAGGCTTAGGTTTCATTGTTTATGTATTAACATTTGTGTTCATTAAACGTTGGTATATTTTTTATGTAATTGTTGTGACTTGATTATCTTATGTGTGTTATGTAAGAACGTGACATTATTAGATGTGCGGTAAGTACCCACTTCAAGTAATAACCACAATCCTCGTCAGGGTAAACCAGTAAAGTCAGTAAATAATCCTGACCACAACCCCCTGGTAGCTCTGACACAGGGCAGACAGGCTTAATTTAGAGGCAATATATAAAGTATTTATTAAGTACTAAAATTTATAATAAAGTTGAAATGCAAATCAATGAAAAATCACAAAACAATTTTGAAAAATAGAGTAAAATGAATAAACAAAATGGCACAAAAGTGAAAAAGTCCAAGAAGGGGAACATAGAAATTATTTTTAAAGTTTTAAGTAGAAAAAGCGCTAAAATCACAAAGTGCCAATGACAGTCAATGGTCGCAGTAGAACAGGACCTATTTGCAATTTGACGCTGACCATGATGGTGCGTTGGTTGGATACACCTACCATGATCATCCTGGACAAAAATTTTTACCTTCTGGATTATTCCTTTAAGTCCCAATCCAGGAGTACACTTCTGAAGCCCTCTTTGACCCCTAGGAAGGCACTTAGAGACTTACAGGGTGTTAGGCCGAAGCCAAACCGCAGGGTCCAGTTCAGGTCCAGTTGGCACTGGTCAAATGGACAGTTGCAGGAAAAGGCATCTTGTAGCTTGTTGTGTCTACATAGTTTAATAGGGGGTCAGCCTTTTGACCCTTGGAATCCACTTCTTTGTCCTGGGTACAAAAGAGAACAGGTCCAGTCCTTCAGGGCTCTTATCAGGTTGCAGACAGCAGATTCAGTCCTCTTCTGATCCTCCACACGTCCAGGACTGTTCTGATATGGGTGCCTGGAGATGTCATATTTATGTCTGCCATGAGTTAGCGAGTGAGAATGACCCCTTGGGATGCCCTAATCTTTAGGGTAAAGGTTCCCAAGGCTAACTCTACCCACTTTGGGCATTTTCAAGATGCTGACGTCTTCTCCATACTGAACTTGGGCTCTGAGGGCTGTGGGTGTGTGGAAAATGTACTATGGCAATCCTAGTGTCCTAAATCAACAAAGGGGGGGGGGACAATAGGGCTTATTTTACTAGGTCCAGCATACATTCCCAGGGTAATGTATTGAAATAGGGTATGCAGTTCCTAAGGGCATGAAGATATACAAGGTCAGAGGGGTGCTATGTTCTAAGTGCAGGAGCACACGTGAATGTCCTGTGATTCCTGGCGAGAGGGGGAAAGCCCCTCTTTGGAACTAAAGCCCTCACACACCCAGCAAGCTAGGTGTCATGCTTCATCATTTGGGCCTGCTCCTCGTTGGGCCGGCGCTGCAATGCCCGACGGGCTCCCATAAATGGGGCTCTTTTTCGGAGATCTTTTGTTCCTGCCGTTTTGTGCAGTGGGGGTGAGGGCCTAGTTGTGTAGATGTGGTAAAAGTGAGTTAAAACAGGTCAGTTAGTCCTTGAACAACCTTTATTCAGCTAGGTAAACTGCCCGATTAAAATGTATGGAGTGGCATAAACCTAGGGGTTATGTGCCTAGATATCTATGTCCTACTCTCAATAGGTCGACATGTTTCTTGCCTATACCGTCAGGGCGATCATTGGCAATTCTTCAGGACCAGATTGAAAAATGTTATCTACACATAATGAGAGGGGAAACCTACCTCCCAAATCGTGGTATAGTGGGCAATGTCCCACCGTTGTCACGGAACCTAAATTCAAATGAAGTAAAAGACATTATATAAATTGTAAACCCCATTCATGTCGCATTGTATATCTTATTTGCCTTGTGAAAATTGCACACGAAGTGTTCAAAAGGGTGTGCATTCCATAGTGATGACTCACATGATTAAAGTGTCTAGGTGCAGCATACAGTGATTGACCACGCACTTGGTATTAAAAACAATTAAAAACAATTGAAATCATTAAAACCATTGGAAAGCAGTAGTCGAGCATAATTACGGTGTAATGCTCACCTAAGGGCCTACTAAGTTAAGCCTCAGTCTCCGGCGCGATAAAAAGAGCACCAGAAGTAAGTGTCCTATCGAGGATAAGGATATAAAGATATAAAGTGACCGGTAAGTCAATCCTCCACTACCAATCCGGAAACTTCTCAAAAGGACTGTGGCATATGACACTAGAGAGGGAGGAACTATGATATCAACGATGTATCATACATGTCCCCCCACACACACACGTCATACACTGAGCCTGACTCCCGTATAGTCAGGACACCGCCAGGTGCCGAGGGTCAACACAATGTGGCAGTGCAGTCAGCCCATTGATATGTGTTTAAACCCTGGCAGGCCTGCACAGTAATCATGCCCTGGGAGCTCAGAGTGATGTTCCGACATGTAGCGGGCACGGAGTTGATAATCACGCAATTCGGGACTCCCTCTAAACATGTCATGCAACACTAAGCGTTGCGAGCCCCGTTTAAGGGTGTCGTTCTCACTTACCGGCACTCCTATGCGTGCATGCAGTCTCACCTACCCTCGCCGCCGGAACCGGGTGGTGTGTGACCGCCACGCTCATCCGTAGTTATTCAAACCGGTAGCCGGGCGGCCGGGGTGGGCGGGGCCACGCGACGCCTGCTCGTTGTGGCAGTGGTTAGAGGAAGCACTTCACTAATGTAGGTAGCGGCCATCTTGGCCTAGTCTAAGTTGCTTAGGCAATGTTGAAAGGAGGCTGTGAATTAGTGGCAGCCATCTTAGATGTTGGTGGTTCAATAGCTACGTATTATTGGGCCATAAGGAATAGGAATACAGCATTATCCACCCATTTATTGAATATACCTTTACTCGCTCACATGGCGATTCAAGGAGTAGAAGTACAAATAAATAATCATTGTTGGTATATATATATAAGACACATGCCCTGTCTCCTATAATTGTTGTTATTCAGTGGCTATGTATTATTATAGCCGTCTGAACTTGGGAATTACTTATTTTCCACCTATTTATAGGCGTCACAATCACTCAATCAACTGTCAATATTGTTGATATATTTAAATCACTTGTTAAATCTCCTGTATTAGAGGGGTAAAGTATCGCATTTCATGTATTGGTTAGAGTGGCCCAGGGAATATCATCATTCAGTCCCTTACTGTCAGTCGATAATCTATGTACCCATCTCTGTTCAATCCTGAACAGGGCCCTTTGTGTAATCTGTGGGTGTGCCTCTAAAATTAGCCATTTGATGGACTCGGGGGAGTAATTGCAGTCTCTGAAGTGTGTATACATCTTGGTGGTGACCCTCTGGCGGCGGATGTTACTCCTATGCTCTGTGATGCGAGTTTTGGCCATACGTAGTGTCATGCCTATGTATTGGAGGCCACAAGGGCAGGTGATCATGTAGATGCAGTGGGTGGTATTGCAATTAGTATGTCTGGTTAATTTGCACCTGAAGGTTTCTGAGAGGACACCTCCTTGACAGTGGAGGTGAACCGACATACAGTCACATGTGCCGCAAGGGTGGTGGCCAGTGACTGGGGGCAGATCCCAAAGTTGTCTTTGGTCTGTGCGATAGGTTTGTTTAGGTCGGGTGTTGATCAAGATGTCTTTAAGATTTCTTGTGCGTCTGAATGCAAACCTTGGTGCGGGGATCTGTAAGTCACCCGTGTTCAGTATGCTCCAATGTTTTTTAACAACGCGTTTTATCCTGTTAGATTCAGGGGTGAATGATGTCACGCAGGTGAGAGTGTCAACAGAGGATTTGGTGTTCACCTCTAAAAGAGCCTCTCGTGGGTTGTTCCTTGCTCTTTTCATGGCGGTGTTAATCTGACGTTCTGGGTAACCCCGCTCTCTCAGGTTGGAAGCTAAAGTGTGAGCTTCTGATTTGTAATCTGCAAGTGAGCTACAGTTACGTCTAATACGGAGGAACTGGCCCACGGGTAAGTTGTCCCTGAGTGTTTTGGGGTGGTAACTGCTATATAGCAGAAGGCTATTTCGGTCTGTAGGTTTTCTATACAGGGTGGTGTTCAGTAAGCCTTCATTTAATCTAATCTTGACATCGAGAAAAGGGATGTCAGTGGCTGAGACCGTGTGGGTGAATCTCAGGTATTCATTTTGATTGTTTACCCATAGCACAAAGTCCTCACAAGCTGATCGGTCCCCTTTCCAAAGAATGAGGATGTCATCAATAAAACGTTTCCATAGTAGCAGGTTGTTTGCATATGGATTGTTTTGGTTCCAGATGATGTCATCCTCAAACGCAGCCATGTACAGACAGGCCACACTAGGGGCGAAGGTACTCCCCATTGAAGTACCTTGTGACTGGTGATACAGTTGGTCTTTAAACTCAAAAAAGTTTTCTGTCAATGCTAGGGTTGCACACTCCATTATGAAAGCGATCGGGGTTGGAGACGTCCATTCGCTCTTGCCTAGTGCAGTTTCTATAACCGCTAATGTTGCCTGTTGGGGAATATTTGTATACAATGCCTCCACATCAAGAGTCATGAGGTAGTCTATATCATTGCTATTGGGTACCTCCTCTATGATGCGGAGGATGTCAGTAGTGTCTCGTACGTAAGATGGTGTCTGTTTCACAAGGGGTTGAAGAAAGTGATCACAGAACTTAGACAGAGGCTCAAGTAATGAGCCAATGCCTGAGACAATAGGACGTCCTGGGGTCGGTGTAATGCCTTTGTGTATTTTAGGGAGTGTATAGAAGTATGGTATTTTAGGATCTTTGGCAGTCAAGAATTCCGCCTCCTTTTTGTTGATCCATTCGTTGGTTTCTGCCTCATGGATCATCCTAGTGTCCTCCCACTTCTAACACTAAGATCCAGCATCCACTCTGCCAACAATAAACCCAGAGACAGAAGCATGGTAGAACGAAAAGTATGGTTTTCAACAACCACACTGTGGATACACTTTTGTTTGGCATCCTGTTTCCCTTCTTAGAACTGCGCCCAATCGTTACATGTAAACCGAACAGCCCTGTCAAGCAGGCTTTGACACTGTAATGTCAAAAACAGACCCACTATGCTTGAAGCCTGCCTGGCTGCTGGAACAAAGTAAGAGGGCAGGCCTGAATTTTAGCTATATCTGCTTGTAACAGGCTAGGCCTTTTTGAAGTTAATCAACTTGTTGAGCCCAGACCACAGGGCATTTTGTCAAGAGCACAACAACTCCTACCCACACCCAAGGGCTGTGTCTCAACTCTGTGAGCAAGTTAACACCTCATCACGGGGGCTGTTCAAATGCTAATAACTGGATGGCAGACGTAGAAGAGCAAAATGCAGATTAGGCTCCTACAACTTTAAGCAGGGAAAGATAACGTTCTAAAATATATTTTTCTGACATAATTAGTAAAAATCCGACTTAACCATTAAATTGGATTTTTAACAACTATTAAATATAGTTTTTCAAATTATTTTTCTAGCTGGTCCCATTCCCAATATACAGTTTTAGTATTTAATGTTACATCCCAGTGTTGTCCTATCAAACAGCCAGCCTTGCTAAAGTGAAAATAGCTTTTGGAGCCTTTTCACTGTAACATGTGTAACATTAAACTTGTATGTGTCCTACTTTTAAATACCATGAACACTGCCTTATCGGTGATAAGGCCTATCAAGGGGTGACTTATGAATATTTAAAAGAAATATTTAGGCCTGTAAAAAGGGATTAATTTGAGAGGTTGAATTTGCGTTTTAGAACTGCACAGCCAGGCTACAGAGGGCAGGCCTGCAGTCATGTTCACATAAGTCACTGGAGTGGACGGTCCAAGGCCTGCTGCAGGCCACTTGTGACATTTAACCTACTGGCCAGAGGTACACTCTGTCTGGTACCATAAACTAGAGACATAGGTATGGTAAATATTCAATTTAGGAGTTTCACCATTTTACCATGTTGAAAGGCGGAACACAATCAGTTTATATATTGGTTAGCAGGGATAAAGTACTTAGACTCCTACAGCCAGCAAAAATATAGGTTCCAGCAGAAGGCTAAAAATCTGGGGTGATCATGTAGAAAAGGTAGATTTTCTGCTGTGTTGGTTTGTGTGCCAGTGCCTTGAAGCTGATTTGCTTTGGCATCACATGCACTCTACCAGTGAAGGAAAAACAAAACTAAACGAGAAAAAGCAAGATTGGATATAAGAAAACTAAGAATGGAAGAAATTGACTTGTCATGAAAGACAACTGAAGACCTAGAAAAAAACAGGAAAGGATTAGCTACTCACACTTGATGTGACAACTTGGGACCTAGAAAATTAAACATTGGCAGAAGCAATAGTTTGGGATTGGAAAGCTGCTGAAATAGTTATTTTTAAAATGTTTTATTGCCGTCATTAGGGATAGGAATAGAACAAACCTGGGCTGATTTATTACAACAAATGCATTGGGACACTGTGGCTAGGATTAGATATGGGGTAAATGGTGAACTTTTCCCCAAGACTAAGGGGCCGATTCCGATCTCGGCCGGTAGGGCTCCGAATCGGATTCGGCTTTACCGGATCCGATTCGGAGCCCTGTTTCCCGACCGATTCGTACGCGGGTCAGGCCGAGCGAGTACGATGCAAGCGCCCGCGAAATCGCCGACCGACTCGTACGCGGCTTCAACACGCTCCGACCGACTCGCACGGACACAACTCGCACCGCGCAATGGAGTCGTTCCCCGGCCGGGCAAGTACAATGCGCTGCGAGCAGTCCGACCGACTCGCGCCGTCCGGCTCGAAAGAGCTGTCGGAGCCGGACTTTGGGGTCCGCGTCGGACCCCCCTGTACGCGTGGCCGCGCGAGCCGCACACAGGTGGGACCCATGGGTCCCCCCTACCTGTGCATGTACGGCGCGATGCGCATCGACGCGTACCCGCTGTAGGGGGCGCCCCTGTTTGCCTCACACCCATTGAGTCAATGGGAGCCCGCGTACGCGTTGTACGACCGGCTCCCATTGACTTCAATGGGAGTCCGACCGAATCGAGTCCGGGTGCATGCGTGCGCATCGTACTCGTTCGGTCGGACTGCCAGAGTCCGATTCGGTCGGAAATCTCTTTGGGTCCGGCTCGGTCGGAGAGGTTTCCGGCCTGAATCGGAATCGGCCCATTAATCTTCTTCAGGAGTTCTCCAAGGATGTCTGAGGGCTCCGCTGCTCTTCTTAATTTATATAAATGGTCTGGAAAAAATATTTGTGCCAGGGAGGGAAAGATATGCCACATATGAGAACATGTGCAATACCGGTCTTACTTTATGAGGACAATGCAGTTTTAATTTCTAGAACTGCCAATTGCCTACAACTACTCGTGGATGCTTTTTATACTTTAATGGGCGTTTTCAGCCTTAAAACAAATCTCAGCAAATCTTTTATTATAAGAATTGGCCCAAAAACACCAAAAATAGGGAATTTCAATTAGGAGGTGTAGAGATATTAATGGTCAAAGAAGAAGATTAATTCCCTTCGGTAACCAAATAAAATAATTGTTCAACTAATCCTCTCAAATATACCACAAACCATTCATATTATTCATACAAAAAACCCATATACCTATATTTGCAATGCCACAAGACAACCACTGACTAATAATGGAATGCCACCTATATTTTATTAAAGAAATGTTGGAGCCATTAAAAAATTTTCATTATACAGAATTCATAAATCTTAATATTATAAAAAAAATATATCATTATACAATTTCATGTATTACATAGACAGCATATCAATTAATCAAGAGGGAGATGCAAAAATTCATCAAGTGTCAAAAACAAATATTATATCACATATACAAATCCTACAAATAGTACATACACTATATCCACCTGTTAAAAACAATTAAAAATGTATAGTCTAAAAGAAAGATAAAACAAAAGAAGAAGAGAGCGAGACAGACAGCAAATACGACAGTACACTTATTAGTTGTTCGTGGACTAATCCAGGTAAAAAAACTCAAATGCCGACATGTATGCAATCCAAGTGTTTTTATCACAATGACTGGCCGGTACACTGGATTTAGTTTATCCCAAGCGTCGACGCATTTCGGTGGTGTTCGCAGAGTAATGCAAAAACAACAGTTGATGGACAGAATGCAGAACAATGTCATACATTCACCCCAGTACAGGGTATGCCCAGACGTGGGTCCCTTGCTCACTTTGCCACTGGATTCAAGAAAGCCTGGCTGATGACGGCTGTAAGCCAGAAACCGGTCCCAGGTTGCGTGTTTCCGGTCCAGGGAAGACATGGCTTGGCTGTTCGGGCTGGACTGTTCCCATGTGGCACAGGGTCAGACTGATTTGCATATGGCCATGTCTGAATTGGGGTGGCGGAGTGAGCTAAAGAATGATGATGGATTAAACCCAGATCAGTTGACTGGGGGGTGAGTGCTTGCAATGTTCAACACTCCGTCCATCATCCCCTTTGGTTTTGCTATGTTCGCAGAGTAATGGACACCTTTATCTGTCCTTTTAGAATCTTCAAACAAATACCTATGTATAAATAAACAGTCGTTACATGGGGCCTCTCTCTCTTTTTTGGGAGATTTTAAAGGTGCAACATTTATGTATCTGGGATCACCTTTGGATTTGCACTTAAGCTGGAATTTATTTTACTTAACTCTAGGGCAATTCAATGTCAGAGAGCTAAAGATTTGATTTTCAGTTTTGCACGCAGATTGGGACATAAACCTGTGAAGGAGATTGTGAGTATATGAAATAGTAAGTGTGTCTCCATAGCAATTTATGGAGCTGGGGTATGGGATATAAAGGTACCGAACAAACACAAAGGTGGAGAATACATTACTACGCAGGTGACTGGCTGTTCCCCAATCCTCACCAACCTTCATGTGCTATTCTGTGGTTGAACGGATCCCCATGGAAGACAGGGTGGAATTAGGCCCTTTCTTCTTTGGCTAAGGATTTGGGGCACACAAGAAGCAGGTTTTTCGAGGGAAATACTTTCAGATTGTCTTTATTTGGAAAATGCCTTGGCCATCCCATGGTTAAATTATGTAAAAGCTATGCTAATCGACCTGTGGCTGCCAGAGCTATTTTACAATCCAGAATGTTTAGGAGGATGATCTAAGAGCCAGGTTAGAGATTTATTCCTGCAGAGGCAAGCTAGAATTCACAAGGAAGATTTTCAAAATGTCTGCTACAGTATTAAATATGATCTAATCAAGCAGTCACAGAGGTGTGAATTTTATCTTGTGGAAGTTTAAAACACAGAGCACAGATTTTATTTTACTAGATTGAGTTTTAATAATATTCATTTTTAGTGGCATTCCCACTGCAGGGTGCTGGTTTCTCAACTCTTCCCAATTGTCCCTGTGACTGTTTCCTTTCAGAGGACAATGCATTTTATGCTTTTTTGCAAGTTATATTAGAACATTGGAATGTTGAGAGCTCCATTGAAGTCAATAGCTCCGGGATGATGATGGCTGGTATTTTTGTCTTTACGTTTCTCCTTTTCTAATTTAGAACAATCTACCTTTAGTGGGTGGAATGATCTAGTAACCCTTTTGCCTTGGGATATAGCAGTTGTCAAAGGCACTCTCCCTCGTTATATGCCCTCGCCACCGACTCGGGTCTGTAACTCGGGTTCAGGGCCTTTAACAACCGTTACATTCCTTGGCAGCAGGCTATATTCATATCTGCGATAATGGTTTTTGCTTCCAATCTTACAAGCTGCTGGTATTAGACAATACATGACAGCATTACTTTTCCTGCAACAATTAGGTAGCCCGAGCACCTGCATTGCAGTAGTTAAGTATATTCATTGTGCTATGGTCGTAGGGAAAAGATACAGGATATTGTAACATTATTTTTAATTTTTTGAGACTTACATTTTAAGGGTAATTCTATAGGCAGATTTTTATGAACATTTTTTTGTTTGTGGATCATATTTAAGGAAATGAGAAATCTTATATTTGTCTTTGATGTATTTTTGTTGTTTTTAATTTGTTTGTAAAATTAAATGTATTTATTTATTGTGTCGCACTTTTATGGCTATTTCTAGCCACAAAGTTTTATTTGACTTGACTATTGCAGGCATGCTCCACAAAATAAAAATGTTAAATTTAAAAAACATTAAAAGATGTGGCTGTTAAAATAACATGCAACAAATTGATAATCTAAGTTTTAAAAAGGATTTCAGGCAAAATGAATAGCTTTTCTTTAAATTTAATATAATTTTTTTTTTAAAAGCATACATTGAACCTTCTTTGCCACCGTAGAGAAAGGAAAGTTATTTTGTTGGATGTGATCAATGTGAACAGGATGTGTGCAATCACTCAAATAAAGGAGCCAATGGGTAAAGAGCAATGCCCAGTTGCTGAATGCTGCATGCCCTGATGAGCAGAAGCAAAATGTGAGTGACAATTTAGAAGGCCAATAGATAAAGTCTGCTGACCAAACACCTTTCTATGTATGCAAACATGCCAACATTTTAGAATAGCAAAGTGGGAGATTAACGAAAAAAAAATCGGGAGATTGGGGCCTTGGATCAGGTTACTGTCATGTATGGGCTTAGCAAGTGTGCTGTTGCAGGATCGGACATTTGAAACGCAAATGCACCTTTTTAGGTCTCGCCCTGAAGCCAGCGCTTGCGCTGGTCTGGGCGAGACATTTTGTAAGTGGGCTTTTAGAAATGCGACCACTTTTTTTTGGGCTTGCCTAGAGCATGCGGGTACGCGCACAGTAACGCACATTCCTCGCATGCTCCAGGCGCCATATGTCTTTCCTCTCACTTGCTCCTCCCCCTCCCCACCACAGAGCGCTTCTCGGGGCCGCGCGGCCGTGTCACTTTCACGGCCGCGCGTCACTTGCTCTCCCGCTCCTCTTCCCTCCCCCACCACAGAGCGCGTCTCGCACGGCCGCGCGGCCAATGCTTGTTTTATTTAGTTTTTGCGCGCGCACACAACTCCCGGTCGCGGGCGAAATTCTTGCTCGCGATCACCATTTGCTTGTTTGAACACTTTTCGCCCTTTCCTTGCTGTTTTCTGTGCATCGCTCATTCTTTAATTACTTGTCACTTTTATGTGCATTTCTCAGTCTTTCTTTGCTACTTCACTGTGCATTACTCCTTCCTTCTTATTCCTTCTTTGCTGCTTTTCTGTGCGTTTCTCATTCTCTTTCTGCCACTTTCATGTGCTTTTTTCATTATTCCGTAATCTTTCTTTGCTGCTTTTTGAACTTTTACACTGATTTTGTGCCGATCTGCTGGGCATCTGCCACTCTTTCTCATTCATTCTTTGCTGATCTTCTGTGCTTTTGCCTTTCATTCTTTAACATTTTTCTCTGCCCTTTTCACTCAATCCTTGCTGCTCTTGGCTTCTTTTAGTCTCAGCTCTTCTCTTCGAGTTTCGAACTCAATTTCTCTCTTAACTCCTCTTCTTCCTTTTTCTCACTCTTTTGCTCTTCTTCCTGCCCTTTTCCTGAATTTGCGACCTTCCCTGCTTCCTCTCCCACGCCGCACTCCCTTCTCGGTTCCTGCCAGTTACTTAGCCCAACCCATTGCCCCAGAGACCCCCGCTCCTAATTCATGTCCGCCGCAGCTTGGATGCACAGCCCGTATGCGCCCCTCCCGTGCCCAGCGCCAGACCCCTTGCTTTCACTCCCATCACTGCTACGTCTCTGCTTCCCTCTCCTCACTCTGAACCTTGAATGCACCTTCCAGTGCTGCTGCTACGCCTCGGTAGTCGACTGCGAAGGTGCCTTCCCCTGTTCCACCTGACACTTTTCCTGCACCTTCCCACACCTTCACACCACCCTCACATGCACCGCACACAACACTCACCTCTCCCTCGGCCACGCACACCTACACACCTCTCCCCACCCCTCCCTGTTCTGCCTTCTCCTCAACAACACCTCCCTCAATAAACACGCTACTGAAATATGGGACCTGCTGCATGACCACACATTGAAACTGCTCTTCCTCACAGAAACCTGGCTGATTCTATCGACATTACCACACCTATTCCCCAGGCACAAGGTTATAAGACAGGACAGAATTAACAGACCCAGCGGAGGACATGTCATCGTTTTCAAAGAGCTCATCAAGTGTTCCACTGCCTCAGCTAGCACCAACAGCACTGATGCTGGATGTGTTTATTGTGCCAAAATGGCTTCTTTTGTCAACTTCAATGCAAGATGGTGCACACTCTGAAATCCGTAAAAGTGCACTCTCTTAATGCTTTATTTTAATAAATATATTTAGGGTGATCACCAGCCTCTAGTTCAGTGTGGACACTTTCTCCAGTCCTTGTCTTCTCTCTCTGTACGTCACACCTCTCTTTCAATAAACCTCAGTGCCCCACAGCACTTACCTCTCATGACCTCAACTTGCCACCTCTCTCCGATCCTACCTCTAGATCTCTAGCTCTCGGTCAGCTCTCTGCCCCTCTCTTCTCCTCAAGTTCCTCTCTCTCTCTCTCTCTACTTTCTCTTCTTTCTGCATCTTGCTGCTCTGTTTGCATCTCATCCCCCTTCATTTCTCTTCCATTTACTTCCCCTCCCTCTTAATTTCATCTCTTTATCTTACCCTTTCTATCATTTTTGCCATCTATACCTTACCTTTCTCTACCTCTCGCATGCCTCTTTCTACCTCACCATTCTCTCTTTCATTTCTCTCTCTGCCTCACAACTCACTGCCTCATCTCTCTCTTCCCCACCTCTCATACACTATCTAGACTCTCAATTTACATCACCTATTGGCCTTCTATGTCTCTCTTTTTATTGATGTCCTCTTTCCCTCGCCTTTCCCATTATTTTATTTCTTTCTCTCTACAATGCTCTCCCTACCTCTTCCACTCCATCTATCACTCCCTTTGCTTTCATCTCTCTTTCTATCTCCTTCACTGTTTCCGTTCACTCTCTCTGCTTCCAATGTCTCGCTCGTTTAATACATCTGTCTTACCTCTGTCTCTCTCTCTCCCTATTTCACCATCCTCTACTTCTCCCTCGCACTTACTCTGTATTAGCCTCATCTCTCTACCTCATCTGCACCTCTTTTTCTCTACTTCTCATATCTTTCTATTTTTATCCCACCGGCTCTACCTGCCTCGCTACTTTGTTTACCTGACCTGTCATTCTGTGCTTCACCTTTCTATTTGTGCTATCTCATTATAACTCACCTCTCTTCCTATCTTATTTCTCTCTAGACCTTGCCCCTCGGGTTGGCACCTTTCTTACCAGCCTACATTTAAAACTGCATGCCAGGCCTCTAAAAACAAGCATTGGCATAGTCAATAGGTCTCGCCTTTGGGACCTTATAAGTTTTTAGACATGCAACAGTTGATGTTATTGCACCAAGGATATTGTGCTGCATAACTAAATACTTATAAGGTCCCAAAAGCGAGACCTATTGGCTATGCCAATGCTTGTTTTCTTACCTTTCAGAAGCATGGAGTGCAATGGCAGGCAGAAAGAGGGTGATGCAAGTGTTGTGCACTGGCCTGCAGGAGCAGGTTGCTGGCAGTGCATACATAACGTTACACAATATCAAGCCCTGTCAGCTGAAACCCCCGAGTAATCGGGTTTTTGCTTGAAGGAATCGGGAGGCGGACGACTAGCCTTGAAATCGGTAGCCTCCCGCCTGAATCGGGAGGGTTGGCATGTCTGTGTATGTATATTATGTATGATACTTTTATGTAAACCTATAGTCTTTGGAAACACCCAAAGCTGTCTAACAGGCCAGGCCTAAAAGCAGGACTGGATCCATTGCTTCTACCTGACCTGTGCTAACTTGATATCTAAGAAACATACGTAGATGGATAATGGTTAATCTCGATAAAGGACGAGACGTCTCCATGCTAACTAGTTACACGTCCCCCAGCGGCCTGTGTTCAACTTCTTAGATAAAACCTCCAACTTTAAGCGAAACAGTTTGTGGTCTGAAGAAAGAAATATCAGTGAATGAGGTACTCAAATATAAGATCCGACGACTTGAGAACTAGAAAAACAGGCCTGAAAAATCATGTGGCGAATTGGGATATAGAAACTCAGAAGAGCAATCTTGGCAACTGAAAACATGAGAACCGAAAAACAGGACTGGGTAAGCTCTACTCACCCTGCAGGTGGAAACTTGAGATCTAGAAAAACAAGAATGAAGAACGCCTTGCGCCTGCCTTAGGACTACTTGAGACGGAGAAACAAAACAGGACTAGATGTGCTGGTCGCATCTGACAACTGATTAAAGAGAGAACGGGCTGGATTGATTAATGGTCAGACATGACTGGTAACAATTTAAGATCTAGAAAAAATATGCGTGGATGTTATATGGGTCAATGTGTGGTGTATACCCTATTGGGGTGTTTTAGCACCCCGCAGGGCAAAGTAGGGTATTGTATCTGTTAACTGTAACCCACAACCTTGGGAAACATCTACCTACAGGAGTGAGGCAGTCCTAATGTTATTCACTTTCCAGATTTCCGAGTTGATAATCTGCGTTTTGATCGTGTGTGCAAGGGGTTTTCATGGGAACACGCTGCACTCGCTAGGGAGGGACGCCATATCTCCCAGTCGTATCAAGCTAGGAAATGAGAATCCATCCATCGTGACCAGGCCCTGGCTGGGGGGCCCGTTCACCAGTGCCTTGAAAACTGGCCCGGGGGTCGGAGAGCCAGCAGAACCCGTCCAGGAGTGGGGGCTAGGGAGCACCCACGGGTGAGTGCAGCCAAGCAGGTGTGGGGTGGAGCCCTTGAATTAGAAAAGCACGGTTTTCAGGTTTTTCCTGCAGAGCTGGATACCAGGTGTAGAGAGGGGTGATTGGAGGATGAGGGAGCAGCGCACGTGCAGCGTTCCAGGAAGTGATGCAGGAACGGGAAGATGCGTTTGGACCGGTGCTCGTGCAGGGGCGTCTAAGGGAAGAAAACGTCTCGAGCCCTGTTTGGAGGGGGTTCATGCTAGAACAGAGGCGTTGCTCCCACAGGGAGAAGAGTGCATGTTCCTGCATGAATGATGGAGTGCCCTGCAGGGGCTGGGGTGGGTCCCTGCAGAGAAAGGCGTGGGTGCTCCTGCAAGGTGAAAAGCGGGAGGAGGGACCACTGACGCCTTAGAGCCGAGGGATCCTGTCCTCCAGGAAGAGGCGGGTCTCGTGCAGGCGGGGGGACCACTGGAGGCACTCCTGCGTGTACTGGGGGGTGCATGCAGGCGCTCCTGCACTTGAGTACAAGGTCGCCCTGTCGGGGGGATAGTGTTCATGAAGGATCTTCTAATGGTTATGAACCGCTCCCAGGAGCGTAGCTTCCATTGGTGCAGCAGGTGCAGTGGCACCGGGGCCTTGAGGGGCCATCTGAATTCAGATATTTGCTGTATTTTATTAATTCAAACATCAGCCACGAGGCCCATTTCCTTCCTTGCACTAGGGCCCATGATACACTGCCTAGGCTTCTGGAAGCTTCACAGGAAGGGGTTGGGTGAAAGAGATGTTCCTGCGCGTGGGGAAGAAGGAAGTCTGGTTTCCCCCATGTAGGCGGCGACGGGGGTGCTCCCCCCCCCCTCCCCGAAGTCACTGCTTCTGTAGGAAGAGAAAGTGCTCCTGCAATGGAGGGGGACGCTTGGAGGGAGTGGGTGCTCCTGCGTGGAACCGGAAATAGATGTTCCTGCAAGATCTAAGATCGCCTAAAGAGAGAGGAGGATGCAGGGAGAGGAGGGTGGAGGTTCCTGCAGGGGGCGAAGGCCGGGCTGTTCCTACAGGAAGAGGGAGGCGGAGGCCCTGATCCTGCATTCCACAAGCTCCCGCTCCTCCAGAAAGTTGTGGGGTTTCCTCCGGGAGGGGTTACAGGCGCTAGAATAAGTGTCCCTGTTCCTGCCTACAGGGGCGGTGCTCCTGAGAGGAGGGAAGCGATCCTGCAGAGAGCGAGGAGCGCCTTCGGGAGGGGAGGAGGGAATGCACCTGCAGGATGGGGGGAGTGGGCGGGGCACCTGCAGGGGAGGGGCTGGGCTGCTGCAGGTAGTGGGCGGGGCGTCTGCCCTGCAGGAGTCCGAGCCTGGGCGTCACTTCTCTAGCCTCACTTCCTATTCCTGTCCTGGGAGACTAGCAGGACTGGAAGTTACCTGGAGTTTCACCGGGACCAGAGGCCGTTGGACTGAGAGCCCTGCCGGGTGGGAGCCGCTGAGGACCGGAGAGCTGCTGAGCTTCTGTTGCACTTGGCGGAGTGAGTGCCTCAGAGTGAGTCCTGCATTCATTAATCAGTAACACCTTATTCTGTACTGCTTCTGAGAATGGGGAGGAGAGTTAGGGGCACGGCAGGTGATCTGTGGGGGTGATGATGACAGGTGTGAGTTGGGGGTGGAAGGGTCAGGGGTATAAGAGTTAAAAGCCACATTTCAAGTTTAAGTCAAACTTTCGAAGAACTATGTACAAGACATAGTCAAGTGAAACTCCCTCTAGTGACTCACGCAGAGTGAGAGACAACTGACTGGAAAGAGAGATTCAACTGCTGGAGAAGTCATGGCAGGGGAGCACAGTGGCCCGTGTGTTTGGGGGGGCCGCAATAAGCAGCAAAAGGTCCTCCTTTTTGGGGTGGGGGCTAACAGTTGGGGGGGGGGGGGAGGAGTGGGGGAGTGGGCAGAGAGTGGCAGAAGGGAGACCATGGTGTTACTTTGCAAAAAGTAGCAAAGTGGACGAATGTGATTGGGTGGGGAGAGTGAACAGCAGGTGGAGAGGGGGGAGGGGCCGAGGGGGTCCCAGGGATGGGGCGGGAGGTGGTCCAAAGTTGCCTATCTATTGAGTTGCACGACTAGTGGCCCATCTGTCCTTTCTGGCCTGCTAGTGAAAAGAGGGGTGTGTGTGTGTGTGTGTGTGTGTGTGTGTGTGTGTCGCCGTGTGAACGGGGAAGCCCCTGTAGGGCCAGTAGTGAGCAGACCCTTGGTGTAGTAGTGTGTGTATGTGGAGGGGGGGTAGAGACCCTATACTGACAGCATTTTGGTCTCTCACTCGAGGGGAGAGGCATGGATCTGTGTTTTGAAAGGTAGTCAACAGAATGGCCCTTTTGGGTAGAACTGAGAAGGGTCGGTGGAAGGCAAAAGGCAGAGTGGGCCTTTATGACGGATGCGGGATGGACAGACAGGTAGATTTATTAACCGATTGTACCATTATTTGCAATCGCTACAATAAAACACAATGGACCCTACACATATACATCAAAGGGAAGGAGAGAGACGCCGTTTTACATGGGTGGCTGCGGGGGTCAGTGAGCAGAATGGGGCAGTGACAGAGGATTTCTGACGAGGTAGAAAGATGTCTGACCCTTTAGGGTGGTTTGCTGAGCAGAAAGCAGTACATCTGGGACAACTGAAAAGTGTGAAAGGGCAGATCCCTTGCAGATGTTCCATCAGTGGGTTAGGACAGGTTTCCACCCAGGTGTTCCCTGCAGTATGTAAGGGCAGTTTTACACAGCGGCCAAGGGCACACAAAAGTTCAGTTTTAACTCCCTTACTCAAGCCATGCATAAGGACAGTTTCGCCACAGGTCGCCGATGGGGCAGTATGGAAAGACACATTTGCAATACATTTTCAAGAACTATGGGAAATTTTGTATAGCCTAGCGGCGACCAGATGCATCCTGTGCTAGTGATGCTTGGGGACAAGTTTTCCTACTGGTGAGTGAGTAAGGACAGTTTCCACATAGATGGCCTACCCGTTTATAAGGCCGTTTCTCAGATTGTCTTAGTGTACACAGGGCAGTGGTACTTAACGTGCCCTCGGAGTTAGTTAGTATTTATCCTCCTACATTTTAGGGGGTATTTTCCGAAAGTGGCCGAGCAGAAATTGTTAGAAAAGTTTGCCAGTCGAAAGCACGTCATCGCCCGGTAGGGCAGATTTCGCAAGAGATGTCAGTCCAGTCGAGTGCAGGAAAAGCCCGTGGTAGGCGGCTGACATAGTCAGTACCACAGTCCAACAACTGGCCCCCCAAACAGGGACTGAGAGAACCTAAACATCAAAATGTAATTTTGCTTGCGGCTCACAAAATCCTTCATCAGTGAATAAATTAGCTGCCATTCATTATCCTAAATAATGAATGGATATATAATGTGCAAACGAGGAGAGTTGGAGGGGGGTGCTCTCATGAAACAGCGAGGCTAAACCACAGCGCCTGCCATTAGCAGGGGAACTGATTCAGAAACGGACTCGTAGTGTTTGACTTGGTAATTAGTTGTGATTCTAGGACCTTGGCGACGAGCTCATGTTCCCATGATGCCTTGGGACCTGGTGCCTCTCCTGCTTCAATGTACAGATTTAAGGCAACCATTCAAATAAAAGAATTAGTGCTAATACTTAAACAATAGAACTCAGAGAGAACCGAGGACAAAGGGCTATTTATCAAAAATACAAAATTATCATTAATTAAATTCTTAACAATTGGATGACCTGTGGTATTCATACATTCCCTTTCGTGTCCTTCAATCATACTCCCATACAAACTAAATACAATTTAAAAACATTATTGAAATGGTGACATTTTACACAGAATTAATAAATTGACACAATATGTAAAGACTAGATTCAATTGAAAACTAAGTGGCACAAATTCAAATGACTGGTGGTGTTCTACGCACGTTTCGGCACACAGGGGGGCCTTAGTCAGGAAGAGGGCCACAGTTGGTGCATATGATGAATCCATTATTGTTGATAATACTATGATGTCGTATTTTAAGGTCAATGGAAACACTACATTGCTTGATATATTATCTCAATTGTCGAAAGCTTTAAATAGGTTAGGAAGGTAAGAGAGAAGTTGTCGATATATCCTTCAATGATAATTTTATGTACGTCCTCTTTCTCCAAGGATGTGCTGTATATCAAACCTGGCAGCAAGGATAGTAATCCGTTAAGACTGGTGATAACAGACTGTCGTGGTGATGAATAAGATGAAATGAGTGTTCATTTCATCTACTATTCCAATATTTACTATGCTTCAATGCGGTTAACAAGACTGGGTAAACTCGTCTGAATGGAGACGAGTTGAGAACAGGAACCCCACATCTGGAGGCTCCGTACCGGCCGATATTAATCCTTTTATTCACCATAAGCGACATTTACCCAGTCTTGTTAACCGCATTGAAGCATAGTAAATATTGGAATAGTAGATGAAATGAACACTCATGTCATCTTATCACCACGACAGTCTGTTATCACCAGTCTTAACGTATTACTATCCTTGCTGCCAGGTTTGATATACAGCACATCCTTGGAGAAAGAGGACGTACATAAATTATCATTGAAGGATATATCGACAACGTCTCTCTTACCTTCCTAACCTATTTAAAGCTTTCGACAATTGAGATAATATATCAAGCAATGTAGTGTTTCCATTGACCTTAAAATACGACATCATAGTATTATCAACAATAGTGGATTCATCATATGCACCAACTGTGGCCCTCTTCCTGACTAAGGCCCCCCTGTGTGCCGAAACGCGCGTAGAACACCACCAGTCATTTGAATTTGTGCCACTTCGTTTTCAATTGAATCTAGTCTTTACACATTGTGTCAATTTATTAATTCTGTGTAAAATGTCACCATTTCAATAATGTTTTTAAATTGTATTTAGTTTGTATGGGAGTATGATTGAAGGACACAAAAGGGAATGTATGAATACCACAGGTCATCCAATTGTTAAGAATGTAATAAATTATTTTTTTGTATTTTTGATAAATAGCCCTTGTTGCCTCGGTTCTCTCCGAGTCCTATTGCTTAAGTATTAGCACTAATTCTTTTATCTGAATGGTTGCCTTAAATCTGTACATTGATGGATTTTTCCATACCTTAAGGAACCTCACCTATGTAGTAGGGGGCCTCTTCTTTTGCGCTTGCCTCTCCTGCTTCTGCAGGTGTATTTCACGACAGGCCGCAAACGCGCTTGCCAACCCAGTGTGCAAGCATTTGTTGGGCAAGTGATCCAGATTTCATAGTTTAGGGCATCTTTTATAGAGATGCCGATGCAGTGTCGAGGCAGTTTCTCACAGATGGCCAGGTCTTTAAGTGGGATAAAAAAAACTGGAGGGTCTCTCAATGGGGCGTGGTCAGTGTAATTAAGGGCGTAGCTTAAACACTCATAAGCTAGAATTCTGTGCTTAGCGTAGTGTGCCGCCCGACTGGTACTTTGCTGCTTCTGTCATTTCATCCAGATATATATTATCAGGGCTTTAAATGGGATAAAAAAACTGGGGGGGGGGGGGCTCTCAAAGGGGCGTGGCCAATGTAATTAAGGGCGTGCCTTAAAAACATGTAAGCCATAAATCTGTGATTAGCATAGTGTGCCCCCGACTTGTATTTTGCTGTTTCTGTCATTTCATCCAGATCTGATACAACAAGTAACATCATACCTACAAGTCAGGACTATTGGCTTTGTCAATGGTTTAGTTGCGTAAGATAAATAAACAGCAACTATGGCTTGTATATAATATTGAAAAAGCTTCCACTTAAAGCCCTGGTGACACCACGACAATGTTGCTGCTCCTAAGTCTCAAAAAGAGAAGGGAAATCCAGAGAGAAAATGACTCTCTTTAAAGGATTTCCCTTCCCCTACAACGCTCCCCTGGCACGACGTCCTGCCGTAACTTCTCCACTAGAGAGAAGTGAGCAGTGTGAGCACACACACATCGATGTGCCTGCTGTCACTGCTGTCCAGGAAAAAACGGACCGTCTGTGCCAGGGCACAAAACAGAGCCCGATAGGGATCCGTTTCGAGGCCCCTTCTAAAAAACTGCAGGTGCTCAGACCCGGCCCACTTAAAGCCCTGTATATTATACAACAAGTAACATTACACCAACAACAAGCCACGACTATTGGCATTGTCAATGGTTGTTATAAGATAAATAAGCAACAACTATGGCTTTGTTGTATATAATATTGAAAATGCTTTAGTTCTGAAATGAGACTGTGAAAGAACTATAACAAGTCTCTTTGAAATTACATCAAGGGCTTTAAGCAGTCGTACTGCTGCAGAGTTGAGACTTATTTTTCACCCGAACGTTGAGGGCAAAAATGGAGAGCCCGATAGGGACCCGTCTCAGCACCTGCTTTTTAGAGCTGCCTATGCTGAGCACCGGCAGGACCTAGCCCACTTAAAGCCCTGCAGATGCCCATTGGCAGCATATTTTTTAGGTTTGGCATAAAGACAGTTTGAGTTTCTTAACAGCCTTTTGTTCCCCCTTCCCCCCCCCCCCCCAAAAAAAAATACTAAAAACAAATGTGTACATAAACCCACACACATGTACACAGGGGTTGTCAGTCAGCGCTCCTCATTCATTGGTCTGTTCAGACGTCAGTCAGATTTTTCTTCCTCAACACAGCATGGAACAGTGGGTCAGCCTTCTTCTATCAATGGCTCCTTTCACTGTGAGTGACAGCATTTTGCACAGCTCCATAAAAACTGATGTACTTCAATGCTTGGCTGGTCCCTACTTTAATTTCTGCTTTGATTTCATAAGGTTTTATTTCTGCTATGGGTCATTTTTTAAACTTTGTTTTGCAAATATTTCCAACTTATATTTAGATGGGTGTTATGTGTAAAATTCTAAAACAAATTGCTTTTCCTAAAATTATAGGTGTAATACGCTTACTTATAAGGACTGTTAGCCAGCCTCGCAAGCCATTTGTCTGTTACTGCCATTCACATGTTTCTTACGTCCACTACAACACACATCATTGGGCAGTGGCCCAGCCGACTTTGGCCATTGGCAAACTGCTTTGTAAGTGACAGAATTCCTCCCTCTCACAAGGAGCAAATCCACACACTAGGTTTGCACTCTTAAGTGCCAGAGCCTACTGTGGCGCAATATCCTTTTTGAGACCAAAATTTTTTTTAAATTGCTTTTATCCCAATTTTTTTAGATTGGTTAGGGCCCAACAACTTCCAAAATGGTACAGTTCTACAACAACCATAAATAAACAAAGCAACAAGCATTGACACTGCCAAAAAGCTGGCAGTCAACGTCAGCCCTATTGGCTCGGTCAATATGCATTCCGTCTGATTTTAGTTTAGTATCAACAATTTTCCGAACTTACTGAAACTTAGACACTAAAACTGCAAGCTCTCAGCCAAGATGATACTTGAACAAAAGAAGGGCGATGTTCCTTTTAATTCAGGGCTATTTTTGTGCCTCGCTGGAAGACGGAAAAAAAAGAAAGCCGCCTTGACGCCTGTAGGTTGCTGCTCCGAACAGAATGCAGACAATGTGCGGGTGATGCTGAAGTATGTCCCGGTGTTGGAAAATGACACCAAGACAAATTCAACCTATTACCTTTTGATTGGCCAGATCCCAAAAATAGCTGCCGTAACCGGGATCTGGGAGCAATGTTATCAGCAATTTTCTGAGTATGGTAGACTTGTGAGTCATCAAATCGAAAAGGCCGAACAGTAAGAGTCATAGATGATGCAAAACGTAGCCCATGGTTGGAACTGGAAGCAGGAAACGCCACTGCGTACCACGGAAAACAGATCTTTTTGTGACCAGGCATTTTTGACCTGCCCAGGCTACACACCTTCCAAAAACTAATTGCTAAACTGTTTCTGAACTTTGTGTGATTCAACCCATACTTTGTCTCAAATTAGTGGCTGCAAAATACCTTGTACTTCCTGTTGAAGACCCTCGTCAATTTCACTTAGTGGTTTGAAATGTCAACACTTCTTTCAATGACCTCTTGATGAAGCCACACCATATCCGAGCATGATGAATCTACACCTATGATGTGAACGATGAACCAACTTATGTAGAAATTATCAGTGCACCGTGAACTTGTTTCATGGTCCAAGTAAATGATGAGTTTTATGGAATCCATATAAACATAAAGTTAACTTTTCAGTTTGATTTTCTCCCATTTCAAAGTGTCGTCTTTACACACAGCCGGCATCTTGTTCCCAGTGGCTGGTAGACACAGTGCCATATTTATAACTGAAAAATACAGCCATTATTTTAAGTGGGAGAAATTTAAAGTGTAAAAATGTTTCTTATCGTGAACATTTTTGTGTAATGTTTTCTGAACGTTAAACTTCTCCCATTTAAAAAAAATAGTTATGTTTGTATTATACATGTAACTGTGCCACACATGATGAAAGGTATTCCAGTGCCACAAGTACATACAACATATGCTCTGTCACCCATACACGTTTATCCCATTCATATGCGCCATGTTCATACATCCCCAAAGACCAAACCCTCGGTGACACACATGGTAGTCCTGTCATAGTGCCCCTAGTCAAAGTATTTTATTCAAATCATAGTATTTGGTTCTATGGACATTAGGCTTAGTCAATGAAGCTGAGCTTGGGGGTGTCTGATAACAATGGGCATACTGTGCTGCCTAGTGCCAGCGCAGGCACCCTTGCACCATCGTGCAAGGGGGCCTGCGTTATAAGCAGGATTGTTTTTTCTGCAGAAAGGGACCCCCTCCTGCACAAAAGCCATCCAGAGAGGCATTTTCCTCTTTCACACAGAAAGTGGAAATAACGAGGAGAAATAAAGATTTTTCTCCTCGTTATGCCTCACATTTCGACACATTTGCGGGTCTACCAGTAATGGTAAAAATGGGAACATCTATGCTCCACCCATAGAACGCCTCCCCGGGACAGAGTAACGCAACGCAGCGATTTTTGTTGCGTTACTCTAGATTTATCAAGCCACGCACGGTCACAACAAGGTGGCTTTGCGTGGCTTGATACATCTAACTTCAGAGTTGTGTCGCTCTTGTGCCCCATTGCGTGGCGAAAGGGTGACGCAAGTCTTTAATAAATATGCCCTTTTGTTTATTTAGTGCTTTGTGATATGTTGTTGTTGACCGTGCTTCCTGCAAAGATCTGTCACCTGGCTGGATCTACAAGATTCCATCTGTGCTCCCTGCGCACGCACGTGCAGATTATGGCGCATGGGCCCAAATGGCATGTAAGGAATGCAGCGATTGGTAACCTTGTGAACTGTAAGGAATGCAGCGATTGGTGCACTTATTGAATGAAAGGAATGCAGCCCTTGGAGTGGCTCATCCGGCTCCACAGCTTTCCAGCCTGCACCTGCTGTGGCCAATGACGAGTTCGGAAGGAAAACCATAACAGGTTGTTTTAGGCGCCCAGGTGATTGATAGCATCCGCGTGCAATTCTGTTGTGTTTGTTTTTTGACAACGTAGAAACGACGCTTTGCATAAAATGTTTCCAGGGTCACCAGTAACGGTCGTGACTCGAACGCGCTAGTATTCCGTTTACAAATTCTTTACTTGGTTTTCGGATTTATATTCCAGATGATCGTGCAGATTGGGTCAATGCAGTAACTTTGCTTTCTTATGACAATTTTGAATATTTTAGTTTCGAACTTTGAATAACTTAGTTCCCTAGAAATGAAGGAAACGCGTCGAAAAGGAAAACTTGTGAAGGCTGCGCATTTTTTTAAAAACGTGATCACCGCGTTTTATATTCTATAAGCGGCTAGAAATTTCGACTTCCTTTTCTGGGATTCCCAGCATCCAGAGCTCTGCCATTTTTATTGAATCCTTGTTCACACTTCATACAGAATCTTCTGCACATTATACAGACCACCTAATAGTGTTCACAGAGTAAATTGCAAAGCCATTTCTTTTGGGTTTTGTAAGATGTTTTTTTAAGCTTCAGTAAGACACCAGACATCAAGTGGGCCACAGCAGTGCAAGCTTCTCACATACAGAACATGTAGGTCATTCGGACCTGATTTAAAATGAAATATTCCTTCAAGTTGATGCCACGTTCAGGGCTGCTTACTAGTCACTAAATGATATATATGTGGCCGATCGGTCAGGGCTATTCACTTTGTAATTGGGGAAACAGGTTCGAGTCCTGGCGTTGGCGCAAACATCCTGTGATTCTCGGCAAAAATCACTTAATCTCACCATGCCTAATAAAACAAAAACAAAAAGTATCTGATCGTGTGATGTAATTGTTGCTTATTTAAAGCGCTTTAATATCTATCTATCCCTCCCTCCCTTTTGTGCCACTGATGGGTTTAGACACTCAACAAGTCATCATACATGCACTTCGTCACCCATCTTTGCACTCATGTAGCCATTCTTGTATTTATAACCACAATAAAATACAAACTCAACCTATGCAAAATGTGTTAAAGAATTCAGGTAGAAACAACAAAACATGCTGCTTCTAAACACAGCAGACGTGTGCTTGCAGTAACGACAGCAGCAGGTGTCTGTCTGGCAGCGGTATGGTAAATAGTCTGTTGTCGTTTTTAGAGGTCTAGGTTTGCTGCCACACTTGGAGAGAACATGTTGTCCATCTACAAATGGTAAAACAATGATACAATGTGGATAACCAGATTCCATAATGGTCTCCTGGTTTAAGGATGTTGCCATGTGGGATGTGACGCACTGCAGATGGAATAGGCTTGGGCAGGCAAGCGACCAAAAAAGATTTAAACAACACATTGGTACAGTGGCATATAGTAATCCAGGTTAACACATTTATATATGCCTCTATACATTGAGCTGTGCTTGCATGCTTAATGTGCCACCACAAAACCCAATCAAGTGATGTCTAAATTAAAGAATGCGTGCCCCCTGACACTTCATGAGAAAAATACCCATCCGTAGACTTTAATGCAGAGAAATCACAATCCGCCCTGAAATGCCTATTGGCTTTAACATACGCTGTTCCAAATCAATATATCAGGCATATTGTGCTTATCATAACTGTTCATAATAAATAGATCAACCCTCTGACATCAGAAATATTTTTCCTACTGGGCCAATCAGGTCTCAGTTATCTTTGCCTTATCACTATAACCATCCGAGACTCTTTCTGAGATTATGTTTTCTCACAAGGCAGCCAGCAGGCATAGACACAAAGTTACACAGTACAGCAAATTACATTCGGCAAAGCAAAATACCGTCTCTCCTAAGAGGGCCTAACAAGGATTGTGACAGTGAAAATCTCTACACCCATGGAGTGGGTAACCAGCAGCAAAACTATCTGCACATACATTCCCATTGACTTAAACATACGCTTTTCTCAATAAATACGTTAGACCTACTGCCTTTATTATGATATTTCATAATAAACAGATCAGGGCTATAGCCATGATTATTGGCTTGCCAAGATATCCCACTCATCCCTCCTGGTATTCCGTACAAGCTTTGTCATAAGCCAAAAACTGCAACACAGGCAGTCCTTTTTAGAGGAAGCACACAAATTCGTCCCAATCAAATCCTGTACTCAGTGTATCCACAGTGTGGGAGGAGCCCAAGTCCCTCTCTCAGTAGTACTCTGAAAGGTCTTTTTGTTGCTCACATAAGGTATTGCAACAGTTGCACTGGCAAGCAAGAACTAAAAATCCATGTAGATTAGTGTAGCCTGGGGCATTCCATACTGCTCTTAAATGTAAAACCACTTTCTTTTTAAGTTTCAAAAGATAAGTTTATTAAAAGTATGTCAAAAAGGAAACATCAAAATATCAAGTGGCAGAACATCAAGAAAAAAAAGAAAAAAAATAAACATTACAAGAAGTATCATTAATAGCATATAGGCAGGTAGTCATACATGAACAGAAAATCCATGGCAAGAATAAAAGGGTAGAAACGGGTTTAAAAGTTAATAGGCATGCATCTAGAAAAAAAATTACATTGAACCAAGTAGATATGAGAATGATTACCAAAAACAGAAAATTCTAGGGGCTGAGCAACTTCTTGAATACATGGTACTGAAGCAAAGGATCTTTTAGCACTATTATTAAAAAATTGTGTGACAGGAGACCATAAATGTAATCTTTTTAGTTTAAAAGACATGGGAAATACAAAAGTTGTGTTAAGTCTGTGGTTATGACATACAGAGTACCACCAAGCTAAATACGAAAGTTTGGAAGCATCCTTCCAATTTTTTGTTATCTGCTGAAAGGCTGCAGCCAATAGCAGGTCAATGATTTGCGTTTGTGTTTTGGTGTTATTCGAATTAGTGGAGAGGCTACCTAGAAAAATATTTGCAAATGTAAGGGGAATGTTGGTACCAAAAATAGTATTAATTTGAGACCAGACTGATTTCCAAAACTGCAAAACTTGTGGACATGAAAAGAGTAAGTGTTGTAGATCTGCTTGTGGAAGTGAGCAAGACCAGCAATTGCTAGGAGAACCAGAATGTATTCTATGCAAGGAAACTGGTGTTAACAATAATCTATTATAGATAAAGAAAAGAGTTTGTGTGGCGCTAGCTGCTCTGGAAGACTTTCTAATTTTCGACCAAATCTTCTCCCAAACAGAAATGGGCCAACGTGTACCCAGGTCAGTCTCCCAAGAAGTCTCAATCTTTGTTTTAGTTCTTTGTTTTAAAACCACTTTCTGAAGCCAAAAGTTATTGATGGAAGGGGAGGGGGATGTGTGCTCTGGTGAGAGAAAAACCAGCACCGTAAATTATCTAGTTATCTACAACGCTTTAACTGCAATACAGTGTCATGTGTGTGCCCCTGAGAGTTTAAGCTCAGGCAGTCGTATAAATAAGACAAATATATTCACAGCAGTGTGTCATGGAAGCACTTTTTCTGTGGAGGCGTGCAACTTCTGCACAATCAAAACATGTACTCCTTGCCACCAAATTGTGGACGGATGCAAAGTCTATCTCTAAAGTACTTCTGAAAACTCTTTTTTTAGGTTGATCACATTGCTACTGGGGACAGCTGTATTGTCCACCCAGGCCTAAAAATGGAAAACCTTAGCAGGAAAGGTTAAGCTTGTACAGTAAGATAGTTTCAAACCACAAATGTAACCGTAGGTATGTTAAAATTGGCCCAGACTGTCACGACTTTGGAAACTCCTCCTACTCAGACATAAAAGATGCGGTATTAGCATCAGCAGATCAATCTTCACTGATGTGGAGGATAGGGCAGTGAGAGCTTCACTCGGAGTCGTTTTAAGGCATGGGCAAAGTGGGCTCTGGCCCAGGGCCCCAGCCCTTCAGAGGGCCCCCTGATAGTGCCAGCTCTGTTCTGCAGAGAGTCTTGCCCTGATGACCTTGAATAATTCTTAAACAGATTGTTTTAACTAACATTTTCCTTTAATTTATTTTTAATGTGGGTGATGTGTGAAAGTCTATTGCAGACAGATGTAGTGTTTGTTTGATGCAACATCCATAAAAGTTTTTTTAGATCAAAACAGGAGCACACATATGAGAAATGGGAGGGTGTCATAGAAATTAATTGAAGTAATAGTGAGATGCTTCTGTGTTACAGTATTGAAAACACACATCACTATCCATGAATAATACAGGTAAATACATTTAGAATTTGGACCAGTGTGCTTGTGCACTGTCTGTTACCTTGCCAAAGAGGGCATGAAAGAGCTGAAACTGAATAATAAATTCAAAGCTGTTCCGAACAGGGGCCCCCAGAATGCGTTTGTCCCAGAGCCCCCAACATCCTTAAGATGTCCCTGGCTTCACTGTCACATTTGGTACAGCATGAGCAGCAGTAGTGTAAACTTCACTTGTGCAGCACAGACAGCATGCAAACAGCATTCACATGTCTGGTGCACCACCGGCAGAAGCTGTGCAAACTTGACTCTGACCCTTTCTCTCTCTCTCTCTCTCTCTCTCTCTCTCTCTCTCTCTCTCTCTCTCTCTCTCTCTCTCTCTCTCTCTCTCTCTCTCTCTCCGAGGAGCTCTTCCATTCCTGAAGTGGAGCACAGGCTGCAGTACTGAAAACTCCAGTCAAATGCACAGATTGGGCATCTCATAGGTGGCAACAGATCAAACTTCAGTAGCACTCAGAAGAGTGGTGCAGCAGAGCACGCTTTATTCACATAGATTTGGTTAAGCCGTGCAAGCATCATATGTGCACAGCAACGTATGTAGCAGCAGGGCACACTCCACTCACACATATCTGGTACAGAGCAGGTAGTAGAATGCAAACAGAATACAATAATGGTGGGTCTGGGAGCCCGTTGGGTCCAGCATAAAAGCTCCCTAAATGTACATGTATACAGGTGGAGTATGCAGTTTCTAAAAGAATCAGGAAACGGACAATGCAGTAGGTCGGGAGGGGTCTGAGCAAGCAGATCGGGGAGATCTGATTGCTCAGAAGCAAGAGCCCTCACACACCCAGATGGGTGTTCTGCTTTATATTCGGGTAACTCCTCGGTGGGCCGGCGCTGCAATGCCCAATGTGCCCCTCGAGGGTCTTTTAAAACAAGACGCCATGATGAAGTGGAGGTGCTGGGTGTGTAGATTGGTGTAAGTGTGGTATATAAATAACTAAGAGAGACCCTGAAAGTTTTCATTCGTGGGACCTCTTGTTATAAATAAAAACAAAGGGTGGCTGTGTTAAGGACAAGGATCCGGTACAGCTCACAGGAAATTGAAAGAGCCAGTCAACACGTTTCGTGCCTTGTAAAGTCCCTCCGGATCTGGGCACTTCGTCAGGACCATGTAACCTAATCTACCAATAACTCGGTTTAGAGTAGAGGTAATTAGCAAAAATATCCAATCTCAATGGTCATCATCAAAGTGTAAGATCTACCTTATGATATCTAAAATTCGACCAGCAATGGAAAAGAGACATACAGACTGAGAATTAAAAACAAGGAGGGTACTCAGTAGGCCATACCCCATTGTCACATAGCAATGCATTCGGCAATTGTAGAAAACATCCATGCCGTAGGCGGAACCACGCCTGTCAGTGAGAATGCAAATACATATAAGAGCAAACAATCAAACAGATAAGTCAACAGGCAGGTGTAACGGCAGGTGTAACGAACACACGCAAATAACCCAATCATCTACATAAATGAGTGTGGATAACCACTATTGTAGCTAATCTAGGATGCAAAAATATAGTAAAGTAAGCACTATTCAAAATACTCGCAGCATCCAGCACACTAGGAAAGCTGCTACCTACCCCTCTCTGCCACCCTGGAGGTAATGAGGGAGCAGAGGAGGTGGAATACATGCTAGAGCGAATGATTATTAGCTTTCCTAGCGTGTTGGACGCCCTGAGTATTTTGAATAGTAGAACAGATCAGAAATGACTCCCAGCATGTGTGTCTGGGGCATGAGTTGACCTGCATTTTATTGTGTTGTAATTGCATTTATATGGGGCTTTCTATCTTTGACGAGACACGGAAACGCATTGCAATTGTTACATAGTGCACCTTTAAGAGAAAAGAGTAAAGCATCCTTGAATTAACTTTTGCGTTTTCTGAGATGCCCACGGTGGGTAAGGGTACTGCCAGCATTGCCCACCTTGCAACAAGTAAGGGACCTCACTGTAAGGAAATGCGGGACTGTGAGTTGTGAAATCAGTTGAAAGGGTTCCTCCGCCAAGGAACAGTATCAGTAGGCTTGGGCCTGCTGGTGGACTGCAAAAATGGCTGAGGGCATGAGTTGGCCATTGTGGACCAGAACAATTTCCGGGTTATGACTGGTGGCAGGACGTGACGTGCATTCTGCCATGAATCCCCCGAGTCTGGTCTGACCGTGCAGTGTATGGTCCATTCCTGCCTCGAGCCACTCTACATCTTCTCACACTCACACCTCCCTGGGATTTTGGAGCATGCCTCGGTGAGTGAAAAAGGCACTAACGGCGCCCGAAATGAGACACATATTCTCACATTTGCTTAGGTTTCGTGAATTACTTCCTGGGTCGTATTTAATACAATACATATCAGTTTGGGGGATAAAAAAAACCACAGTATTATAACGTTCTAATAAAGCTACTATTCAATGAACGTGTTCCTGTGATCACAGCACACTCAGTTTACTGTAGACTCATGTTCCACACCTTCTCAACCCTCCAAATCACACATACTAAGTCACTTGTTGGATCAATCGATGCTGCCAGACCCCGTCCCCTTTTTTTTGTTTTTGTTCAAAGCATACCTGACAGCGTAGTTGTCTGCTTGCTAAAGACATCTTGGCGACATTCTGAAAACTGACTGTAGTAATTGAGTCACACACTGGATGAGTTGTGCCAGGATTTATTGAAGGACTACACAGCTCCAGGTCACACTTGCTGAGCCATCACAGGAACAACAGTTGTAAATTCAACTTTAATCAATGACATTCTAACTCTGCACCTGACACTGTGACATCATACCACAGCATCATGCAGAAAGGGCAACCATAGAAACAAGATGACAGCCCTAGAATACAACATACCTTCCCTTCTCCTGCAAAACAAAACAAAACAAAATAAAATACAAAAAAACACAAAAGAAAGACAGAGCAGAAAAGAGAGAAAAGGATCCGAAGATTACTCACGAAACCTTTTAGGAGTAACAATAATTCTTGAACTTCTTCTGCGTGCAGAAGAATTGGTTAGAACAGGATTCTTACAAATACTGTGGTCAACCCCTAGCGAGACTGGTCTCACTTTGACAACTTTTGCAAGATTCCACCAACGACCTCCCTTCACTTGAACAGCATTGTTCCCGATCCTTACCACCTTGACAGGTTCTCCATATTTACAATTTCCCTTCTTAACCTGCACAGACGCTTTGATGCGAACGAGATCACCAACGACCAAACGAACCATCTTGGTCCCTTTCTTTTTATCAAACCAGGTTTTCTGTTTACTCTGAGTAGATTCAAAATTTTCCCTGACGATTTCCATGAGGGAAGACAGATTTGAATCAGTTTTAAACCATTTGTTCATCCATCCAGGCTTGAAACACGTATTGGCCCTCCTTCCCCTTAATATCTCAAAAGGTGAAACTTTAGTGGATGAATGAGGTGTGGTCCTGTAAAACCACAACATACTTTCCAAAGACTGAACAATATCATACTTCCCAGCCACAGCCCACTTGATGCACTCACCCAAAACCCGGTTCATCCTTTCCACTAAACCGTTTGTTTGTGGATGATAAAGAGAACTCTTTAAGTGCTTCACACCACTAGAGGTCAAAAATGTTTCAAACATTTCACTAACAAATTGAGTCCCATTGTCCGAGACAAGGAATTCGGGAAACCCTTCCCGCAGAAAAACCTCTTTCAAAAACTTGACAACACTGGCTGAACTAGCTTCTTTGACCAACTTTATCTCCGGCCACTTTGATGCATAATCCATGAGCACTAAAACGTACTTGCATCCAGAAGGTAAAACATCACAGGGACCCATGATATCAATACCCACCTTGACCCATGGACCCGACGAACATTCAACAGGAAGCAGTGGTGGGGTGAAAACTTTAAGAGCTTTCTCAGCAGAATGACACACAGAACAATTCTCGACCAAAACACCAATCTCAACATCCATGCTAGGCCACCAAAAGTGCTCACGAACACGACGCTTAGTGAGCGTAACACCTAGGTGCCCCTCGTGAGCTTTTTTGACAATGATGGGCCTGAGAGAGTGAGGTGGAATAAGTTTGTCACATCTCATGAGAATACCATCCTCTAAAGAAATTTCAGTTTCAACTTTCCAATAAGGCTGTAACAAAGAAGAGAGTGACTTTTCTCGAGGCCATCCCTCCTTGACTAAAACACAAACTTGTTGAAGAGTACTATCTTCAAGTAAGGCTGCTCTCCAATTTTCCTCAGAACCAACTACAAGGTCAGGAATATCTATAGCAGCAACGAAACAGTCTTCAGCATCTTCCTCGCTCAGTTCTCTAAAAGTTGTACCATCACAACCATCATTATGCTGAGGAAAACGCGACAAGAAATCTGCTCTCCCATTCCTCCCACCAGGAATATGTGAGATATCGAACTGGTACTGTAGCAGCTTACTAACCATTCTCGTAATCCTGGGTGTACAGCACTTACTAGGACCAGAACCAAGAATAGATACTAAAGGTTTGTGGTCAGTAATCAATTTGAAACGTCTTCCTCAAACGTATGGCCGGTATTTCTCAATAGCCCATACGCATGCAAGTAATTCCTTTTCGATAACGGAATACTGAACTTCTGCACTCCTCAAAACTCGACGCAAAAGCCACTGTGTTCTCTTTGTCCCCACACACTTGAGTAAGGATAGCCCCCAAACCGACTTGGCTGGCATCCACCGCTATACAACATGGTAAATCAGGATCAAATGGCGTGAGGGCACTGCCCTTACCTAAAGACAGTTTAACTTCATTAAACGCATGATCACAGTCTTGAGACCATTCAAATTTGACTCCTATTTTGAGTAAATTGCTGATGGGCCGAACAATGGAAGCAAAATTAGGGACAAATCTTGAATAATATTCTAACAACCCAAGCAAAGATTTAACACCAGTCTTGTCTTTTGGTACAGCAGCATTGTAAATAGCATCTAGAAGACCTTGCCTGGGTTTAATCCCTTCATGGGATAATAAGTGACCAAGATATTCAATTTCTTTACAAAGAAACTTGCACTTCTCATTTTTAGAACAACACCATTACTTTTGAATATGCTAAGAACCTTCTTGAGGATAATGTCATGAGAAACATTATCTTTAGCGTTAATCAGCACATCGTCTTGAAACACAAGAACACCCTCAACCCCTTTCAACAAATTTTGCATGACTCTCTGGAAAACTGATGCCGCGGAGGCTAACCCGAAGGGCATCCTACGATATTGAAATGTTCCCAGGGGAGACACGAAAGCAGTGAGAGACCGAGAATCAGGATGAAGTTCTATTTGGTGGTAGGCACTAGCTAGATCTAATTTCGAAAACACCTGAGCTCCTTTGACACACGCAAACAGGTCATTGATTTTGGGCAATGGATGAGAGTCTATCCAAATCTCCTTGTTGAGTGACCTAAGGTCCACACACACGCGTAACTGCCCTCCCCTCTTGCGTGCGACTGACCAAAGGAGACAACCATAAGGATGACTCCGTAGGTTCGATGATTCCCTTGTCACAAAGACTCTTGAGTTCTTTGTTGAGGTCATCCCTTACACTAAAAGGAACCCTCGAAGTTTGTGTTTGACTGGGACAGCCCCATTCCTAACAATAATCTTGTGTTTGAATCCAGAAATTTTCCCAAGGGTGTCACCAAAAACGGATGGAAATTCACTTTTCCATCTAGAGCCCTCTTCATCACAAGTGACCAGCAAAACCTGCTCTTTGGTGCCCGGTCTGAGAATCATTCCAAAAGACCCTGGTGAAACCACCCCAGTATATTCAAACCCTTGACAGCAATGTAGATTTTACCTCTGATCCTTCTTCCTTTGAACATCATGACATCTTCGATGAAACCCAACAATTCGATTTTCCGTCCCTCATAAGAAACAGGAGAGCGATCGGGAGGAAACAGTTCCCTGTCGCCCCATGTTTCAATGAATAGTTTCTGGGTTATCATTGTAATTCTAGCACCAGAATCCACCAAAAGATGAATAATTTTATCTCCAACTAGTAATTCAACAATAGGATCAACACATGATGAAGGATCACCAGTTACTGGTTCAGTATTAGTGTCATTTGAAAAGATATTTTCATCCACAACCACAGAAATGATCTCAGAATCTGAGTCGTATTCAGATTCAACAACACAAGCAATGGTCTTTTTTGATTATTCTTCTTAAGACAAACTTTGGCAAAATGGCCTATTTTTTTACAGTAGTTACAAGTCACATTAATCGCAATGCACTTACTACCTTTGGCGTGTGGAGCATTACCACAACGAAGACAAACATTGCTAGGAATAAAGAAATCAGATTTATGTTTGGTAGAGCTACCAGGGTTGCTTTTGACTGCTTTCTGTTTAAACTTGGTAGTGACAATGGCATTCACACTTTCAGGAGGTTTTTCGTCGAGTTCCTTTAAGGAGACTTGTGAAATTTCGATGCTCTTGGCTATTTTAATAGTCTCGTCAAGAGATGGATTTCCCATTGCAAGGAGCTTTTGTCTGATATGCTTGTCTTTGCATTGACAGACGAATTGATCTCTGATAAGCTGATCGGTGAAGTTCTCGAATAGGCAGACTGACGCTAGTCTCCTGAGAATTGAAATATAAGCATCGACATCTTCACCATCTGATTGTTTTCTCTTGAAAAACTTGTGTCTCAAAACCATCAAACTGGGTTGCCTATCAAACCTTAATTTGAGTTTTCGTATAGTTTGTTCGTATTCATCAATAATTTCTCCCTCAGCTAGAAGTAAGTCGGGTAGATGTTTGAAAATCGACCTACCCTCGAAACCTAGAGAGTGAAGTAATAGACACTTTTTCCTCTCTGCGCAAAATCTTGATGCACCAATGGCCCCTAAATATGTCTCAAACGCATCAAACCAAACCTCCCATTTCACTGGAGGCTCACCTGGTGCATCCAGGAAAGAAGGAGGAGGTGTGACGGCTTGCATTGTACACATATTTAGAACGCTACAGAAACAGAGAGGAAAATACCCCCAAAATGTGCTAGTGAAGAGGGAATAAACAGGAGAAAAAAACTATGAACAAGAGGAATCACAATGGTAATACGCAAAGGTTTTTACATAAGATTAAAACACTTTGAAATTGAGTACGAGTTTGCAGACGTATTCTTGCAGGTTGAACAGTGTGTGAATCACTGTGATCCACAGGTGAAATGACACATCACACAGAAGCTGGAGAACAACTAATGTGCCAATCAATTAAGCAGGCATGGAAAGGTGTGCTAATCACCGTGATCAGCTTTGTAGAGAAAAAAAAAATGTGCCAGAGTGGGTGTGCTGAACACCGTGATAAGCTCTGCGAGGCTGGGAACAAATAACCAAACTGGAGACTAGTAGTGCAGATCAACGTGAAAAAAAAAAAATGTTATAAGAAAGTGTGCGAATCACAGGTGTTCGCAATACTCACAAGTCAACAGGATAATGAAGAGAAATCCTTCTCCGTGATGCAATACTTCGTATTGGTAGAAGCTGAAGATAATGCGCCTGCGCGAGCGCGAGCCACCGGTAGGAGCCAGACGAAGAGTTGCTGTAGTCATGGAGCTTGTGCGCATGCTCTAGCGCGAGCCACACAAAGAGTTGCTGTAGTCATGGAGCTTGTGCGCATGCTCTAGCGCGAGCCACTGTACGCATGTGCACGCGAGGTGTAGCGCGGGCCGCTGGACGCACGCGCACAAAGACTGCGCGTTGGCTGCACCTCCTATTTAGGAGAAAATAGAAAAAAATGGATTTACAGTACCGCTCTGAAGATCCTGGTGAAGCGGGACAACAGGGGAGTGTTCAGACCGCTGGGGATCTGCGGAGGACAAATTCCGGGAAGACGAGATGCGGTGACGATTCTAGGCCTTTTTTGAGAGCTGGATGAAAGACTGTCCTGGGTCGGCGAGCACAGAAGAGGTAAGCGGAGCAGAGCGAGAGGCGGGGAACGTGTACTAGTAGTCCGCTTTCGCAAATAGAGGCAGGTAGCAAAGAAAGGCGTCGTCGTTGAGAAACAGACTCCAAGTGAAGTTAAAACAATGCAGAGGGTCAAGGTAGAAGTGTCCAACTGACCGCAGAGAAGTGACCGTAGAGAAGTCGGGATCGAAGTAAGTGTGACCTTGGTAGAAGGTGGGGTGGAGAGTTCGTTGAAGATGGTTTGTTTCTTGATGAAGAAGCTGGAGAGTTCGTTGAAGATGGTTGGTTTCTTGAAGAAGAAGCTTGAAGGTAGTTGATGCACGCTGGGTTCTGCTGTGTAGTTTAAACGTCGCCAAAAATTCTGTAGTAATTGAGTCACACACTGGATGAGTTGTGCCAGGATTTATTGAAGGACTACACAGCTCCAGGTCACACTTGCTGAGCCATCACAGGAACAACAGTTGTAAATTCAACTTTAATCAATGACATTCTAACTCTGCACCTGACACTGTGACATCATACCACAGCATCATGCAGAAAGGGCAACCATAGAAACAAGATGACAGCCCTAGAATACAACACTGACCTAAGAATGCATTCTGTCCATTGCTTACTATTGGTTTTGTAACTCACATTTGCTTGCTATTTGCTGACGTTTTTTGTTTTTAGGCTGTCCAGTATGTCCTTGTACCTCCCGAGGAGCATACTCTGTTTACTGTATTCTTCCACAAGTGCTCGCTTTCTGTAAACGGGCCTTAACATTTTGTTCTCAGCTTGTCACATTTGCTATGCATTCAAAGACTCAGGTCCAATGTCCGTCTATGTTTTCCTAGGAAGATTGGTGTTTACTTTCTTTCTGACTTCAAAGTGGGGGTGCGAAAGGGAAGGCTTTTTTCTAGCACACAACAAAATGTAAATGAACTGAGCAAATATTTCAGAATTAGGAACGCACAAATTAAGTGTGCTGGAAACAAATATTTTAATATGATCAAAAAATCAATAGGTGATGCCATTTTCTACACGTTATCATTTGTGTGTTGTATAGGTTTATCAGAAAAATGGCGTCTTTTCAATTGAAAATGCGTTGTCTGTAATGGCAGTGCACTACCACACCATACATACTCCACTCTACAACACCTCACTCACTTCCACTCTACGACACTCCACTCTACACCAGTCCACTCCGCGACCAGCCACTCTCCTCCACGCCTCTTTACTCCACTCCACCCTATGCCACGCCACGTCACTCTATGCCTCTTCCCCCTCAGCGCTGCTCCACGTCTTTTCTGCCCTCTATGCCCATCCCCATCTACGCCCCTCCCCTCCATGTCCCTCCCTGCCTCTCCACTCCTCTTTTTGCCCCTCCCCACCACTCAGTGCCCTCCCCTTTCCCTCCACACCCCTCCCCTCCATCCTCTAGGTTTGGACGGACCTCGAGAAGCGTCCGCGGATGGGTGTTTCACAGCAGTATAGGCAGTTCAATCAGTTGTTTTCTTACCAAGCAATTTAATCCACTATATTTGCTCTCTGCGGTGTTTGGGTGAATGCCACTGCAAACAATAAAAATAATTTTCTTAATTTGCCAACATCATTTTTTGATGTCATTTTTCCATGTCAACAATTCGACACAGATATAAGAGCTGCCAAATTTGTATTGATTGCTTTAACATGTAAAATCATAAACTGCTCAAAACATTTCACAAATAATAAACTCCTGTAAAGAGCTCTCACGCCTCTTAGTGGTTTGTTTGTGCAAATGTAAAATAAAACTATTAAATTGAATCTCCCTGCTGCCAGCGGCTCAGTCACAGACCAAGATACAGCGGATCTGTCGGGAGACACAAAATGCACTTTGTGTATCTCAAGCGAAAGGCCTTCGTTCAAAAGTGACCTCAGATGCCGGAATGACGACGGGATTGAGGAGAAACTCTCTCTCCTTCTGCACATTTTCTACTGAACCAGGCGACTGCAATAGAAAAGTAGGTGAATTTTCACACAGGCCTAATTTCCACAATTTCATGTCATTTCCATTAGGCAAAATTGCATAATTTAATGACATGAGTGGAACAGAAAAATTCCCTGATACCTAATAAAGACCTCCAAACATATTGAGTCTGTCTGCCTCACACTTTAATGAATTATTCCCGCCTTTGTTCGGGACTATTACTCCACCATCCGAAATAACAGCAAAAAAAAAAAGTGTGTGTGTGTATATATATATATATATTTCACTGTCTCCGTTTCTGCTTCCCAACGAAAACTCACGGCACCGTAGACAGTAGGTTTCTTCTTCCTTTTTTTCTTTCTATTAATTACACCATAGTGCAAACACACAGATGGACGGTCTATGCGTTTCGGCTCCCAGCCTTCTACTGGACCATAGAGTCCTTGCATCTAGAGCATCTTTAAAAGTGCTCTTGTGCATTAACCCCTCATTACTTTCCATTACAATGCATTACTAGACTGCTAATCGTCATTCTCAATTGTTGGTAACATTTCAGAGCCATGTTATATATGAATGTAAAGTACATTAAAATTCATTTCGACATGTTCCTAATTATGGCAATAAGATGTTGGCATAAAGTGCAGGTGCATTTTTTTTTATATATATATCCAAATATATACAAGAGTTTGCTAAAATACTATCCAAACAGATAACTCCATGAAATTGATTATAAAATCTCAAAAATACAAATATATTAAATTTATAAAGAATGTTTTTCCAAGTAAAACTCATAGTTAGATTTTATATTAAAGTGATAGGTGAAGATGGCGCAGCAAGAGAGGGGTAGATTTGTTTTATAATTTACACATTATGGTAGTTCTCTATTTCATCGATCATGGTAAAAGAGTGTTATTCATATCATAAATCAATCCTCGTTCGAACTTTCCCCCTCATTTTATGATTCAAATTTTTGTAAAGTGCAGTATTTGATTTCTTCACCATTCCACCACCTTAATTCTAAAAAAGTTCATCTGGATTTTTGTTCAGTTTCCATAAGAGTTTCTGTGTTATTTATTGTAACTGTCAAACCCCTATACATATCTACATAAAGTGCTAGTGCAAGTGCTTTCTAAGACTGATCTATTCTGTAAATGTTTTACTTAGTCTGAGGGTCTTTCATTTACTAATCATAACACCATGCTATTAAGAGTCCCAAAATATGGTTCATCCTGTTGTATTATCTTGTATTTTTCTATCTATTGCATCTGAGATTGAGGCAATATATATTTTCAAGCTCAGCAGACCCTTCTCTCACCCCAACACCCTCCTATGCAGCCCAAGTCTGACGTGGGACTGACTTGCGCCAACCCTATCACTGTTTTAATAGGCTTTTCTTATAATGTCTCAATATGGTACTCTCCCTGTGAGGAGCGTTAGAATACATAGGCGATGGCAGTGAGAGATCTAGAATGCCCCTGTGGATGGGTACATAATGCCAGTGTCTCTTTTTATTGGAATTCCTCCCTTGCAGTTCATGGTTCCTCCATCACCCACTAACAACCACCTTCCTCCCCACATCCACGCCAGCGGCCTTGTGGTTATTGGGATCACCACTTCGGATTCCCAAGTCTACCGCAGTTTGCCTGTTCCCCTAGCTTGTCCACCCTCCCACCTCCCTCTGCCTTTAATAACTTATTGGAGTTTGACTTCTGAACTTCCTGGACTTTGCTATCTTACAGCCCTGTGATGTTTCATGCACCCCCCCCCCCCCAGCATCTCTTTATGCCCTCCTAGATAGATGTTTACCCCAATTGCCACTTTGTTGCTGTGAAGAGATGGTTCGCCATACTGGGGTGGCGGCAGGGACCAGCACCTTCAAACCACTTTCATTTCCTTGATACTAAAGCTGAAGTGCCTTGAGCCAAATGACTCTCTAAAGCGCCTTCTGCACTCCTCTCCAGTATCGGGGCGCGTGGGGCCCTTAGGCTAGGCAGGCTTGTGGAGGGTCAGGGGGAAGTCCTTTTCACCGTGGGACATAAGTGAATCCGTGGAGGCATTAGCTACACTTCTGGCATTCCTTGCTCACATGCAGGGAGGGTTTTCCTCTTTGTACTTCCGTCTGGAGTGAGTCGGAAGCACATCCTCCGTATATACTGGAGGGCTTTTGGGCCGGGACATTCAAGGGGTTGTAACACTTGGGAAGTTCGGGGGCTCTCTCGCTATGACCCCGGAACATCTTGTGGACCGTCCATCGCCCACCCCTCCACAAAGACCTCGATTTTACATCTGGTGTTAGCCAACACCTTTTGATTCTACTCAAAATATGTGTATAATAAAATCCTTACTTAAAGAACTGTCTGCCAGCCCTCTTCATCCATTGGTCGTTGTGCCATTCACTCAAGCATGCATCACAGGGCAATGCCAATTTAACCATTGTCTAACGTCACTGTGAGTGATGGAATTCTTCTCTGTCAGGAAGAGCACTTCCAGACAAAGTAGCTCCATTAATTGCAGGGGACTACTAGGACAATCAGTGACTTCTGGACACCCACAAATATTTTAGCTTTTACCCATTTTTTTAAATATATTAATGAGGGCCCTGCAGCTTCTCCCCCAAATTTTGTAAAAAAAAACAAAACAGGAAAAAAATTAGGCAATCTGACAAAGTTAAGACTGGCAGCCGACAACAGATCTGTTGGCTTTGCCAATGCTTGTTCTGCATTGACAGGTACAGGAGAGCAAACTTAAGAGAGAAGTTAACCTTCCAGGGTGGGGTGCTATGATAATATGGTTCACTCAGAGGGTGTTATTCTTTCCCATAAAGTGACACTAAGTGTTTGTTAACACACTGGCCCCTTTTTGCTATATTGGTGGTTTGAGGAGTGCCTGGAATGCTAGAGGCAGGCCATGGTTGTCCTTGTTTCAAAGATAGTGGTACTCAAGGTGCCTGACAAAGGTTTTAGGGAATTTTACATCCCATTGTTTCACGATAAGGCCTTGATTGGAACAGTTTTGGCCTATTGTGTACCACAGTATTGTATTGTATTGTAAATGCATTTATATGGCGCTTATTACCCCCGACGAGGCATCAAAGCGCTTTTTCGCTGAGTAGCGCGCTACTCTGGAACCCATAAAGGATTAGTGGTGAATTAGTATAGTGAAAATATGAAAGTAATTTGAGTGGTGGATAGGTTAGTTATTTGGATTGAGAAGGATAGGGGAGGGATAGAAGAGGGAAAAAGGTTTGCATTTATATAGCGCTTGCTACCTTTGATGGGGTGTTGAAGCGCTTTTTCGGACAGTAGCACGCTACTTCGGAACCCATAAAGGATTAGTGGTGAATTAGTATAGTGAAAATATGAAAGCCATATTCTTCTGGCCCCAATATAGAACTAGCAGACGGCGTAAGGAGGGTTCTGCCCATGGCCTTCAGAAACCGTTCCTCACAACCAACCTCCGCGTGCGTGCATTCTAGCACGATAACTGTATACAATATAGTCGAATCATTTCTCAGTTCAGGGAAGCCCTATGGAGTGGACACACGACTATGCTAAGATGTAAATTACGGTGTGGTGTAAATTATGCACTAGAGCGATGCAGATCTTGGGTTTTGTGTAAGTAATTTAACTATAAATATGAACATTTTAATGACTGCTGCTAAACGATTTAGGTTTGCCTGTCAGGTTAATGTTAAATAGAATGGAAGTGATGAATGTCAAAGAAAAATGTTTTTGGTGCGTAAACAATTACTCCCAAAAGGTTTTTTTTTTCCTACGAAGTTGTGTAATCTTTGTGTGTGGAGCTTAGGTTTCTAATCTGACACGTCTACACCCTCTGTAAATAATACTGATGCTTTATCCATCAGTACAGTTTCAAGTTTGACAGCTTCGCTATCTCTCGTCACAAACCGCGCCAATGGAATTATGCGGAAGTGGAGGCCCAAATTACCAAAATGTAATGCTATCCTGGCAAACGTTTCACCCCAATTGTACCAGTTTAAGACCTGAACAAAGCAACTGAAAACGAAAAGGGGTCTAGTTAATCTATACGTATTGCTTGCTAGTGTGCTGCACCATGTTTGGCACTTTTTTTTTTTAACTGTTGATCATTCTGAGCTAGAAACAACGTATATTTTTGTTGAAGTCTGCAAATTATGGAGCAAATGGTGAGTACTTGACCTTACGGAGAATCCATAATTATGTCAAAAGGAGGTGCGGCCACAAATTGCTTAATTTCAGTCGCTCACGTAAAATTACAACCGCAAAGCTAAATGTGGCCGGGAAACTGATGTATTAAACTATGGCCTCCATAGAACATGTTGCGGCCTCGCCTAAAGTTTTAATTTGTACTAACGGGTTTAAAAGGCAATGAGCCTGATTACTCCCTGCTGCAAGGAGAACAGCAGCAGCTCCAATTGTATTAAATTTCGTTTTTGTTTTTTTTGCCTGATCCTTCGCTTCCCCCTACTGTACCTCCCAGGCCTTTATTTCACGCCTTTGTAGACATGCTGGGCGTGCAGCTTTCCAATCCTTGTGTTTGCACAGCCACAGTGTCACTAACCACACACTGCTGGCAGGTGATTTAGAGGATCTGCAACACAATACCACGAAGTAATTCGCCAAAGATCACATAATGTCGCCAGAAGCCAAACCGCAAACCAGCCAATTACTCGCAGTGTCTTCTCGTCACCTGGATCAAACAACCAACTATGGGTCCTGGTGTTAAGGAGGACTGCTTTATTTGTTTTAAGAAATAGGCAATTTTCATAGAATATCTTGGGACTTTGGGGATCCAAGCGGGATTCTTGAAGGTCCTCGAATTTTCACCAAAGATGCCACTTGTTCCTTACCAGGTCACTCGTTCTTTCGAAGTTCAGTCCAGGCTTAATGTTCTTAAGAACTTAGCTTAAATTCTAAAAGGCAGTCTGGTTATTAATGTAGGTGTCTGCTTTGGAACAGTACAAACCTGGCTCATATGGGCTCATCTTCAAACGTTGCAAGAACATTTTTGACCCACCATGTGGTGTATGTGGTGCCTTCGCCCCAGTGGCGGTGGAAAGTCTGCATTTTGAGTTCATCACCATGGATGCAGGGGTTTCTCCCTCAGCAAAGGTTGCCTATACCAAGGGTGAAGCCATACTTTTTGGGCATTTCGTGTCAACAGCAGCAATGTTGTACAATGGTGTCCTGTCCCCTTATCCTTCCAGGGTGCTTGCCAGCATCTTCGAGGCGCTAAGCTTGCCTTTTCATAGAAGTCTGCACGGCTTCCTTGTCATTTTTCCTGAGGCTGACACTGCTGATCATGTTGGTGTATCTGCCACGCGATGTAGGGTGGCATCAGCACCAGCATCTTTGGCAGAGTAACAAGGGCACCTTGGCGTAGACTGAGAGTTTCTCCTGCAGAATGCCCACCATATAAGGACCTCTATAGTGGTTCATTATGCCGCCGATTCTTTGTGACTGTTCGAGCAGTAGGGAGAATATTGCTCTTGGCCGTTAAAAAACTGAGGAGCATTGCAAATCGGCCACATGGTCTTCTTAGTGCGGATGGGCCCTGAAAACCTGTCGTTCAGAAGGCTTTTCGCAATCCATGAATCCAGTGTATTTGTGAATACTTCATTGTGGTATCCAGGATACGATTGCCTTCAGGGCGACTCGGATTTGTTTGCTTGGTTTAGTGTTGTGGTGAAGCCTAGCCACTTTTTTTTTATTATTTCTTTGAAGCTTGGTGGTCAGTTTGTTGCATGTGCTTGTCTAGATGAAATATTTGTAGTCCGCAAGCTGTAGAACGATCACTCAGACGGGTGCTCCATGTTCCCACCTTGTTGTGTTGATGCTGTAGTTTGTTGCTTTATCACCTGGGTTGTTTGTGGTCAAAGGTAGGATCTTTTTTTAAACAGAATGCTAAAGCTTTGCACTTTGATACCGCACCTGGACCAGAGCCCGGGTCATTGACCACGGAAACGCACCAAAGCCATAGCCTCTGTTTTTGAACCGTTCAGTCACAACCAATTTTTAGTAAATACTACAAAGAAGCCTAATCAAACCAATATTAAGGGCTTTGTTGTGTTTGGTGAACCAGTGCTTAATTGGTTAAAAAATCTAAATAGGGCGTGGCCAAGATGGCTGTAGCGAAGGAGTGGATTCTCCTCGCTCCTCTCCAGGCTGGATGGATAGGATGCTGTCTGGACACCCACTGGAGACCCTGCCCACCAGAGGAAGTGAGGTGAGGGCCAGACACAACGGTGCATTTGGAGCAAGGGTCAGAAAAGGCCAAGCTCAGCAAAAAGATGGAGGCGCTGAGGAGGACGTGCACCACATGCAAAATTGCGGCTACCAGGGGTGAGTCATGCCCATCTGTGGACAACGAGCGTATAACAAGTGGCCCTTGGGTCACACACCTGGGGCCCATACTGCAGCATAATTCTGATACGGAGTGCTGAGCATGCCAAACGCGCCCAGCCTGAACCTTTGCTATAGGAGTGAGAACCACCCCTAGCCAACAACGAGCATTCCTGCCCCACTATAGCCGAGCGTGCCTCAGAGGAGACAGTGGCCAGATCCCCCACCTGCACTCCGAGGAACCTTATGAGAGGCTTGCACATCACTGTGAGGTGGAACTCCTACCTTTGGGGACAATGAGCTCATCCAGGTGGAACTGTGGGGCAGCAGTTTGTACCCCGCACATAAAAGAGGCACAACAGAGAGAGTCCACCTGGCAGGCGATGCACGCCCTAGACTGCTTTGGGAGCAGCAGAGAGCAGCCAGACGCTTGAAACTGGGTGAACACCCCACTACGGATAGCTACCTGCACTCACCTACAAGGTGGGAACATCTTCTGACCAATAACAAACATCTCTAGCCTTGTCAGCGGGTGATTGCACAGGAGGGAAGGGGGAGCATCACAAGACACCCCAGATACCCTCCCAGGACTTTAGTGGAGTGGAGGATCAGAGCCCATGGGGGGGGGGCTCTTCACAGGCATAGGAGACTGGAATCGGACCGGCCCTGATGGGTCATAGCAGAGCTCTCAATGCAGAGGAGCTGGGTGGCCAAGGTGAACCTATAGTGATTGAACACAAGTGAGACTTGAAACCACACTACAGCCCAGCCCACATAAGAGGGTTCGTCACAAAGTGGTGCAGGCGGTCCACAGAGAGACCCGACCAGTTAGAGTTCTCTTCCCACACACAAGCTGTCTTCCCCAGTGACGTACACCTAAACCACATGTAGTGGTTCTCGATTGTGGTACCATAAGTGCAACAGAGGCCTCGCTCTCGCACCCAGACAGGGCTTCGAGTAAAAATAAGAGCCACCTCTTTCTGAGACATGCTGTCTGCCTGCCGCAAGCAAGGTAAAGCCCCATGAAGGTGGCATGGGGAAGATGGCATGGCGCAGGCCTTGCGACAACCAATGAAGGAAGATATGGAGGCCTCGCTCACAAGCTCCTTCATGAGGGGCCTTTTCAACAAACTTGCATACGACCTGAGAGAAGAAGTAACGAAAGGGGTAGCGAGGTGAAACACAATTGACACTGGGTCTCCATGCAGGAAGAGTGCCAGGATGCCAGAGTTGAGTTGAGAGAAGTGCTTCACCAAGAGATGATCTTGCTCAATGAAGGAGAAGCTGTGTTGCTGGAGGAAGGAAGGGGAGCTCTGGCGCTCCGGCTCTATATCGTCATATACACGTTTACCATTGCCACAAAATACGCACCCAGTGACAGGACTGAGCAAAAACACTTTGGGTCTGTATGACTTTCCCAATAAATTTGCACCAAATTGGCGACCATTTCTCAGGTGTTTTTTCTGGTTTGTTGTCTAGCACGAAGTGATTGGATGGATATATATATATTATTTTTGTCAAAATAAATTAAGGCTTAATGTCCTGGGTTGGGTACAGATAAAGGTGGCAAGGCGTTTATAGGGTTTGTGGAGGCATAGATGTAAATTGAGGTAAAGGGGTTTATACAGTTTGGGGGTAGAGGTAAGGCGTTGAGGGGCAGATAGAGGTAATGGGAAGTAGAGATTTTTAGGATTCAGGTGAGGTAGAAATAAAGAGAGGTTAGGGCTATTTAGGGTTTTGGGGAGGTAGGGTGCAAGGGAAAAATCTATTATTTTTATAATTGGCACTGCCAAACTCCTGTGCACACTGAGTTTTTAAGTCACTGGCGGGCAGTTCTTTGTCATTCCCACGGCGGTGCCTATAAAATAGGCACTGCAATGGGAACGTCAAAGACAGTACCTGAACAGCATGGACTGGTGCAGTCCATGCCGTGCAGGTACTAGGGTGCATGCACACAGGGGGACACATGTGCCCCCTGCATGCTCCCCATGGCTCAGAAGCAACAGGGGGCCCTGTAGGGGCACCCTTTGTTTCCTCTCCACCACGGTTTTCATGTAGGAGGAACCACCATGAAAACCGTGGCGGAGAGGAAACTCGTAATATGCTTGGCGGGACCTGGGTGGTCCCGCCAAGCATATTGCGGCCTCAATACTGCAGCCAGGGATCTCTGATCCCTGGAGGTTGCGGCGGTGCAATTGCGGTCCGACCGCGCTACTTGCAATAGGGCGGTAGGAAGACCGCCTCCGCGAGTCTGGAGGTCCCTGGACCGCCAGACTCTTAATCAGCCCCTTAGACAAGATAGACTTGGGTCCTAGATTTAAGGCTTGGGGGATGAGCAGTTACACTAGGTCTAAGGCGAGGGTCAACGTGGTGACATTGGAGCCTTTCACGGTGCAGAGTGGCACAAGCCAGGGTTGCCCCCTGCCCCCATTTTTTTTAGATCTATATGGAGCCCATGACCGAGCGTGTGAGGAGTAACCCAACCTTTCACGGATTGAAAATTGTTTGTCGCTAGTTATTAGCTCCCAGGCCTTTGGTTGTAGGTGGCTGTTTGCGTTTCAAAAAGTATAAAATCAATAAAAAGATTTGAAGCATAACAAAATAAGTTAAAGGGACCCAGTGTTTTTCTTAGCTCACCAATAGCCGGTGCTACTGATCTACCCCATGACTCTTTGTTCCAGCAGTCTAGGGTGTCTGACACGCTCTAGTCTTCCAGTGTTTCCATCCCTCCTTTCTCCCTTTGTCCCTGTTTTCCTTTCATTCTTTCATGCCTTTCTTTCTCTCTCTGGGTTTAAGTCTAACAATGTAGTCCCAAACAAGCAGTGCACTAGCTGGCTGGTCTGTTTTTATGTCCAGCCTAGCTAGAAGCTGTGCATTCCCTGCATGCATCTGGAGGGGGCGCTAAAGCACCTAGCATTAATATGGCCCTTTATCGCATTTCTTACATTCCACTCCCTTTTACTGATTTGAGCTTTCTTTTAGGTGGTTCTGTATGGTTCTTTGGTTGTAGGAGATTTGTTAAATGTCTATTCAAGTGATGGTGTATTCTTGTTACTATTAAAGTAAAACGACAAATCCTGCTTCGAGTGTTTTTATTGTGTTGTGTGTATAGAGGGGGTGGCTATGTACACCTTTGCTCTCTGCTGAGTCAGATTACTGAATGATGTCTATTACTCAGCTTTTGCTGACTTTTTTTAAAGAAAGAATCAACAGCCAGGTAAGTACTTGTGTTGTAATGTTGTGCACATGAGTGCTCACGCTACATGTATTTGAATGTTTCTAATAGGTATGTTTGCCTGATGCAGGGTTTTTGCAATTGATTTTGCAGTGCTTTTGCCAAATATTTATTTATTTTGTTCCACTTGAGGTTTTCTCTATGGGTACATGTACTTTGAGTAGTTTACAGTATTGTAAAATTGCTGGATCTGATGGTTTCGTTTGATTTAATTTTTTTTGTAAAGCGCAACGTTTGCCCTAGGGCGTCTTGGCGCTACCTGCACTGTGAAGGAGGAAGCCAGCATTTAAAGTCTACAAAGTGAACAACCATGTTTTAGTGACTAGTGTGATGGTGAGGAACCAGTCAAGTATTCAGCGGCGACAAACAGTGCTTGGAGATAGCCAGGTAAAATATGACCCTGTTAGAAATTGTATTTTTGGTAGGCTAGGGCATGTGCCAAAGCCAGGCAGAAACCACCACTCTAGTCAGGATAAGGGAGTTACACTCCTAAAATAACCCTTGCTCACCCCCTTGGTAGCTTGGCACGAGCAGTCAGGCTTATCTTAGAGGCAGTGTGTAAAGCATTTGCACATAACCAACAGTAATACAGTGTAAGCACTACAAAAGGACACCACACCAGTTTAGAAAAATATCCAATATTTTTATATACTTAAGACAAGACCAAAAACGATAAAAATCCACAATACAGTACTTAAAAATCTTCAGTTATCAAAATATGCTTGAAAAACAGTTCCTTGATGTCGATAGCTCCGTCCGGGGCTATCACGGCGTCAAGAGCAAACAAATCCAAACAGTCCTGGCTGACCGCGGCGTCGCGGGCCAGCTACGGTGTCGGGAAGACCCGCAAACAGTACCTTTTAGAAATGCAGGGCATCGGCGACCTCTCGTTGAGCTTCCGAAAGCACGGCGCCGGTTCCGGAGGTCGGTGCAGGAGTCGTCGGGGCCCTCTAAGTCACACGCGTTGCAGATCGATCTCCTCTCTGTTGAAGTCAGGAGTGCTGGCGTCGGCAGGCGCCGGGTGCTGCGGTGCGAAGTGCAGCGGTGCGGCGTGCGGTGCCCTCAGTTCGCGGTGCGAGCAGCGGCTCGGTGGCGGCATCGGATGGCGTCGTCGGTGAGACCAGGGTCGCGGTGCGAGATGAAGGCGGGGCACGTCACGGTGCTGGCAGGTCACGGTGCAAGCAGCGGCGTCGTCGTTGCTGAAGCGCTGTCATCGGCTGACGAACTGGAGTCGATGGCGTCGGTAGGCCAAGGCTGCGGTGCGGGATGAGGGTGGTGCGTCGTGTAACTTTACGAGCGGTGCCCTCGAACCATGGTGCAAGCAGCGGCGTAGATTTTGTCGTGGAGCGGCATCGTCGGGGATACCAAGGCGTCGTCGTGAAGCGAGGCGGTGCGGAGTGCGGTGCCCACAGGTCGCGGTGCGAGCAGCGGCTCGGTGGTGGCGTCAGCAGGCGTTGTCGGTGAGAACAGGGTTGCGGTGCCAAGGCGTCATCGCGAAGCGGTGCGGAGTGCGGTGCCCACAGGTCGCAGTGCGAGCAGCGGCTCAGCAGGCATCGTCGTGGGACCAGGGTCGCGGTGCAGCGTTGCGGCGGTACCCTCTGCGGTGCCTTCGGGACACGGAGTCGGCATCGTCGACGTCGTCGAGTTGCTTTTCTTCTGTTGCAGCACAAAACACACAGTCCCCAGTGCTGAGGGCAGAAGAGCTTGAAGTCTTTGCTGTTCCTCAGACTTCTTGAACAGGGGGCATGCTCTACCTCCAGCCCTTGGAGAGACTCACAAAGTAGATTGCAGAAAGTTCAGTCCAGTCCTTTCACTGCCCAAGACAGAAGCAGCCACTGCAGGCCAACACAGCAAAGCACACAGCAAAGTGGTACTTCCTCATCACAGCTTCTCCGGCTCTTCTTCTTGGCAGTCTTCTTGATCCAAAAGAGTTCTAAAGTTCAGGGGGTCTGGGCCCCAATATTTATATCCCAAAATCCTTTGATCTCTTAGGCAGAGAGTGTCTGTGCCCAGCCAGAACCAGTTCTGCCTTCTTTGGTGTGACTTCCTGGCAGGAGGTGGAGACAGCATTGTCAGAGGCAGACCAGGCCCTTTGAGGTGCAAGGAAATCAGCCTTTTCCTGACCGACCTAGACTATCTGGAGCCCCTCCTGCTTCCCAGCCTTCTGTCATCCAAAACCCAGACAGGCAATCCACATTCCAGCAGAGGCACACGGGATGTCTGAGCAAGAAAATACCTGCTTTCTAGAAGTGGTATTCTCAAACACAGAATGTCAAAATCACCTTCACTAAAAGATGCATTTTTAGATTCTGAGTTCAGGCATACTAAACTTTGTTTTCCTACCTAGTTCCCAGGGCCAGTTATGTTTATAAGATGTTATAAACAAACTTCCCATTCTGTCCTATGGGGAACAGGTAGCCTTGCAATAGTGAAAAACGAAATTGGCAGTAATTCACTATCAGGACATGCACACACACCAGGGCATGTCCTACCTTTCACATACACTGCACCCTGCCCACAGGGGTACCTTGGGCCTACCTTAGGGGTGGCTGACATGTAAGAAATGGGAAGGTTAGAGACTGGCAAGTGTGTACACTGGCCAAGTCGACATGGCAGTTACAAACTGCGCGCAGACTCTGCAATGGCAGGTCTGAGTTACCTTTTCAGGGCTACTCACGTGGGGGGCACAATCGGTGCTGCAGGCCCACTAGTAGCATTTGATTTACAGGCCCTGGCACATTCAGTGCACTTTACTAGGGACTAACAAGTAAATCAAATATCCAATCATGGAAACACCAATCCATAACACAATTTACACAGAGAGCATAAGCACTTTAGCACTGATTAGCAGTGGTAAAGTGCCCAGAGTCCTAAAACCAACACAAACAGGTCAGGAAAAAGTAGGAGGAAGAAGCAAAAAGTTTGGGGATAACCCCGCAAAGAGGGCCATTTCCAACAGACCCCTAGAAGAGCACAAAGCCTTGACAGAGCTAGAGCTTAGAGCAGGGCCGGACTGGGACCACAAACCAGCCCTGGCAATTCTAGTGAGAAGCAGCGCTGCTTCCGACTTAGCACTGCTGCAAGGATATTGCAGCACTGCTGAAAAACCGGCCTCAAGTAACAAAACCGGCCCCCACCACTTGAAAACCAGCCCCCACCCTTCCGGCCCATCAGGAAAACAGCGGGTGCCCACTACGGCCCGTCCGGCCCTGGCTTAGAGAGCCTGGATGAAAAGGGGAAGGCGGCCATGGGAATCTGACCAGGCAGGATGCATCCGAGGTTGGCTAGTCTGAAACATGTACAGTAAGTGTAGCGTCTTTAGGGATCGTTTGAATTTTAGAATGGTATTTTCCTGTATGCAGACTTTGCGCCACCTGCACTGTAGCACCTAATTAAACAGTGCTGCAGTTAGAAGTGGCAAAATGCCCATAGACAGAGTGGAGAGGGGAGCAGGAGCATGGGTGGGCATCCACTACCCTTTAAATTAAATAAAAAACTGCAATCGCTGCCGGGCAAACATCGAAAGTGTCTGTGCTTGCCGTGCGGTGAAATGTCCACAAATCGTATTTTTCCGTCTCCGTTGAAGAGGGAGAAGCCCTGGATGTGGAAATATCTTCCATAGGTGGCGTAACGAAACTTACGCCACTCCAGACCCAGTCAGGTGCTATCAGACCTGCCTGTGCACAGTGCCAGAGGGGGCCTCCTGGAGCTCAGGGCCCCACCGCACCGCGGGGGCTATTGTTACACCACTGTCTTCCACTGTATCTGCTGCTCCTGAAAGGTCAAGTTGATTGTAAGCATCGGGAAGCAGGCCTGAGACATCTAGCCAGACGGTAAGGGATAACGACTTTTGTAAAATATTTCAGAGTAAGGCGACGGCGTGCCTTGTGGATGAGGCAAAGTGTTTCAGCGGACGTGCCTTATTGCACTGGGAGCCAACAGAGGGATTTAAAGACGGGTGTGATTTGGCTGTGTTATTTCTGGCCAAACAGCTGTTGCCCCATAGTTCTGAACCCCCCCTGAGTTTAAAGAGGGAAATGTTAGGGAGACAAGTAGCTAGGCTGTTGAAATACCTGCCAACTTGAACAAAAATCTCAGTGTGATGAGGGGGTGGGGACTTGGAGGGGGCGGGCCTCATGCCGAGACGTACCCAATAGGCACTTTTGAACCCCACCCCGCCCCCCAAGCCCCCTCATCCTAAAAAAATTAATTCTTGATGAGGCTGGGGCCGATGTCCTGGGGTGTTTTCACACCCCTTAATGGATGCCTACAGTTCAAAGCCTCTGAAAATAAGCTGGAGAACCATTATTTACAATGGTTTTCAGCTTGTTTACCCTGCCACCATGTGATATCGGCTCCTCACCAGGTGACCGTGTGATGGGAGCTGATATTGTGTGTCACACGGTGGCACCATGTGAGTTGTCTGGCATGAAATGATGGCAGTTTCTGAGAGCAGAGGAGCAGTGTGTGAGCACCTCTGAGCTGGGGGAGAGGCACAAGTGAAAGTTGAACATTGAAGATTATACCCATTTTATATGTCTTATTGCTGGGAAAAGTTGGAAGCCCAGTTCCAGTGGCCAAGGTAGAGGGAAGAGGGCTGGATTAACTATGTCTAAGGAAGGAATATCCGTTTTTTCGCCATGTGGGCAGCGCAAATTGTTCTACATCCATAGATGAAACCGAGAGAGGCCATGAGATTCATTGAGAAGGTTACCAGTCAGTTGCTCCATAGGCTAGCGCGTGTATTCGCCCGCACCATAACGGGGGTTGCCGTCGGGTGCAATGCCTGCCAGCACCTACCCCTTACACGCCTGCCTGCATACACAGGCAGGCATGTAAGGGGTAGGTGCAGGTGTAGTAGCAACTGACTATCTTAGACTAGGTTGCAAAAGGAGCAGCCATTTAATAGAGCTGTAGCCACCTTGTAGTTTTACACAAGGGTGGACCGTTCCTTCTATTTAGGGTTCTAGACCCACTCACGGTCTTTTTTACTCACTTCGTTGGTCCTGAAGAAGCGCCAGGGATTGTTCTGACCATTTAAACAGCGCGAAACATGTTGACCGAAAGTTACTGAGCCACATTATGCCTTATCAGTAACACACGACCTACGGGTTTTTTAACCTGGCAAGGGAACCTATGTATTCAACTTAATTCTCCCTGGTATCCCATAGCTAGTTTCATCATTCACTCATTCACTCACCCTTCTTTCAGAACCCATTATCTCACATCCTCACTCATCATACAGCAGTACCAATAAAAGATCTCCTCCAAATCGACCCTTCGGGGGACCCGTAGGGCATTGCAGCGCCGGCCCGACGAGGAGCAACGCCCGATGATGAAGCATGACATCACTCGGGATGTGTGAGGGCATCAAGAGACAAGACTTGCGCTTGCCTCTAGTTTGTGGGGTTTAGACCTAGGTTTCTCTTGTTTCCACTTCTTTTCTCTCTTTCTTTGATGTGGAGGACTATTGCGTCCACATTTGGCACAGTTACCCTTTGTTTGAATTGAGATACTCCTCTATACATACAAAACTATTGTTGTCGGTCCTTACTTCTAAACCAGATTTAAGATGTTTTGGAAGAACAGCGGGTTTTTTTATTAGGAAATAGCACAAATAATCTGTTGTAAATGTGTCAATGGTGTAATCGAAGTACTTGCTTCCAGGTACAGAATACGTAAGATATTAATCCTATTCATTTCAGAAATCGCCTGTTATTCATATCGTGCAATATTCAAGGACTTCATTGTTTGCTCCCCAATGCAGAGTTCAGGGTTTTTCTCGAAAGTATTGTGATGGTCATGCTTCAACGGACTTGGGTAGTAGAGCTGCTTAGCTGCTTGAGTGGAATGGATTCACTTGCTATCATAAGGTAGGCCATAGCAGGACTTTAGGGCATCCGTCATGGGATTGTCTATAATTTCAATGTAGCTTGCTTCTAAAACTACCCCAGACGCTAGATGCAGCTTGTAATTGGGGATTAGCTGTAACAGTGAAGTTCTGCAATGAATGCACCCATCTCTGGGAAATTGTTTTTATTACTCTCTATATAACATTGCCCTTCAAGCAGGAGTTAAGTTGCTTAAACGTTGATCTTGCATCTTTTAGAGATAACTAGCCTCATGCCGAAATAATTGTAAATTCTAATTTAAAACTAAACCAGGCTGAGATAGGGGGGTATACCGAGGTATCCTAGAAGCTTTTTGTGTCCCTGTGGGCCAATATAAACCTGTTGAGAGAAAAACATCTCTGCATCTTTATTTAATTATATTCTAGTGGAGAATTACATGGTTAGCCTAAGTGGAAAATGTATTGGTAAACCAGCTGCAAGGAAAAATATGGCCTTAGTAATTCACAGTGAATCCAAAATGATAACATGTTCATGACATTTAAGCCAAGGCTCAGTATGAAATTTGGCCTCCAAGTTCCAGGCCACACTTTGGAGTGAGTAAGCCATTAGTCATCATGGTCTAAGGTATCAACCGGTCAGTAGGCATCAGACCTGGCATACAGCCTTCATCTGTTTTAGCCGTTGTTGGAAAATGGGGTTCTGTTGCAGTATGCCCCCCCCCCCTCTTTTTGCCTGGTATCTGATCCAACTTTGACTGGGTGTGTTCTGGGTCCCTGCTAACCAGGTTCCCAGTGCCTGTGTTATTTTCCCTAAACTGTGCCATTGTTTCCACAATTGGCACACCTCTGGCTCACATATAATTCCCTTCTAAAAGGGCATTGTGACCAGAGAGGATCTCTAAGGGCTGCAGCATGGATTATGCCACCCTAAGAGACCCCTCACAAAACACATGCACACTGCCACTGCAGCCTGTGTGTTTTGGTACAACTAAAAGTGAAGAGTCAACCTGGCACACATCCCTGTGTGCCAGGCCTTCCAGCAGTGCCATAGGCATAGCTGAGTCACCCCTACAAAAGGCCTTACAGCCCCTGAGGCAGGGTGCACTATACCTGTGGTGAGAGCATAACGGCATGAGCAGATATGCCCCAATGATGTCTACATTCTTAGACATTATAAGTCCAAAGTGAAGCCATACCAAGTACATGGGCTGGGAGTTTGTCATTCTCAGTTCCATAGCTCCATGATGGCTTCACCGAATACCAAGATGTTTGGTACCAAACATCTCAGATTAATGAGCCCACGCTGATGCCAGTGTTGTATTAATAAATGCACTCAGAGGGCACCTCAGAGGTGCCCCCTGAAAACCTACCAAACCACTAGTGTGTAGCGGACTGGTCTGCACCAGTCTGCCACTTCCAGACATGTTTCTGACCCCCTGAGGTGGGAGCCTTGCGCTCTCGTGGGTTAGAAACAAAGCCTGTTTTGGGTGGAGGTGCTTCACACATACACCCAAGCAGGAACAACAATCCAGGGCGGTGAGCCTCAAAGGCTTCCTGCCCTTTGTTATGCTAGCCAGGGCCTTTACAGCTAGTGAAGATGCCCAGCCCCCCCCCCCCCCACCCGACCAAGCCTCACTTTTGGCAGCAAGGTCGGCGGGAAGATTAGTAAGCAGGAGAGGTGTGTCCCCTCTCAGCCAGGACCACCCCTAAGGTGTCCTGAGCTGAAGTGACCCCCTCCTTTTGAAAATGCTCCATATTGTTTTGAAGGATTTGAACCAATAGGGTTAGAGAGTGTTCAACCCCAAAAGGGAGTAAACACATAGAGGGTGTAGTCACCGTAAAGGTAAGTAGCCCATTGGCTACTACCTATAACTCCCGGTAACACCCCTAAAGTTTAGTACTTTAGGGGCACCCCTGAACCAAGGAATTCAGATTCCTGGTGACCTAAAGAAGAAGGACCGAAGAGCCGTACCATCAGTGAAGACTCCAGACGACAACTGACTTGGCCCCAGCCCTACCTGCCTGTCTGCAGCCCTCGAAGAAGCCTGTGCCAAAAAGTGACTCGCCCTGCAGGCCCAGCGACCTCCACAACCCTGGGAGGACTGCCTGCCTTCCCTAAAGACCAAGAACTCCTGAGGACAGCAGCCCTGTCCACAAAGAAACCAACAAGAAGAGCTCCAGTGCCCTGCTGAACCGCGCAACCCGACCTCCGGACTCGCCTCAGCACCCGACGCCTCCGTCCCGAGTCGAAGTGGCCCACCGGTTCCTAGAAAGTTACCCAGCGGTCCTGAGCTCGAGTCCACCCCAGAGTGACCTCTCCTGGACTCCACGAAGACGCCTGCAGTCTCAAACATGAAGGATCTCCTAACCGTGACCGGCTCCGGAAAGGATTTTCTGACCTCAAGGGCACCCTGCACCCACATCCCCCAGGCCATGGGGAGCCTGACCGATGGTGCCCAGGTGTCCCTCAACATCCTAGCTTACCTCCAGACCCACTGGTTGCCTTCATCCTGCTTCCTGGTCCGAGCCTGCAGCCTTTGTTTGAAATCTTCAGTCTCCATTGCTTGCATTGGGCACCCAACACTGTGTTGGCACTCTGCACCCGGTCGCCTCTGTGCCCCTGAGGGTGTATATTTGGTGCTGCCTCGTGCCCCCCATGCTGGTCCTAACCCCCGGAGACTGACCTCCCAACTCCGATTTTACCTACCTGCAACTGGCACCTCTTTACGTGCCCCCAGGCTCCATTGATTAACAATGGGCCCCAGTGACCGAATTTGACCTCTGCACCCAGCCACCCGAGTGCTGCTGGTGGTGCAGTCTCTACATTTATCGGACTCTTGCCCAGAGTTGGTCCTAAAACCCAAAGACTGGAATTGTAAGTCGTGTACTTGCCTGTAAAATTACAACATTGTTTTCCTTCCAATCGGTTAACATTGAACTGCTTGACAAATGCACTGCGTCCACTTTTTATACTAAAAACTGTGATATTGCAAAACTATTTTACTGCAACGAAGTATCTTTGGTTTGAAGTAATAAACATACAAAAAGTAATATTTTTACAAACAAATGGTCTGGGATTTATTCATTGAGTGTGTGACATCATTTCTTGCCTGAGTCTGTACAACAAATGCCTAACACAGACCTCTGATCAGCCTAACTGCTCGAGCACACTTCCATGAAAGAGAGAATTTAGTATTATCTACTTTAGCCTCTGTACAGCCTCTGGGGATCCCCTGGACTCTGTGCACACTATACCTTACTTTGGTACTGTATATGCAGAGCCGGCTTCCTTCAGCCATACCTTCTTTACTTGTCTGCGACAGTTTCAATAATATAAACTGGCCTGAAGCCAGAACGTCTGCCGTTTGATGTAGATTAACTCTAATTCTTTAGCTGTTCACTTGATCTAAAGACTTAGGTTTTAATCCCAGTGAATCTTTACAAAGCATTTTATCTCCTGTGCCACAGATTATAAATATTCTGTGTGATGTGAAGAAGAAATTCTAGTATGCTGTTTAGTACTGGCCTAGATGATTGTTCCCCTCTCTTTGACATCCCATCATATCCTAGATTCTACTGTTTGGTTACATCTTCACCGGGACGCCACTTCTATATACAATTCCTGATGTATGTAATGCCTCTGGTGTGATGCAAATTTTCTGTGGGCAGTGCTCTGTTGCGCCTTGAAGCCATGTTGTCCTTCGATCAAATAACTAAGCAATACTAGAATAATGTCTTGGCTACTCCCTCTATGACCAGTGGTGGCTAGTAGGGAATGGGGGGGTGGGGGGCTTGGGTGGGCCAGAGGAGTTTTTTTGTTGTTGTTTTTTTTAATGTATAAAAAAAAAAAGCGTTGTGATTGGTCTGAGCATCGTGGATCGGCGCTCAGATTGGGACAGGGAGCCTGTGCATATTCCCAACCAGGCTATCCATTACTGTCTAGTGGGGAATAAGCAAAGTGCGCATGACTGCTTGGCCGGCCAAAACGGCCGGCCAAGCAGTCATGCGCACTTAGTGTCATAGTCCACTCCTCCTCTCTGAGCCACCAGCCCTGCCCTACCCCAGCCCTGCAGCAACCCAAAAAAAAAATGATAAAAACGTTCAGTTATTATCATTTTATTTTTCCCTCTTTCACTGCTCTAAGAGCAGTGGGGCAACGCTCCTCCGCCTTAGCGGAGGAGCTGCCACTGTCTACGACTTATGTTGGGGCCGGAGAGTTTCTCTAGTACCTACACATCTAGTGTCTGCCTCATCAACAACAAAGATGGGGGATACTCTCATTCTTGAAACGATGATGAAGCAATGATTCCCAAGGACAGTCCCCTTCCGTTGCTTGTGAGCCTTCACAGTTTACTTTTCCTACTGAGGTTGCCCAAAGGATGGTGGGAAGTAAGAGAGCATTACTGACCCAACCGGTCAATGTTTTTTCTTTCGGGCATCCTTGCCCGAGGGTGGGTAGGTAAGTAAGTATGTATGTAACTTTTTTTCCTCTCTTTTTCTTTCTCTTTTTCGTTCTCTATTTCTTTTTCTCTTTATTTTTTCTTTTCCTCTCGCTTTCTTTTTCTCTCTCTCACACACAGTCTTTTCCCCGTCCTTTCCTGGCCCGGTTTGTTCCTCGGCCTCTCGCTGCCTGGCCCCGTCACACCCTCTGCCTGGCCCCGCCGCTCCCTCGGGCAGGTTTGCACTGCCTGGCCCTGCTTCGCCCTCTCATTGGTCCTTGAATAACCCCGCGCTGTATATCTTGGCGGGAACGTTATCGAATGATCAGCGCACCCAGGGCAAGGTGCAGCCCCATTCCGTGAAGGCTTTCTGTCCGAGGGGAGCGGTCTCGTGGACAGCAGCTTATCACTTGGCTCTGAAGAACCGATTTCCTGATCTCCCAGTGCCCCAGCGCCGAAATAAATGAGAGATCAAGGTAAGAGGTGGTTATAAAATGATATAAAAATGCAAGGAGACCGTGCGACATTGGGAGAAGTACATTCGATAGCAAAGGGTATTTATTTCTAGAACACTCCAGCAAAGCAATCTGAATATTCTAATAACTCATTGCCAAGGACCTTATGGGAAAGTGTGGCCTGGGTAAAGGGAGAGAGCAGCTTACCGAGTAATTGCTGATTATGTTTTGTTAAAGTTTGCCTTGGTCATTTAATCAAACCATTCCCTTCCACACGGCATCTTACATGCATGTTTTCTTTCCTTTCAAAATATTTAAAAATGTGTTGCTTTTCTTAGAAAAGGCTTTTTTCATTTTTTTGCCAAAACTATTGCTGTAATCTACAGATGAAGCTCACTAAACCGAAAAAAAAACAGATTTGGTTTAACAGGTTAATCAGACAGGAGGGTTTGATGATGGTGAATTGACTTGTGACAATAACAAAAGTCTTTGATGTCGCCATGTTTCAGCAGGTGCCTCTAAGCCTTCTGCAGGACGATAATTCCTTTTGAGTCCTGGTTTGTTTGGTTTCCTGTGTTGGGCTGCTTTATCACGAAACGATCAAGTATTATTTTTCGCCTTTAGATTAAATAACTGATGCTATCTCTGGAACACACCATACCTGCCTCTTCCTTCCAGGCTGGCTGTGAGATGAAGTGCTAGGCTCATCCTTATGCTTTCGCTGACCTATGGTCCCTGGGCCCGAAAGATGCCTCCGTATAGGGCCTAATTAAACCGAGCTGGGCTAGTCAACCGAACCATGATCTTGAGTCTATTTCTTCAGAATATTAGAAAATACAAATACCACCAATTGGCATTAATCCTGGTTTTCCTTACTCATGTTCATAGTGAATATCCTGAAACCCAGACTGGATTTTACTGTTTGGTAGCTGAACCAGCAAGCGTCGACTAAGAATCGTTGCTGGTAGCAAAGTACATCTAGGGGTAAATGTCCTGTTTTCATCCTGTGCAGCAAGTTTGACTTCTAGAAAGCTTCAAATCTGCAGTCTCAGAACAGAGAGCGGGAAGCATCTGGGTGACGTTGGAGCAACTCTGACCCAGTTCGAAGGGAGGCGCTCCGTCTTACTTACAGCGCAGATCAGCCAGTGTCCCGTACCTTCCATTACAAATCTGAGAGGATCCACCTTGCCGTACAGTTCCTCAAGTCCAACCCGTGCAGGCCCATTGTAGTTAAAGTCCTGGAATGTTTCTCAGAGCTCCTCAACCGCTTATAATACAGTTGTTTTTGGTTGATATTGGCCAACTTAGCCACAATGTCCTCCCGCTTTCTAGGCACCTCAGCTCTGCAAAGCCTCCTTAAATTCCGCTTCAGCCAGGTGGGTTTTGGTGTTGTCCAGTAGATCAGAGACCTGCTACCTTCCTTTCTCCGACCTACGGCTACTCTTTCAAGCCAAGGCATAACAGCAGGACTTCTTTCTGAGGCTCAAAGTAGTTCTCAACCTTTAATGATGACCACACTGAACAGCTCCATGTCCATGGTAGATCGCCTCCAGCTGCAAATCTAGGCAGTGTCTCTATTTTTTAAAGTTTAGCAATAAACACACTGGTTCTAATGAGTAGGTATTAATTTAAAGTGTTAGCCACTGGCAGAAAAACGGAACTAAGCGGAAGATGGCTGTTTTAAGGTGGGCACTTTGCTCCAGAGGTTTCCTTTGTTTTTTTTAATCCAGATTTCATAGAGAGGTAAGGCTGATTCTACCTGGATAAAGGGATTATAACTAGGATTGTCCCCAAAAAGTCTCAGCCCGTTTTTCCTGGCTGCTAGGCTAGTCCCAGCACAACATGGAAAGGTAGATGGGTGGGTTTCTATTACACTCTATCCCAACTGTGCACCTACCCCAACCCTAAAAAGCCCAACAGCATCTGCAAATTTGGAGCAATAGCGCAGTGAGCCACATCTGTGGAGGTGGAAGGAAACCTGAAGGAAAGCCACTCTCTCTCCTTTATCTTCAGTCAGCTTGTTTCATCCAGGCTAGTTTCCTATTCTTTCTCTCTACTCTGTCATGGGTCATCTGCATGCCCCATTCTACACCGTCCCCAGGGAAGGTGAGACCCACCGCTTATGGGGAGAGCAGAGATGGACCTGCCCTGCAGGCTAGAGCGAACCACCAGTTACGTCATAGAGTGGCGTACAAGAGTAGCAGTCACCGACATAAAACTTTGTGTTCCCGTTAAGTACCAGCATAAGGTAGACTCCACAGTTGTTTACTACGTGTGAAGCACCTCCAGAGGGTTTGCAGATTAAGTCAATTGAAGGGAAATTATATGACCGCCTAGAAAATAATCCAGACAGGGAGGCCAGGCTTTTTCAGTGCTTCTTTGCTGCATGGAACCTCTGCTGGGACGTCTGAAATGCCTCCTATAAGGAAGTTGACCGATGGAGTGGTTTTGAACTTGGGAAAATATCTTCACATTGAAATGGTGGTTCTCCAGGACTATGACGAGTTGTTTACCAAGATGGTGCCTCCATTGGGAGGAATCTGGGTTGAGACCACAGACATCGCATCAAGATGGCGTCAATCATTCTCACGGGATCGCCTTAGCTCAGAGCTGCGGAAAAGCCAGACTCCAAGACTAAATCTGCTCTCAGATCCTTTTGGACTTAGAAATGCACGAATGGCGCACACCAAGTTGAATACTCCATTGGTGGCTTCTGAGGTGGAGTGACCAAAATACTCCACATCAACAAAGTGACACATCTGAAGTGTGTCTGAACTAGGATTGCTAAAATGCCAACATACTTGGTGAAATTTGCATCAAGGAAGCAGAGAGAGTCTGCACATTCTGACCCTCTATTTGTTTGGAAGATCAATAAAGTAAAGTCCTGTGAACATAGAAAACAGACCTTTGAGCCAAGATACACTGCGAACTTGCACTTGCTAGGGCATGGTGCATCTGGCCTGAGAGACCTGTCAAAGGAAAAAGGAAATGTCTCTTCATCTCTTGTATCTGCAGTCCCTTCCATTAGTGTTTAAAGACCACTGCATTCCCATCCCCAGTGCTTAATTTGTAAAACCAAAAAAGCTGGGATTGACAGTTTTGATCAGAAGTCTCCATCCAACCAGCCCTTTAAATATTGTGGTGCCAATTTACCAAGGTTGTGTCATCTTGGTTCCACTCGATGCCTCTTTCATCCACCGCTAGCCCCCACTTTGAACGAAAGCGCTGATGCCATCAAACAAGCAAAGTAAGTGGTCCAATCCCTCCCTAGAACAGCTTTCTTGTCTCTTCCATCCATGCATCTATCTATTCATTCTTTCACCCTTCCATTCACCTGCAGATATCCATGATTTCACCTTTACATTCTGGCATCCACTCATTTTTCATCCCTCATTCAATGTTCCCCCATTCCATCCATCCACCCTTTCTACCATTCATCTATCCATGCATCCACTCTGCCATCCCTTCACCTGTCCACCCACCTATCTATTCGCTCATTATTCTTCCTTTTACTCTGCCATCCTTTCACCTTTCTATCCCCCTATGCATTCACTCCCTCATCCATCCACCCACCCCTTTACTTTGCCATCCTTTCATCCATCCACCTAACGTTCACTCATCCTTTCATCCACTCATCCATGCACATACTCATTCATCCACCCACTCATTCAACCATACGGCCTTCTTTTCACTCTTCCATCCAATATCCCTTCTTTCTTTCCCTGTTCTATTCACCCAGTGTTGTTTTTCCTTATGTTGAGGTTGTATTCCACCGTTAATGATGAGCTATTGTCTGCCGAGCTGCAGATGGACGAGGTCCACAGAAGACCGACGCCCCTGGGTCGCTGTGTAGATGAGGTAGACGCCGCCCTCCCATCCCTCCATGTTTGTGAACTACCTTTTTTCTTTTTATTCTAGTTTTATATAGCACAAACTCGATCTGAAGGTATCAGAGCGCTTTACATGAGCACCAGCTGCGTTACAGACGCACACATTCATTTTGTTAGGAACGGCAGAGGAATTGATTTGCCCAGAATCGCTGGATGTTGAGCGTCCCTGCCGAGACTCGAACCTGGTTCCCCAGCTTCAAAGTCGGCCGCTCTAGCCGTTAAGCCTTATTATGTTTTGTTCTAGTGCTCTTAGAAAACGCTTAGTATAAGCGGATGAATTGAATTCAGGTGCGATTGATAGGTGTCACTAGATTAGCTTGGTCGAAGTTCGAAAAGCCAGGTCTTGAGTGGCCCATTGAAATAAAGACTGTTGTCGCGGTCTCAGATGTGATCATAAAGCTGCGTCTATAGTTATGGGTCTCATTCCGATAAGCCATCTTCACGTTGCTCCTATCTTTTTTTTTTTTTAATTCAAGGAACAGTAAAAAAAGAAGTTCTGACAAGGATGGAAGTTTGTGTACTAGAAAGTTAAGGCAAAACTTGTTTGCCAAAAAACCGCAGAGACAATCCATCAATGCCAGTGGACTCTGGAGTTTTTGTACACACCAGAATGTCAACCAGCCTCTGCAAGAATGAAGACAAACCAGAGAAACCAGACTTGCAGCTTAAAAGTTAGTCTTAAAAACAGAAAACCATAGCAACTTTGTTTTTAAGTGGTCTTGGTTTTGTAGAACGAAAAGTGGAGAATTTGCGTGTCTGTGACCCAAGGTAATTGGCAGGCCCTGCAGCACTATTGTGGCTTCCATCACTCATCAGGGATGAGATCTGATCCGGAACAAAGGTTAGTGTTTGGCTGAGGCGGGAAGTTTCTTCCCACCCTTGAGTGACACACAACACTTGTACTGAACTTTCTACGTGAGGTTACTGGGTGGCTCAAAGTTAGGTGGCTCACCACGTTCCAGTCTTAGCCTCTTCTATTCCACATATTGTTTTCAGGGGTGTTATTCCAATTGTTTTAGTTGCTGTTAAACAGGACTACAACTCCCAGAATGCCTCTGCTGGTAAGTGACATCAGGATTGGAAACTTGTGCCCATGAGGACATGGAGTCATCTGGTAACTTAACTCCATAGAATGAATTGTCGCTGTGTTTTTGTGACAAACACATCTTCAAGGGTGGTACTTTTTATTTTTTTGGCCCATGAGATTGTTATGCCCCACTGACTTCCCTGTGTTATTTTAAAAATAATTATGTAGCGGTGGAGGCATGTTTTGCTGCCAGAAGGCCAAATGTTTTCTCCAGGGTGACCACCCTAGACCCTTTCTCCATTTTGATAAATTATACATTCACATTACACCTACATACACAACACACACACACCCCACCCAACACTACACAACACACAAAAAACATAAAAGAAGGAAAATATTTTTAAGTCCCTTTGAAATATGGATTTCCTCATCATATTGACAGGCTAGAAAAAACAATTTTTGTTGTAAAATCTGCAAGTTATGCTGAAAAATATGTCTCGCATGCAGTAAATAAATAACTATTTGGTAAACGCTGCTGTCACAGAATGGCGTAAACCCTCACCCCTGTCTATTAGTTTATCAACACCATTTCCAAAGTTGCCGCACTGCGTTGCGGTAAGGGAAGAAAGCAGCACAGACTCCACAGAGCCATATTTACTAAATATGGCCTGCCCCTGCTCTCTTCCCCTGCGCAGGCGCACAACCTGGCTGTCTAGAGCCAGGCACGCACCTTAGCGCCAAAGTGTGCCTGATGCCTAGCAAACGTTTTCTACTGGAAGGATACCCTCACAGTACAAAATACTATGGTTAGACAACTTTTTCAACATTGCTCACAGTGGGCGTGTGCTTTACAGTGCAGCATGCATGCAATGTGTTAAATATAAGGACATATCGAAACCTTTCTCCTGTTTCACATCTCCCCCAAGTCATAACTTTTTGATGAAAGCCAGGACCGACAAACTGTAGATCTAGCTGCACGTCAAAAAGCTTGGCTGGCAGCATTGGAACCCAACATACCAACCATGGAGGAAAACATCCTGAACAACGACTCCGGAACAACGAGTTCCGGAGTCACGAAAGCGGAACTCCGCCCTGCCCGAACGACGACTCAGCCTTAACCACGCATGTGCGTGGTTAAGGCTGATTCGGTCTAGTGTTCGGGCAGGGCGGAGTTCGGGGGAGCGTCGCAGTGGCAGAGGAACAGGTAAGAGGGGTTAATTTTTAGGGGTGGAGGGGTTTGGGGTTAGTTTTGAGGGGTATGGGTGATCGTGTTAGTTTAGAAGGTGTGGGGGGATTAGTTTGTAGGGAGTAGAGATCGTTTTTAGGGGGCGTTGATGATCGTATTTAATTTTAAGGTGGACGAATTAGTTTATAAGGATTTGAGTTTGGTTTTAGGAGTTAGGGGTGATCGTGATTATAGGGTGGGGGGAATTAGTTTTATGGGGGTTGAGTTCGTTTTTAGGGGGTGGGGGTTTGGGATTAGTTTTTATGGGGCTATGTTTGTTTATATGGTGTGGGGGAATTGGAATAAAAGGGGTTGAGTTCGTTTTTAGGAGGTGGGGGTGATCGTGATTATTTTTAAGAGGGAGAATTAGTAATAAGGGGGTTGAGTTCGTTTTTAGGGGTAGGGGTTTGGGATTCGTTTTTAGTGTTTGTTAAAAGGGTGTGGGGGGAATTCATTTTTAAGGGGCAGGAGGGTTTGGGGGATCGGAGTAGTAGTAGAAAAGCATTTTTAACACGCATTTCTTTAACTCGAAAAACGTGGTAAAGGAATGCGTGGTAAAAAAAATCGTGGTTTAGACGAGGTCGTGGTTGCACCCTCGTTGTTAGGCAAGTCGTGGTTGTGGAACTCGTTGTTCCAACATACAACCTTCCAGTGCATAAAAAGATTTACAGTGGAAAGTTAATCTATCAAGATTTTCTGCCGCTCTGGGTTACTTTGCGGGATTTTGCGGTGGCACATAGTCTTGGTAAAACTGCACCTGGATGTGTTGCCTTTCTGGGTCCCTTCAATCGCGTGAGGCAGCAGGAATTGTGATGCATTTTAATTCTAACGTACAAACAATTCATTTGAAAAATTAGACTCTCGGTGTGCTGCTTCAGCAAATAAAGACAAGTGCTTGAATTTCTATTGCACAATACAAGGAAATATCCTGATCATTTGGGGTGCCAAGCAATGCCTACCTTGGTGACAGAATAGCAATGCGGGCAGAAGCATGGGGAGAGGATGTAGCCTTACGGCTAGAGCGGTCGACGTCGAAGCTGGGGAACCGGGTTCGAGTCTTGGCAACGACGCTCAACATCCTGTGATTCTGGGCAAATCACTTAATCTCCCTGCCTAACAAAAATATGAATGTGTCCTTGTGTAACGAAACTGGTGCTATGTAAAGCGCTCTGATACCCGATATCTTCGGGTCTAGTTCGCGCTATATAAAACTCTTAAAAAAAAAAAAAAAAAAACATGGCCTTTTAGTCCCCTATCCGCTTCGCCAATGGTATTGGGCCATGGGTGCAGATACTGGCTTTAATTATAGAAACGTTGAAAGGGTGATGCTCTAGCGTGGAACAACCCTAAACTGTGCTTCATTTTATCGATGGTTATAGACAGTCAGTGACGGCAGTCATTTTTGAGATGTTAATTAATTAATTCCTATTTGTAAAGCGCAAACATATCACTCCTTGAGGTTTGAAGGCGCTGGGGGCCGTCGGGGAGATTGTGAGCCATTGCCAGGAGTCCCATGATGCTAAGCTGTCACTGGGGATCAAACCGTGAGCCCGCGCTCCAGAGTCAGCAGCTCTGTCTGCTGCGCCACTCCTCTCCCTCAGGACCAACAGACTTTGCCCCAGAGCAAGAGAGAGAAAGGAAGAAAATGGAGAAATGAAGAGACCGTAAACGGTGATAAAGGCAGAAGGCGGGGATGAAAAGGAACCAGTAGGAGCGAGAGAACAAGACAGGAAGTATACAGTGAAGGAAAAATGTGGCATAAGGTGGAATCAAGGCCCGGCAGTTTTGTTATTCTGCAACCCCAGCATTCAGCAGTGTTGTGCCAGCAGCAAACTATAAAAAAACACTTGGACCCCTTGCACTTTTGATTTTATGTATTTTATAATTGAGGTCCTTCATGGACTTCGCCTTCTTCGACCTGCCTCCCCCGTCTTTTTAATGTGAGTCGCACTGACGCACTGGTCAGAAACCTAGAAATGTGTATCTACAACTCCTCAAACTTGACAAATTCTCCTAACACAGAAACCTTTCCATATACACTAGTGCTGACCCAGCTCCACAAGCCAAATCAGACTCCAGTCTGCGATGAAGATTTTGAAACAGTTTGTAAAGTTACCCACGGACTACCAAAAACGCTATTACGATGCCATTCCAATCACAGACTACGCTCTAGTCTATACAAATGCCATTACCCTAATACATGATTCTCCAATGTCAGTCCTGGAGGGCCGGATCCATGCCAGATTTGTAGCATATCTACATTTAGATAAAAGTGGTTATCTTAAAAATCTGGTATGGATCCGGCCCTCCAGGACTGACGTTGGAGAACCATGCCCTAATATAACAAAATAAGGAGAAATCCGTGTTCAGAACAAAAGTCCTACTGAGCTTTAAAACCTATTTTTACCATATTAAATTATACAAAAAGGTTTGCACTAATGTGAATTTTGATATCTATTTGTCTGGGTAGACAGAAGGATTTCCCACTGGATAAGCAAGCGGCTCATCTTCATTAGAAATCTGGGGTACAAAGCTGGATTGTGATGCTTTAGCCAGAGGACCTTGCATTCGACCGCATTAAAAGCCGCAGGCATTGTTGATGCATACTGAATTAATTCTCTGATAGATTTAAGACAGTGGTGTTGGACAGCTCTGGACTGACCAGTGTTTTAAGAGTGATGGGCCTGACATTGTAGTAGAATTGAAGATGGAACTGTGGTGTCTACTGCTGCTAGCAGGGGTCTGACGCAAAGGAAACGCTGCAGAGAGAGGGGGTGAACCCTAAGCTTCTCCACCTGGTTCACGCTGAAATACTCTTTTGATGAAAATGATTGTGTGATCCACTGGTAACCACTACTTTGTGAAATTTGATCACTTGACCTTTTATGGTCCTTATAAAAATGAATACAGGACAAACACGTGCTTCTACTGAAGGCTTCATGCAATGTAGGTCTGTTTACTTGTATCCAGCTGCTGTGAATGATATTAGATTGTCGTGCCGTAGAAAGTTTTGTTCCTCAGGCTTTCAGTATTTGATCAAATTTACGGATCCTTCGGGTAGGAAGCCATTGTGGTTGTAGCTGGTGTAGTGTATGCAAGGGCTTGGCATGTTGACGGGTGACTGGGTGTGGAATTAGCCTAAGGGGGTTCCTTCTCTGCTCTTCCTTATCTGCTTAGTCGTTAGTTTGTATTTTGCCCGTGGCTTCTAGTATGTCATGGTAATCGGTTATATACAGGGCCGCTGGAATAATGCGATTGTGGGGCCGCAGAGATTTTTGCGTAGTTATAGATTTGCTGCATTTGCCACATAATCCATAATTTGCTGCATAATCTACAGAACGTAACAAAAAAAATTGTTTTTAGCTCAAACGGTTCAAAGGTTCCGAACAACGCAGCGGCACGTGTTGCCACTCATTGGAAGGCCTTTTGCAAAGGTTGACTGGTCACCTTTCTGTTGCTTACTGCTATATTTGGGTATTAAACTGGTACTAATGAGGTGCAGCCAATGCCCAGGCAGTATTAACAAGTGTAAAGTGCAAAATAATTAAGTAATACTATTAAAAAATGTGCCGCATTACATTGCATAATTTGCATTTTCTTGCCGCATAATTTACTCTACCCTGCTGCACAATTTGGCTCTCCCCTGCCACATAATTCCAGTTGCCCTGGTTATATAGGACCTTATGCCACAAAAAGGTCGCCCAAAAGCACCAAGGGGGAATGAGGAGGGAAAAATAAAAATATGATGGGTGGATTGCTTGAATTAATCTCAGCCACTGGCAAATACTGGTCTTCCTCAGGGATGAAAAGGGGCAAAAGCAATGCTGGGCTTGTTGGGCCTCATCAGTGAGGTACAGTTTGAGCCCTATGGCATCGAGCACTGGGCCATGCTTGGCCACAGCCATACCCATAGGAATCCCAGGGAGAAAAATAAGAGTGATAGTGAAATGCTTTAAATGGTAATTGTAATTAGATTTATATAGCTCTGCTTATCACCCATGAGGGTATCCAGGCGCTGTCCATGGGCACGGGGGAGATTAGGTTATTTGCCCAGAATCACGGGATGTTGAGGGGACGCCAAGACACGAACCCAGATCCCCAGCTCGCGAGTCGGTAACTCTGGCCTCTGCACCACATCCTCACCCATGGTGAACTTAAATGCAGCCACCAGTGATTACTGGTGGCTGAGATTCTTCTAAACATTCCGTCCATCACTTTTTGTGTTTAGTGAATCTCTTACTGTGCCGCCCACATGCCCCGGTGTAGATGCTGAGCTTGCAGTGCCATTCGACTCCAGCTGCGTTTCACTGGTTTTGTTTCTGTTCAGATTGGACATGGCCTACAGGTTTGAGCCTGACGTACCATTTTGTGGCGGACTGCATATGGTTGATCACTGTCTTTAATGACACAGACAACAAAAACCAGCATTGGCAAATGGCTAATAGATCTGGCGTTGGTTGCCAACCTTTTAGCTTTGTCTGTTCTTGTTTCGTCTTTGGTTTTGCAAAACATTATTGTTCAGGAAGCTGCCAGGCTCTCATCAATCTATAAATAAAAAATTGCTAAAAGAAAAAGTATTTTTGGTCTCAAAAGCATACATTGCCATAGTAGTCCCTGGCTACCACTAGCCACTTTTATTGTGAAGAACGTTGTTACTTTGTCAAAGACTCTCTTAAAGGGGTGAATTAGCATTATGAGAAGGCGTGTTGTTTTGCCCGAATATAGTTTTTGTGATGTGATTGGCAGTGAGGAAAAAGGTGGGATATTTCTTTTACCACATTTTGTCTGCCTCTAAATATTTATTGCTCCACGTCACTTCCAGCTGTCGTTTGTTGTAATAAAGAATTGCATTTTTTACATTTATTTGATTGTTGAAAAAGTGCAGATCGGATTAAGGGCTTCAAAGAGCTAAATGGGTAATGCAGGAATAGATTAATGAAGGGCTGAAAAATTTACCATGCAGGGGCCTAGTATTATTATTACTTCCACCAAAGTCCTTAGAATGCAGTCTTCGAAAGAGCTAGTGCTATGGTTACAACAAGGTATCTAGAAAGAAATAATCCTAAACATATTATTAGTTATAACAGTACATCTAGACCACAATATTTAAGAAATGCATCATTATAACTTAAAACAAAGTTGTAGATTCCAGTTGTTAAACGTATCCATTCCAACAAAATATCTGGAATGCAATAATTAATCTACATAATATCACCAATAGAAAAACCTCGAGAATGCAGTGATGTAATATGGTAATATTTTACCAACCTATGGAGAATGCAATAATTTTGAGACCTGGCATTGTTGTTAAGGGAAAGTATTTAAGTGCAATCACTGAACACCGTGACCATTATCCATTAAATTACAAATTATCCACAATGCAATAATCAAGACACCAGTTATAACAGAAAGCATTGAAAAAGAGGCGCGTTATCTTTTGGTAAAACAAGTATATTCAATGCGGTCATGTATAGAAATGTTCGCCCACTTACAATAGTTTCTAAAGCTCAATCATTAAGGAATAGACTGTTAGTTTATAACCCCAAAATCATCGCAGGCCTTTACCAGAGGGTAGGGAAGAGGCCAGACCATCTTTACTAGTGATGGGAAGCCATTAGATGTGTAAAGAAGAGACTCATGTGGTCCAGTGAGGAAAAGTGAGCTGAGAAGAGTTGGATTTCAAAGAAGGTGCCAAATGTCACAATATGTTTCCATTTGGGTAAGTTACAATTTGACTCCATGACCTCAGCGACATGTCTTTTTTTATTTAAAAACCCAGTGCATTCTGGGATTTGTTCTGATAAGTTGAGTCCTGTTCAGTGCTTTAAATGGGAAAAAATAAGTGCAGGTACTCATTAAAATGAGCTAGGGGTGTAGTGAGGGGGCGGGGCTAGGGGCGGGGCTATGGGTAAGACATGATGATACTTAACGACTTCTATATTAGTTGCAGCACATACTAAAACGCATGAGAAATGTGTTTATATAAACAAAGCAGGTTAACTCATTACACAATATTTATTTTAAATTGTTGTTATTGAGATTTTTAAAGACATTACAACCAAGCATATAGGTGAACGAGGTAGTGGTGTAACCCGGCACATGCCAGTCACCACCAGCATGTTGAATGGAGACGTCTCAATTACAATCAAACAATACACAGCAATAAAAGAAAAAGAAAACTAATACAAGGAGTATATTCTTCTTTTCAACCAGACAAAAAAAGAGCAGTCATAAATGGCAAGTAACAGTTTCGACAATTACAACTCATTACACAATATGAAAGAGAAATGCGATAATATGTTAACATTTCCTTTTTTTGCAATAGTTGCACCTTCCTAATGCCATACTGTTAATTGCTGTTGTTTGGCACAATACTATATATTTTTGAGCACGTGAGTAGGAAGAAACTGAAAATACCCCCACTTCGAACCAAAGCTCTTATGGCACAAAGCAAATCATCATGACCCTCCCCAGAAGAGATCTCTTGACTCTTCCATCGATCTATCCATTCACAGGGCTTTAAGTGGGATGAAAAAACTGCGGGGTGTCTCAAAGGGGCGTGGCCAATGTAATTAAGGGCGTGGCTTAAAAACAAGTAAGCAAAAAATCTGTGTTTAGCATAGTGTGCCTCCCATCTTGTATTTTGCTGTTTGTCATTGCATCCAGATATATGATACAAGTAACATCATACCTACAACAAGTCAGGACTATTGGCTTTGTCAATGGTCGTTAGTTGCATAAGATAAATAAGCAGCAACTATGGCTTGAATATTATTGAAAAAGCTTCCACTTAAGGCCCCGGTGACCCCACGACAATGTTGCTGCTCCAGAGTTTAAAAAAGAGAAGGGAAATCCAGAGAGAAAATGGCTCTCTTTAAAGGTTTCCCTTCCCCTATAACCAGGGCCGGACTGGCCGTAGCGGGCAACTGCCGGTGCTCAGACCCGGTGAGACCCGGCCTACTTAAAGCCCTGTCCATTCATCCTTTCATCCTACCATTTACCTGCTGATGTCCACCATTTAACCTTTACATTCTGTCTATTCAGTCTTTCATCCATCATTCAGTTTTTCACCATTCCGTCTGTCCACCCTTCATATCCAAACCTATCCATCCATCCTTCTCCAAACCTATCCATTCATCCTTTCACTCATCCCTCTCTTTATCCACCCTTTCGCTCATCCATTAATCCTTTCGCTCATCTATCAACCCTTTCACTCCTTTATTCCATCCACCCTTTCATTCCGTCCACCTTTTCCCTCAATCCCTCCTTTCACTCATCTATCATCCACCCTTTCATCCATCCTCCCTCCTTTTCATTCATCCATCCAATCTTTCACTTATTCACCCATCATCCGCCCTTTTACTCAATCATCCACCCTCTTTCACCCATCCATTCATCCATCCATCTATACATCCACCCTTGCTCACTCATCCATCCACTCACTCACCCACCAACCCTCCCTTTTACATTATTTATGAATCTTTGTCGCCGAGCAGACATGTACACAAAGTGCCACCCACTTTCTTTAAAATACCTCCTGAGTGTCTTGATTCTCTCTCTTTCTCTCACTTTTTCTTACAAAAACAGGCATACAAATGCAGGCAAACACACAAACATAAGCAGACGCACAAAAGACTCGGGTATGATAAAAGCCATGTTATAATCTTCACCTACCATGGCTATTTTAATTGCCACCAGGGCCGGACTGGCTGTAGCCTGATTGCCACTGCCAGGGGACTGCCATGATTCCTGTGTTTGCACAAATGCACAGGATAGTGTGAATGTGATTGACAGCACAGGGCCTGAACGGACCCTGCTCTGTCAAGCACAGCGTGATGGTGAGCACCGGACATTATTCAAATGAGCCCAGCTGAATAGCTCAGCTGGGGCTCAGATCGGGTTACAGAAGCGGCGCCTTGGCTGCCAGAGACATGTTCCACTCCTGCTCACCAACACTCGCAGCCAATGCGCCTACCTTTTTATGAGTACCGGTACTCTCCTCGGCAGAAGAGAAGTGCCGGTACTCAGAGTGATAAATCTAAGAAGTGCCGGTACTCAGTACCGGTGAGTACCGGCCCATTTAAAGCACTGGTCCTGTTCCTTCCAACTAGACTAAAGTTGTGGGTTATAGTGGTTTGTAAAAGGAAAACTGGACAGGAATATCTTTCCCCAATGACCTATTATCTTACCGTAACAATACATTTCGGGCAGGTGTGGGTGCAGCAGGAGGCCTCCCACAATGCTGTATGTAAGATCTAGGAAATTAGTTTTCACAAAAGACCGCTTTATGGAAGATGTTAGTAGCAACGTTTCTGTTTTCTCTTTAAGCAGTCAGTTCTGGGATTCCTTTTGTCTCTGTTTAAGTATAGATAAGTTCACTTAACAAAAAAATATCTTAATGATCGGAGGATTTATGGGGAAGTGGGGGTCTTATTTGAGATGCTGAATGAACTGCCACTCCTCCTCTGGCTTATCTAACCCAACAGCTTGCCTGATAGTGTAGTGAGGGGGAAGTAAATACTTCTGTGGAGCTGTGTTACCGTGTTGGTCAAGGTTTGATCAATCATACGTCAGGAGTTTGTTGCATTCATATTTAAGAGACCGCATTTGCGCATACGCTGCCGCTCAGGTTTGGAGACTCGTACACCTGCACCAGGTTGCAAAGTGCTGAACAGTAATGTTTTACTGTTTTAAGGTCTTGGGGATTTGTCTTACTCCTGATGTTTCGTCGCTGTTACTAGGTTTGGCAGTATGATCAGATTGCGTCTAACCACAAGTGTGGAATAGTGATCACTGTAACTGTGAGCCGGCCATGGGGAAAAGTTTCCCAACAAGAAGAAAACTGGGCAGAAAAGGCGCTTGGCCAAGCAGCGTAAAAAGAAGCTAGACATTCACTGACTTCGATGGCCGCCTTGCAGCAGCACTGAAGTAGCCATTGTACTATAACTGTAGTATTGGGGAGATATCCTTGAAGGTAACTGACATAACAACAGGCTGCTGGCAGACAGACACATCTTTTCTTTTGCCTGTTGAGTCTAAGTGGATCAACAGTGATGTGGTGGGTTCTATGCTCATTGGCAGCATGGGCAGAATGTCACTTGGGGGCGGATCGCGAACAGCAAACCACCTGATGAGAGCAAAATCATAAAAGTGCTTAATGTGTGCGGGTGTATTAGGAAAGTCAGGTACACACACTAGGGTAATTGGTGGTGGGACACCCGATCTTTGGGCACACCATGGTGGAAGCTCAGAGGGTATTGCGCCATGAGGTGGGGTGGAGAGTACCAGCACATGAGCTGGATGCTTTGTGAATACAGTCCTCAATCTTTTCCTCCCTATCCAGGAAGGATCTCTCCCCGCCACAACCAAATCCAGTGTCCATCTCGATGAGTAAGTACTTCAATAGCAAAGATCCGTGAGATGGCTAAAGAAGCATTATGCCATTTCTGTATGTGCAGACCTCCTTTCAGAAGCGTATTAGAATTTTTGGTGGTGCAATGCAGCACTTGTGTGGGGAGAAGGAAAATTTTATCCTGCAGAGCTTAATGGAACCCCTATGCTAATATTTTGTTTATTTTGCCCTAGAAAATGTTGTTAAATTCAGTTTAGTAAGTATATGGTCTGTGAATTCTATCCAGTGAAGATGAAAGAGTCCTGATCACTCTTGGAAAGACACACTCTTGTTCATAGAAGGATACATTTCTTTAAGATTTTTTAGGCCAAAAATTATTTTGGCTTTTAGCAAAAACATTTTTTTAAAGATTGACGAGACCCTGGCAGCTTCCCCAACAAAGTTTTGCAAAACCCAAGATGAAACAAGAACTGACAAAGATTAAAGCTCGACAAGCAACGCCAGATTTATTAGCCGTTTACCAATGCTTGTTTATGTTGTCTGTGTCATTACAGACTAGGATTGAAAACCGGAATCAAAGTGGGAATGGAATGTTTACTAGCAATAGGCAAAGGGATTCTGCAAGGAGCAGGCATCTCTTTAAATATCCGATTACTCACAGGCAGGGTTATGCATCGGCACTGCTATCATGTGACCTGCGCGGAAATACTTTTTTGTTATGTGCCCCATAAAAAGGCACACAGTGTGACTGTATCAAATGACTGCCCCCAGTGAACAATTAATCTGTCCTTAAGAAGGTATACAAGCACAGACTGAATATCTCCAATCAAATTGCTTTTGTACTGAATTGCGGCATTTGTACAGCGCGTGCTACTCCTGTCAAAGCCACAAAGCACTTTGTAATTCTTTGGATGCGGTAACTTTGTTGATGGGGCTCACAGGCAAGCCTCTCACTGAGGTCTCCCTTCGGTCTTGAGGGTGATATGATGGTCACAGAACTATAGATATTTTCTACGCTGATTCTGCAACTGGCTTATGTAACCATTGAAAAATGTTTTTCAATCTTTTGTAAAATTTACATTGGGACCTATTGTGGTTGTTAGCATAAATGTGTTTTCCATGCTAACCTTAGGAAGTGTTTTTGAAATTAAGTGGTCTTGGGAGATTGTCATTGCTATATGTGGCTGGTAATGTACCCGCTTATTAAAACAAGCATTGGCATAGCCAATAGGTCTCGCTTTTGGGATCTTATAAGTATTTAGTTATGCAGCACAATATCCTTGGTGCAACAACATCAACTGTTGCATGGCTAAACAGTTATAAGGTCCCAAGGGCGAGACCTATTGGCTATGCCAATGCTTGTTTCTAATTCCAGCACTGAACCCGCCTATAGTTCCTGCACTCTTTAATTGCAGCTCATCCATAGTGCCTGTGCTCTGGCTGTAGTCTGCAGGGCACATTAAGACGCCCTAAGCACTTAAAAGATTTTGGTGCTCCTATATATATCTAATTCAAAATATAAACAATAAACCATAAAATATAATGTTATTTTTCAAAATGAAACAAAACTTACAGTAAGATGGAAAACAAAGTTTATTTTTTATACTTCCACTTTATAGGTACAGCTGCACCATTTGCAGTTTTGCACCATATGGGCCATGATAAATCCAGCAATGGAACATTTCTGTGGTGCCCCCTTCCCTTGATGCCCTAGGCACGTGCTTATTTCGCTTAATGATTAATCCAGCCCTGGTAGTCCAGCTATAGTTCCTGTGCCCGACTTTAGTCCGTCTATGATTCCTGCACCCTAACTGTAGCCCGCATTCAGTTCCTGCGCTCTTGGATTGTAGCCGGTTTATAGTTCCTGCCCTCTGATTGAAGACAGTCCAAAGTTTCTGCACAATCTGTCAGTAGCCTGTCTATAGTTTCCGCACCCTGTTTGTAGCCTGTACATAGTTTCCGCACCCTCTGATTGTAGCCCATCTATAGTTCCTGTGCTATCTAATTAAACTCTGCTGATCGTTTTCACACCCTGAATACCGCTCGTTCAAAGTTCCTGTGCCCTCTGATTTTAGCCATTATATAGTTCCGTAGCGTGATCATGGCCAGTCCATAATTCCTACACCTTCTGATTGCAGCCAGCCGATAGTTCCCATGCCCTGATTATTGCTAGTCCATAGTTCCTGTGCCCTCTGATTTTAGCCATTATATAGTTCCCGTAGCCTGATCATGGCCAGTCCATAATTCCTACACCTTCTGATTGTAGCCAGCCCATAGTTCCCATGCCCTGATTATTGCTAGTGTCTAGTTTCTGGGCCCCTGGTAGTAGCCTGTCTACAGTTCCTGTTCCCTGATTGTAGCCCACCCATAGTTCCTGCATCCTCTGAAAGAAGCGCCTCCATAGTTCCTGCACCCTTTGATTGTAGCCCATGTATTGTTCTCATGCCCTCATCCGTCCATAGTTCCTTGTAGCCCATTTACTACTGACCTGGGCAAAAATGTAATTATGCTGGCATACTTTGGGGGTTTTAGGTTACGGTTTTTACGCAAAAGTCCCCAAATTACGCCATGTTGCATAATTACACGACAAAAATATAGCACAGGAGAGAACGACCAAAACTCGAATAGCTGTTTTTTGAGGCACTTGTGTTTTTGGTGCTATGTTTTAGTGCAAAATGCGTTGTCGTGTTTTACACTAAAATATAGCTTGCTAGCATCACTGGCGATTCTGAGGACTCCTACACTGTGAGGGCACATCAGCTAAGATGGTCCACACGCACAGAGTCTTTGAGAGACAGTCACCCAGTGAACGTTCTCTCCCCCTCCCTGTGAGTGGATGTGGCAAGCATGTGTTTCCCCCTTTCCTACACCACCCCTCCGTCTCCCTGAGTGGTGTTATGGTCACGGGGCCCTGTCTCCTGCGAACGATCCGTCAGGGGGGCAATGCCACAATCTGTGGAGTGGGTCTCACTCCTGAGCAGGACAGCTTATCATGTGGGTTGACAATGTATTACTGTCTCACCCACCCCAAAATAAACGCCTATAAAGCCAATGCCTCTACTTGCGTTTTAGTGGCACGGACAGCGCTATTTGCTACTTCCTGAAGACACCACGTTAACGTGCGCTAAGCGCCTTTATTTCTGCCGTTTTATATAGCGCGGACTCGACCCGAAGTTAGAGAGCTTTACATGAGGACCAGGTATATTACACAAGGACAAATACCTTTTTGGTTGGCACAGGGAAATTAAGTAATTTGCCCAGAATCACAGGGTGAGTCAACAACGAGATTCGAACCTGGTTCCCCAGTTCCAAAGTCGGCAGCTCTGGCTTTACGCCACACCCTTATTCGGTACTGTGCGATGCAAGGGCAGATTGCGCTCTCTCAGGGCGCAATCATGTGAACAATTTTGGGGGAATGGCAAGCCTTGTTCAAGTGACTATGACCACATACACAGGCAACAAGAGACCGCTCACATTTCATTTCTGGTCAATGGGCTGAACACCCTGACTAGACATAGGATGGGGAGCGGCCAACTTTGAAGCTGGGGAACCAGGTTCGAGTCTCGGCAGGGACGCTCAAACATCCTGTGATTCTGGGCAAATCACTTAATCTCCCCGTGCCTAAAAATGAATTTGTCAGTCTGTAATGCAACTGGTGCTCATCTAAAGTGCTCTGATACCTTCGGATCGAGCTCGCGCTATATAAAACTGCAAATAAATAACTGATTTCCCTCGGTTATTCTTCATACTCGACCCCTCGGCTTGCACTACGCACGGCCCCTGCGACTTCTCTAGCCTGGAACACCTCCTTCACCTCAGTGAAATGAAGGGCACCACAGAGGAGCAACGCGTAACCCCTACACTGGCACTGAGCTCCAATCGGCTGAAGACTCTGCCCTAATCTGAAGTGACCTCTACTCTGTTTAGCTGCATCAGCACTTTTCTTTCATCACAAGAACCCACCCCTAGATGCTCTGTAACAGATTGCGTTCCTGAGATCTGCTGCAAACTGAACGTGATAAAGAAACCCAGTCTTTACCGTCTAACCTGCAATCTTATCTCCTCTCAATCTGTAGTAGAATTGAGACCAAATTTATCAAAGATTCCTCCTCTAATCTTCCACCCAAAGTCACCCCTAATGTACCAACCAGCAAAACTGAAAGTGAATCACCATAAATCACAAGAAGGGTCCGTAATCTGCCGTGAATATGCGGACTCTGCCACGCACGTGGTTGAGGATACCACCCACTCTTATCCGCCCTGTACCTCTCTATTCTACTGTAGCAACAACTACCAGTCTGACAATTATTTCCCAGAATTTCGCTTTCATAAACTGCAGGACCCAATTCTGAGCCGCGACAATCTGTTTCGGTGTCCAGCCCTCATCTGTGGCAGAGCCCACTCCGGATCTGCCACAGGGGTATTCTAGCTCCCGGTGAGCAGTGCCAGTGAACACCGCTACGTGCAGCGAGCGATGCTTTCGGGGAAGGAAGCGGAAGGTGCAGATTTGCCGCTTCCGCACCAGCCCTCCTCTCCCATGAGCGTGACGTGCGCTCTGAAAGAAACCCTAAACAAAAACAGGCGCGTAAACAGACTGGCCAAACCTGGTGCTCTTCCAGTGCACTTAAAAGTGACAAATGGTGGGAAAGCCAGATGTCCCGCTACAGGGAGAGGTGTGGTCCAGTTCAGGTTCCACCTTGTCGGAAATCCCAGTTTGGCATTACACTGACTGCAGCCAAGCTCATCTGGAGCGCCTCCTGTCTTATCGGTACTCCTACCCGCCTGACCCATTCTTCACAGGGGTGACAGAGTTAATGTGGGCGTGCTGACTGCAGGGAGATGTGGCAAGATGGAAGGGATACCGTGCCAGCGATAGCCATAAACAAGAGGGGGGCGAGCGAGCGCGGCAGCCTGCAGAGCTGACCAGACGCTCGTGCGTCATGGCCTTTTGCCTGCGATTACACGCACGGCAGGCATGTGTTTCCAATTATCGCGCACGCGTCTGGGCACGATAATGGGAAACAGATGTCGGCCCTGCGCGCGTAACCGCAGGAAAAAGGCCATGACGCACGAGCGTCTGGTCAGCTTTTCAAACTCCCTAACTATAAGTCTCGCAGAGCAGCGCTTGCGCGCTACTCGAGGCTCGACCTAAAAAGGGCTTTGAATCAAAAAGAATGCAGTGTAATGTTTTAGAATCGCTGCCCTCTAAAGCCGGACTCATAATCCCGAACAATAGTCATGTGAGTTTTAAAGGTGTTGGGCCAAACATTAGTTGCAAGCGAAAATGAGGTCCTCCTGTCTGAGGCGCCTTTAAAGCCAATGGGATATTGAGATTGGCCAAAAGAGGTCGTCCCCTGGATTTACTTCAAGCTCTATTGAACTTCTAGGTGCAGGGTCCGGGTTGAGCCACACACGTGACGAGCCAACCTGTACTTCAAGGTGTGTGACTTATACACAAGACCTCAGGAAGTATGCAATTATCCGGCCATGGCGTTTGCTGCAGGTTTATGGATTTTCTGCATTTACCCCATAATCCATCATCCTCTGTGAAATTTGCAGATTTCATCAAAAGAAATTTTTTTACCTCCAAATTTACTTAAGTCTGCCTTTTTTTTGCAACGCTGCTGCTGGCCTTTTGCCCTGCGGTGGCACGTCATCTTTCTGTTGCTTATTACTGTATTTATGTGTTAAATTCTACTGTGTTAACGTGTAAAAGTGACTAAATAATGAAGTAATGGGGACACAAAATGTAGCAGTTTACGCTGCATAATTTGCATTTTTATGCCAGATAATTTGATCCTCCCACACCGCATTATTCCAGTAGCCCTATTATAACCTGTGAGTGAGTGTGCACCGGTAGCTCAGACACCCACAAAAAGTGAAAGTGTGTATACAGTCTGACTTATCCCCAGAGAGTGAAACTTAAGTGCAAGGTTTGAGTTTTGCTCTCTGTGAGACGGATCTCCAAGGACCGAGGCGTGCCCAATGAGGGAGTATGTGCTTCAGATGAGACTGCCTCACAATGAAGTGATAAAGAACAACAATTGGTCCGTGGACTCCTTTCTTAGCAATAGATTTTAAACAATTTTCAAATTCAGTTTACATGCAGAAACATACAGATAACCACTGTTTCAAAACAAAACGGTCTATTTTATTCATAGTATCAGAAACACATTTTAGAGGGCATTATTATGCAGTTGGATATAGAGAGGTTGCTCCAGAGGCGAGAAGTGAAAGGTGTGCTCCAGTGCGTAGTTTAAAGAACAAGAAAATGAAAGAATTTTGAGGGAGGGAGAAGTTTCAATGATTCAACATAAAAAACTGGTTATAACATTAACACCAGTTAGTTGAGGCCGGTCCATATAAACATCATTCTTATATTACGATTGTATAGCGTTGCAGAGAAATGTATCATCTGTTGGAGGGACAGGATGGTGGTATCATATGGTACAGGCCTTGTGTGGGGGGGATAAAGTCGACGTTGCGACCCGTCTGGGGCGTGAGGGTAATTTAGAACCTCCGCATGCGGGTCTTCCTCAGGACAGGGAAAGGGGGGGGGGGGCAACCTAGTTCAGGTGCCTGCTGTAGTGAGGCCCTGCTGCCAGTTTCCACGTGTGCATAATCCACATCCCAAACGTGGAGGGGGTAGGCCACAGGCCCCGCAGATGGTGGGCCGTGTTCTCCTAATAGGAAAACAGTGAAGGCTCTCTCCGGATCGGTGTTCGGTGAACAAATCACCTAGTATATCCTTGTTAAAGTGCTCGGGAAGTCCTCTGTGAGCTCATCCTTCAGAAAGACGGCCAGGGAGTGAGGCTGTCCAAGATCTGTGATTGCCAACCTGTTTAAGTGAGGTGGTGCTTTCAGATTCGACTGTCGCCCAGAGAGAGAGAGACGGTGCTCTAAGGACAGAAACATACTCAGTCTGCAGCAGCTTTGCACAAGGTGTGAGACTCCGGCCCAGTTAAATTTTACTGCTCCGTGTGAGTGTCACACCCTAGGAGTGTTACAGCGCTCTGGTGAGGAAGGCTGTCATGGTTGCGATGGGTTTCCGTGAATCACGAGCAGCAAATGTATCGTGCTCCACGATTCCGCGGAACAGACTTGCCTCACTTCCGCCCTACAAAAGGTCCGTGGTCTAGTCCTTAGCACCGGAAGCCACTGCCACGTCACTCAACACTTCCGGTACGAGCCGCTTAAACCTCTGCGTTTCCGCCAGGTCAGCGCTTCGTATTCTGAGCCCAAACCGCAATCTGACGCCAGCCTTTCCGGACGCCAATTCCAGATTTTCGGAACACCACGCTGGAAGCTGCCGAGCCGCAGGTAAAGGACCGCGCTGGAGCGCCTTGCCCCTTGTTGCCTGTTTGTTTGTGCCTTACCCGCGCTGGAGCGCCTTGCTGATTTTGCCTGTTTGGTTTTGTCTTTTTCTCCTGCGCTGGAGCGCCTTGTTGATTTTGCCTTCTGTGTTGTAACTCACCCGCGCTGGAGCGCCTTGCTGATTTTGCCTTCTGTGTTGTACTTACCACGCTGGAGCGCCTTGCTGATTTTGCCTTTTGTATTATAACTTACCCGCGCTGGAGCGCCTTGCTGATTTTGCCTGTTTCAGTAATTGACTGTTTGTACAGGAACGCTCACGTTTTCTTTTACTTTCAAGAGGAGGTGGTGTAGTTACCCCCTTTTTTCTCTTCTGGTGTACCGGAGTTCGAACTAGTTCCTGGCCGGTGTTACTTTCCCCTTAGTTGGAGGTGTATGTATAACAAGGTGATCAATTGTTCCACAAAAAACTGCTATACTAAGGAATGGGGGTTTGCGTGTGCCCGTGTAATGGGGTTTCCCTTATCTCCCTTCATTAGACGGTACACCCGGCCATCTTACTGAACTACGGATGATTCCCTCCTTGTCATCTGGACACCAACTCCATCACCTCTAGCTTCCTTCCCCGTTCCCAACGCCATCCTAGCTAGATTACGCGTTCTACTGGGATAAGGTGGGTACGGTGGCGGTGGGTCATGTCGTCTCTGCAAGACCGCTTCACAAGCATAAGGTAAGTCTTGTGGGGTGCCTGACAGAATACTGAAGCCCAAGCATAAACGTCTTGCCCGGGCGACATGAACAACCCCGAGATCACCCTGCAGGATATAGCGGCCATGCTCACCAGTATACAGGCCGAAAACCTCAGCCTGCGCCAGGACATGACAGCCTTACAAGGCCAAATGGCTGCTGGTGTGACGGGACCCTGGGGTCAAACACCCACATCTAGAACTAGGCAGGAAGGGCTGTTGCGGCCACCTACGTTTACCTTTGGGGGTCCTTCTTCCTCCCAGGACACCTCCATACAAGTAATAGCTCCACATACCGTGCAACTAGCTCCTCCTGAACGCTTTTATGGCGAAAGCGCCAAATATAGCGTCTTCTTTCATCAGTGCCATCTACATTTCATGGCTCGAGCAACTGCCTTCCCGGATGACGCAGCCAAGGTCGCCTTTATCCTTTCCTACATTGGGGGCGATGCCGCCCAATGGTCCATTTCATTAGTAGAAAACGATGATCCGATGTTGTACAACTTGCCGGTATTCAAGGAAACCATGAGAAGGATGTTCGCCCGCCACACTTTTGTCCAAGCCGCTGACAATGAATTACTCAGTCTGAAACAAGGCAGCACTGACCTGCTCCATTATATCACCACATTCAACAGACTCTTCATCGAAGCTCGCTGGCCAGAAACCAAGAAGATATCCGTGTTCTACAGGGGTTTACGTGACGAGTTGAAAGACCTGGTGTCACAGATGCCCGAACCACCAGAAGAAATAGGACCGTTCATTGATTTAGTAGTCAAGATGAACTACCGGATACAGGAGTGAAGAACTGAGAAAACCAAGACGGGCGACAGCCGGTTCTTGGCCTTCAAAGACAAAACCAAAAACGAACCAGACCAGTCTAGCGAGGCACCGGAACCAATGCAAATAGGCAGCATCCGGGGCCCTCTTACCAAAGAAGAAAGGGAGAGAAGACAGAGTCAGAATCAGTGTTTGTACTGTGGCAAGAACGGCCACTTCGTTAGGGACTGCCCAGTAAAACCTACTCGTACTAGAGGGAAGAGACCGTTTGCCTTTTCTGTTTCCAAAGGAAACAAGTCGGGAAACGAAGAAACCCAGTAGATAGTGGGGTCCAGCTACTGGGTTCGTCGTTCAACAAGACAATGACCCCTGCCTGTGTTGGTAACACTCAACACTTAGGAGTGGCAGTATCCTTACAAGCACGGACAGGCCAGACATGGCAGATATCTGCCCTGCTCGATTCCGGGGCCACAGGCAACTTCATAGACACCCAGTATCTGGTGAACCTGGGTATGGCCACCATACCAAAGGCTAAACCAGAAACCGTAAAAGCCGTGGATGGTACAGACCTTACCTCCGGTCTTATCCGTTTCCAAACCGAGGACATGGAGATGACTTTCGACAACAATCACACTGAAACCATCGCCTTCGATGTCATCGATGCACCCCAGTTCCGGGTGATATTGGGTCTCCCGTGGCTAGTGCGTCACAATCCACGGATAGACTGGGCATCCAGACTGATGGTCCTGGATTTGGTCAGTTGTACCGCTTCCTGTTATCCTCGGACAACCATTTCCGGTGTCAAGGCCGTGCAAGTCCTCACTCTACCCTTGACAGGAACTGGTGTGACTACACAAGGAGCAGTGCCAGAAGCATATCGGGACCTCGCCGCAGTATTCGACAAGGGCGCCAATACACTGCCTCCTCATCGTCCCTTTGACTGCAGAATAGACCTGATCCCTGGTTCAACGCTTCCTTGTAGCCGGGTCTATTCCCTCACAGAAAAAGAGAACGACCACCTCCGCTCTTATCTGGATGAGTTCTTGCGCAACGGGTTCATCCGCCACTCCAGGTCTCCAGTGTCATCGCCTCTTTTCTTCGTGGCCAAAAAAGAAGGGGACCTTAGGACCTGCATCGACTACAGGGCAATAAACGCCATCACCATAAAGAACAGATACCCCCTTCCTTTAATATCAAACCTGTTGGACCAGGTCAAGGACGCCTCCATATATACCAAGCTGGACCTGCGGGGGCCTATCATCTCGTCAGAGTCCGGAAGGGCGACGAGTGGAAGACCGCGTTTCGGACCAGGTTTGGTCTCTTTGAATACCTGGTCATGCCCTTTGGACTCTGTAACGCTCCCGCGGCCTTTCCAGTTCTTCATCGACGAAGTATTAAGGGAATTCATCGACCTCTTCTGTATTGTGTATATTGACGATATACTGATCTTCTCACAAACCCCTGCAGAACACGTCCGACATGTACGAATCGTCCTGCAACGACTGGAACAAAACGGTTTGTACGTCAAACTAGAAAAAAGCGTTTTCCACACCACAACTGTCGAGTTCCTGGGTCATCTTCTTTCCCCTGCGGGTGTCGAAATGGACAAAAAGAAAGTGGAAGCCATACTGCACTGGCCATCCCCAAACACCGTGAAACACGTCCAGAGGTTCTTAGGGTTCACAAATTACTACCGGCGTTTTATCACAGGCTTTTCCGGGTTAGCCACCCCCATCACCAAACTGCTGCGCAAAGGTGCCCTGTTCCGCTGGGATTCTGTGGCTGAACACGCCTTCCAGGAATTGAAGAAGAGGTTCGTCACGGCCCCCATCCTGATACACCCCAACTCAGAGCGGTCTTTTATAGTGGAAGCTGACGCCTCACAAGACGCTCTGGGAGGTGTGCTGTCACAAAGAGATGTTGACACAGGTCTGTTGCACCCCGTGGCCTTCTATTCCCGTAAACTGCAACCTGCCGAACGCAATTATGCCATATCGGACCGTGAACTGCTCGCTATCAAAGCCACGTTCGAGGAATGGCGCCACTACTTGAAGGACGCCAAACATCCTGTGACCATTTACACGGATCACCGGAATCTGCAATTCCTCCGCTCAGCTCGTGCCCTTACGTCTAGACAATTGCGTTGGACTCTGTTCTTTAACGAGTACGACTTTCGCATCACGTACCGACCCGGCAGAGAAAATGCCAAGGCCGACGCATTATCACGCCTAGAAGGAACAGAGGACACCGTAACCACAGCTGAGCCGGTGTCTATCCTACCTGAACGTTGTTTCCAGGGAGTGGTTCTTTCCTCCGCTTTTTGACCCAACTACAAGACGACGTCAACCAGATCGACCAGGTTGCCTTGATAAGGAACCATAAAGGGGTTTCGTCACAGAACGGATTCATGTACAAAGAGGGCAGGTATGTCCTACCCTTGGTGGCACGCCAACAACAGGCATTGTACATGTGTCACGACCACGTACTGTCCGGACACCCTGGATATCATAAGACCATGGACCTGTTACAACGACGTTTCTGGTGGCCTACGCTGGCGGCAGACGCACACACACACGTAGCTCGCTGTGCGGTCTGTGCTCGAGGAAAGAATATGCCGGGATCCACGGTGGGTTTATTGCATCCTATTCCGATTCCTCCCTATCCTTGGCACACCATCTCCATGGATTTCGTTGTGGACTTGCCCGCCACCAGAGCGGGATACACCACTATTCTTACCATCGTAGACCACCTCACCAAGATGGCTCATTTCGTACCACTGAAAAAACTACCCTCAGCGGCGGAGCTGACAGTTATCTTCCTGCAACACGTAGTACGCCTTCATGGCATTCCTTCTGTGGTGATAACCGATCGAGGGTCCCAGTTTGTGTCCAAATTCTGGAGTGAAGTGTGCGCAGCCATGGATCTGGACGTACGCTTATCATCTGCTTATCACCCCCAGACCGACAGGCAGGCGGAGAGGACGAATCATACCATGGAACAATACCTTCGCTGCTTATTGATAACGGTGGAGAAGGAATGGGCGGATGTGTTGTGGATGGTGGAATACGCCTATAACAACCAACACTCAGCCATTGGTATGTCTCCTTTTTTTTGCCTCCAGGGTCGGCATCCACGGACGGAGGCCTGGGAAGAACAACGGGACAGTCCCTTGCCCTCGGTTCAGGAATATCACACCATGCTTCGTGGTCTTTGGCAGCGGGCCCGGTTTGAACTGGCCAAGGCTAAGGAAACCTATAAACAGTACGCTGACGAGCACAGGGTCATTGAACCCGCCTACAAAAAAGGGGATAGGGTATGGCTCTCCATACGGAACCTTAATGTGCACGGCCCTAAGAAACTGCTGCCTCGCTTCGTAGGTCCCTACATCATTGACAAGGTGATCAACCGCGTTTCCATGAGACTTGCTCTGCCCCCGCAGATGAAAGTGCACCCTGTGTTCCATGTGTCCCTCCTTCGTCCTGTTCATCCTGAGAGTTCTGTCTCATCTCCTCCTTCTCCGGTCCTTATTGACGATCACGTGGAATATGAGGTCAGGGCTATTCTTCAATCCCGTCGTACCCGGGGTCGGCTCTTCTACCTGGTGGACTGGAAGGGGTATGGTCCGGAGGACAGGTCCTGGGAGCCCTTGTCTCATGTTCGTCATGCTCCCCGATTGGTACGTGCCTTCCACGTCAGTCACCCTCTCAGCCCTCGTCCTGCCACCCCTGTGTGAGCTGATGGATGTTGGCTGGGGGCTCTGTTTTGGTTGGGGGTGCTGTCATGGTTGCGATGGGTTTCCGTGAATCACGAGCAGCAAATGTATCGTGCTCCACGATTCCGCGGAACAGACTTGCCTCACTTCCGCCCTACAAAAGGTCCGTGGTCTAGTCCTTAGCACCGGAAGCCACTGCCACGTCACTCAACACTTCCGGTACGAGCCGCTTAAACCTCTGCGTTTCCGCCAGGTCAGCGCTTCGTATTCTGAGCCCAAACCGCCATCGGGCGCCAGCCTTTCCGGACGCCAATTCCAGATTTTCGGAACACCACGCTGGAAGCTGCCGAGCCGCAGGTAAAGGACCGCGCTGGAGCGCCTTGCCCCTTGTTGCCTGTTTGTTTGTGCCTTACCCGCGCTGGAGCGCCTTGCTGATTTTGCCTGTTTGGTTTTGTCTCCTTTTCCCGCGCTGGAGCGCCTTGCCTCTTGTTGTCTGTTTTGTTTGTGCCTTCCCCGCGCTGGAACGCCTTGCTGATTTTGCCTTCTGTGTTGTAACTCACCCGCGCTGGAGCGCCTTGCTGATTTTGCCTTCTGTGTTGTACTTACCACGCTGGAGCGCCTTGCTGATTTTGCCTTTTGTATTATAACTTACCCGCGCTGGAGCGCCTTGCTGATTTTGCCTGTTTCAGTAATTGACTGTTTGTACAGGAACGCTCACGTTTTCTTTCTCTTTCAAGAGGAGGTGGTGTAGTTACCCCCTTTTTTCTCTTCTGGTGTACCGGAGTTCGAACTAGTTCCTGGCCGGTGTTACTTTCCCCTTAGTTGGAGGTGTATGTATAACAAGGTGATCAATTGTTCCACAAAAAACTGCTATACTGAGGAATGGGGGTTTGCGTGTGCCCGTGTAATGGGGTTTCCCTTATCTCCCTTCATTAGACGGTACACCCAGCCATCTTACTGAACTACGGATGATTCCCTCCTTGTCATCTGGACACCAACTCCATCACCTCTAGCTTCCTTCCCCGTTCCCAACGCCATCCTAGCTAGATTACGCGTTCTACTGGGATAAGGTGGGTACGGTGGCGGTGGGTCATGTCGTCTCTGCAAGACCGCTTCACAAGCATAAGGTAAGTCTTGTGGGGTGCCTGACAAAGACTCAGTCAAGTGAGTGAGACTGTGCTTCAAGATCGGAGACTGGTACCCTGTGTGAGACAGTGATCCTTGGATGGTCACACATTGTGTCAGTCTGTGCTCCAAGATCTGAGTGCCACCCAATGTGTGAGACTACTCCATACAAATGTATGAGATTCACACTGACTGAGTGAGATAATGCTAACAGTGGGCCAGTGTTGGACTTTGGGTTTTTGAGAGGGTATTGCACCACACGCAGCTTTCATCTTGCCTGAGCCTCCTTTTGTAAGTCTGGGTTTTGGAATCTCAGTTGTCAAACGGAACTGCTGCTCACAAAATACACAGAGGTAGGCTTTGGGCCCGCCCCTTTGTTCCACTGGCTTTCCTCAACCTACCTCTTTCAGCCATTCGATTGAGAATTTGCCAATAATGTCTTGGCTCGGTGAAGGGGTATTTATCTTCCACCTAATGCTATTGGCTATTTGAGTGTATCCTTCTGCATGAAATTGAGTGCCAGTATGGAACTGCATCTAGAATTACTTCACAACCGGAACACTCTCTGTTGGCTCCTTCTGCTGTCTCCCTCTCGGTGCTTAATTTGAGCCGGTGGTTTCCGGTGCTGGCAATGGCACTTTGTCAACACCGGCTCTTATAACAGCCTGCCACATGATGGCGCTGTTTATCTGGTTTTGTGAGGAGCACAAGAACAGGTGTGTAATAATTAAATATACATTAAAATCACCAACACCTGCCACTCAAAGCTACAAGAATTTTTAATGTATATTTAAAGTCTGAAATTTCACACTTGTATGAGTGTGATGGTTATTTGTGATGGCACTGTCACTGGCAGCGCTAGTGTGGGCAATGGGTGGTGCAAGCTGCAGTGGTCTTCTGAGAAGGGCTCTGGCACCTATGTTGTTTTTTTTTTTTTTTACAAATTAAGTACTGCTTCCTCTAATCTAGTAATAATGAATTCTTTAGCACATTAAACCCAGACCTACTAGCTTTGCCAATGCTGGTTCTACTTGCCCTTCCATTTCTGATGTTTTTTTTGCCTTTCTCTTACTTTTGAACGTGAAGTTTGTCATTTCCCCAGCCGCTCTTTTAGTGCATCACTGGCAGTGCATCTGTCCTGCATCCATAGCGCCACCTGCAGGTGGAATCTGTGAAATAACTGCCTTCGTAGCACTAAGAAACGAAGACCTCCAGCTGGAGCAAGGAACAGTTGCGACTGTCTGTAGTACTGAAAAGTTCAAGACAATAACTGAATAACGCAGTTTATGCATGAATATCTAGGTGCTATATCCTCTGTAGCGCTAAGAAGCGGGTGCTTTCTAGATTGCTACGCCGACACTGCTTCTACCACTAAGACAACGATGCCGTTCTTGGCGACGGAAAGCTGGTGTTTGCAGCACTGAGTTTCTGGGACCGTAATGCCACGCGCGTGCGTGCACATGTTACCTTAAAAGCGTACACCAACGTCGAGCGCGCGGCACGCGGGATTAAAAAGATGAAGAACATGTTTGGCGCCGCGAGCCACACATTACACGCGCTCAGCCACACACTTTACGCTATTAGCTTTCCTCGCCGCACTAAGAAACTTTCACACAAGTACCGGTTTCCTGGTGCACTTAAACGCTTCTGAGCTTTTAATTATGCAGGCGAAGCTCCCAGTTTTTGATTCTCGCGAAGTTTCTCGACTTTGAGTTCAACCATGAATTATTATTTTTTTCGGCCCTCTTAAAAAAAAACGTCAACACACCGCAAGTAATTTTGACACTAATTAAATTCATCTTGGATGCAAGTAAAATCGCCGCAGTGGCCATTCTCTTAGGAGGCTGCTGGCGGGGCGGGGGCACAGGGGCGCATTATCAGGCTACCTGATTTTGATTCCATCATCCTACACTTCCCGGCAATCTCACGCTTGTAGATTCTTTAAAATGCCCGATTTTCTTCCTGCGAAACTGTTTTCCTATCTTTCTCTTTTCCTTCTTTCTTGCCTGGGTGAAAGTCTGAAAAGTGAAACAAAACCCCTGCCCCCAGATGAGCAGCGGTGCTTCAGGATTGCAGGTGTGATCCTCGGCTCATCTGGCAACCGTCGAGGCAGGTGCTGTTGGGGAAAGTCCATCTAAAGCAGAGGTCTTCAAACTGGGGGGGGCCTTAAGGGGAGAGGGGGCGGAGGCTCTAGCCAAGAGAAGCATCCTGCTTTGTTTTAAGTGGTAAAAAAATGAGCAGTACTTTGTGAATGGCCATCACTAACCTCTTTTGTCATTTATATCCTCACTGGGAGAATGTGTAAAAGGAGTAACCGAACTTAACTGCAATGTTTCAATATGTTTAGACATATCTAAACATTGCCAATTTAACAGAATAATTGTGAACATTTTGAAGGCTGGGGCAATTGTTAGGTTTTTTTACATGGGGGGCACGGCTTTAAGATTGAAGACCACTGATCCTGCCAAGGTAATTCACAGTTAACTATTCCCCTCCCTACCCCACCCCTGTGGATCAGCCCTTTCTGCCTCAGTAGCAGTTCTTGCAAAAATTAAACCAGCAATAACTCGGGCTGCTTACAGCGGGGATGGGTGTTAACCGCGTCCTCCGTCACTGCTGGCTTATCACACCCACCAAAATAATCACAGTAGTGGTTCAGACGGTGCCGCATCTATCGCAAAAGACAAACGCAAGCTAATAAGACTCTAGAAGGATTAATTTTTGGTTTCAATGAAAACACAAAGTTTAGGAGGATAAAACATCCCAGTAGAGTTCCATTCACCAACTATTTTTTAATCGTGTATGAATTGGGTAAAAACTTAATAAAAATGTAAATGCTGTCCCTTTCTTAATACAAGTTTTTAATTCTCTCCAACTCTTTACACATACGAAAGACACCAACAGGTGCTGGGGCATGAGCACACGCCGCCATAATGAAGCATGCCACCTAGCGTGGGAGAGGGCTGTGTTCCGTTTAAAAAAACACTTTAGATCCAATATGTGTACATTTACCATCAAAACTTTGGAAGACATACACAAGCACTTCAAGGAGTTAAATAAACAAATTCCTCTTTATCAATTAGTCCACTCCTACTGACATGGAAACTTTAAACTCTCCCCTTTCTATCTCGTGTCTAGATAACTAACATTTGACATATTTTGATTACATTGTATTTTTTCATTGTTCTTGGTCAGTGATTTGTTAATCGGACTGTTCAGTGTTTTCTTTTTAGTATTTGTGTTCTTTGCGCATGAGTGGGTGAATGAGCGCATTACCTGGCCTGAAGTGCTCTTGTTGAGTAACGCCATTGTTTTCCAGATTTTTAATGAGATCTGTGCTGTGTGTGAGCATAGTATGGGTTAACAAAAGGTTTGACGGTTCTGTGAGGTTAGAGAGTGGGGTATGTTGGGGTTTCAAGGCTTAGCTAACCACCTGTCTTTGATGCGGTGTAAAGCCTGTGAGGTTTTACTAGCGAGCTTGATAAAATTAGCTTCATTGATTTGTTTAGAGTAATAGGAATACCTATTTCCAGTGTTACAAAATGTCAGTCTGCTGTCACAAGCGTTACATAAAATGCATTTATCAAAATGAAAAAAAGTTGCACTAGAAGTTATAGTTAGTTCTACCAATGTAACCTATAGTAGCCAATAAAAGGATCCATCTAAAAATCCTGAAGCATGTCAAAGAATATGCTGTAAAAATCATATGCTAACTGAATAGTGCATATTTTATGCTCTGGCGTATTTGAGATTATAAATCAAGTCCTAAGGGTTTTTGATCGAACAATTAGGGTTTTCCCCCAAAAGCCTATTCCATGTTTCAGATGTATTATGGCACATTAAATCTAGTAATTGCTACACCTTCAAGGACGACATTAACCTTTCAAAGAAGTAAATAAAAAGAAGTTCAAATGATCGTGAGAAGGTGCCCAGAACCCTAATGTTTTTTAGGGTTTACGTGCTGAGGCCTAGATTTTCTAAGCACCAGCCCTATGGCCAATGTTATGCTCTTAGAAGTGTTCGCCCGAGCCAACTTCTGGACTCTTCAGACCACTTAGTAAAGTGTTTCAGAGCAATCTTTTGATGTTCCAGTCAACTGGACAGTGATGCAGGGCAACATTATACTATGTAGAAGTATTGTATTGTATACAGAATTTATAGAGCGCTTGAGCACGTGGGATCAGTTATCTTTAGAGTGTGATAGCGGTTGCCGAAATAAGAAACACTGAATTACACCCTGGGAAAGAGCCAAGTCTTCAGTTTCTTTCTGAATGGCAATAGATCATCTATCTGTCTAAGTTCGGTTGGTAATTTGTTCCACGCCGAAGCTGCTGCAACGCAGAAGGCTCTTCCACCAGATCTAACTCTTCTGAACTTGGGTACTCTCACCAGTTTCGCTGAGGAAGAACGAAGATTACGTGAAGGAACATACCATTCAAATCTGCTCTGTAAGGGTTTGGGCCCAATGCCATGTAGAGCTTTAAAAACTATACACATTGATTTAAATTGCACCCTCTGTACTACTGGAAGCCAGTGGAGCTCAGCCAAGGCCTGAGATGAAGAGGACTGGCGAGATCTCATAAGTGCCAGCTTCGCGGCCATTGACTGAATTCTCTGGAGTTTCTCCATCAAATATTTAGGAGACTCCAACAGTAGAGCATTACAATAATCCAGTTGGCTAAGGATAATGCTTCTTACTACCGGTGGCCTAGCCTGCTTAGGCAGCAGAGGGAGAATTCTTCGTAGCACCCTCATCAGAGCAAAGCATCTCCCAACTGTCTGGTTCACTTGGGATTCGAGGCTCAGTTTACAATCAAAACTGATCCCTAGGTTACGAACTACATTTGTCGGGGTCAAGGAGGCTGTCACTGGTAGTGGCCAAAACCCAGTGGGTAGTGGATAGGGAACCTTCCCCACTGAACAACACAGGATCTCAGTTTTTCCCCATTGAATTGCAAATAGTTATTTTGAAGCAAAAGAGCCGTATCTTGCATACAATTATGAAATTTTTCAAGTGAAATTGCCTGACAGCCTTCCAGAGATAAGATCAACTGGGTATCATCAGCATAGTTCACTAGACTGTTATGTGACTTGATAACCGCCACAAGAGGCTTCATGTAGATATTAAACAAGATAGGGCTGATTGCAGATCCCTGTGGTACCCCATGTTGGACTTTCCTATACATGGATTGATACGAGGGAAGAGCAACCGCCTGCTCTCTGTTTGAGAGGTAGGATTGAAACCACTTCAGTGCCAATCCACTCACACCTACTCTGGCAAGTCTTAGAGTAAAATGCAGGCTTTTTAGTGGGTCCGACTCTGTGGGCTGAAGCATCAGCGACTGAGTTCCCAACCAACAAAAGGAAAACTTGTTTAAAAAAAAAAAAAAAAAAGCTCAGAAACCCACTACCCGTCAAATCCAAAATTGCAAACCATACAATTCAGTGTTTCTTTACAGGGTTGTGTGCAAGTCAGGAGTGATCAGGGATTTGAGTACTGGTGTCTGGGCAGGACATAACTCTGGTGTTTCTGAACCCAGTCAAGGCACGAAGATTTACTCTTTCGCAAAAATAAAAATGTAATGGGGAATATCAGAGACCAGAGTTCATATCTTGGAAAAAACAAGTACTACTTGAATTTCCCAGTGGGTGAGGCACTCATTACACCACAAGGCTTCACCGACAAACACTTTTCCTCGAGTCCGGGCTTTTCTCTAGATCATGTAGGACAACTGCAACCCAGCAGAAGTTCAGTTCTTGCCAATGTTTTCTTTGGCATGGTGCACAGAGTTCCCTTAATGTGCAAGCGATGTACAAGGTACTGGCTTCGGGGCATCAATATTTGTTAATGTATATTTGGTTGGCCATAACATCTAGTTCTGGCCACAACTCTGCTGCCCATTTCGAAAGATCGAGTAAAAGAGACAGACGTACATGCTCCCTTTATAGGCTTGCTTTGAGAGATTCTGAAGCATGGCGTTACAGGTCAGACCAGTCCAATTTAATAAAGTTAATTGTGCTGAAAAGAAGCAAGACAAACTGAAGGCAGATCCCCACTGCTAGGCAACCGTGAGCAACATAGAAAGATGGGCAGGGTTGGGCTGAACTCTCACAAAAGTCTCTGAACAGCATACAGATAACACTGGTGTCCAGGAAAGGGTTATTTGATATGTATATGCAGTTGGTCACATCTACAAAAGTGCAAAGAAAAAATTATAAGGCAGCCCACTATCTCATGCAGCAGGCACACTATGTCCCCAAAACACCTCAATTTTACCCTTGTGCATTGAAATTCTCGCATGACCTGCTACCCACATGATGGGTAAAGACACTAGTTATTGGGGACTGAAGTCACTTTTAACAGGCAAGTTCCCCACAAGGGTACAGGCAAAAAGGTCTGTGAGCTTGGACTAGGATCCCATTGCAATAACAGCCAGTTACCACATAGATTAAGATGAGGATACAGAAGCTACCCCACCCCCCCAAAAAAAAGCAGGGGGGGGTGTTAATTTTGGTTAACCCCCATAACCGGAGCCAGGGTCTGCAACAACCAGTGCAGTAAAATCATCCAGGGGGAGGTTATTGTTGCAGATTGTAACATCTATTGGAAGGAACGCATGGTAGGGATGCACTGCGTTTCCATACTCATAGATTTTTCATTGAAACAGTAAATAATCGCCCTTAACTTCGTCACTGATTTAGAGACCCTACAAAAAGAAGAGGCGTCAGTAGAACGCCATTTGACGTGGCAAGCTCAGAAAAGGACTTTTGTGCCACCTTACAACCCTGCCACAATCAAACTAACTTAAGGTAGCTTGCCATTAAGCCTGGCTAGTCCTTGTACATGGTAACTGCTCATTCAGACTTTTATATGTACTTAGCTGTTCCAGGCGCACTCCAGTCAAATAAAGGAAACTATCCTCGCTTTATTGCTTCCTCTTAAACAATTCCAATGTTCCCATGCGCAATCTGCGGAGCCCTGATTTTTATATAACACCCTCCTCTTTCACCACCAGGATTTTTTACACAATCTGGGGACTCCTAAAAGCTATTCTGTTTCCGAGGACTCTATATCTGATGGCTATGACGTTTCTTGTTTAGAGACCTCCGGGAAAAAAAAAACCTTGCTGCAAAGGACACCTCTGCAGAGGATGTAAAGGCGAACAGGCTCGGGAATGGAAATGGACTGCAAGGATGACTATTCTTTCCGGTCCCCAAAGTTTGTTGGCTGACACACAATCGAGCATAATTAGCATGCCCACCTCAGAGGCTCAGCCTAGTTCATATTGCCCCTCAGCTTTCTGGTTACCTTTTCTATACCGCTCTGCCTTGACCTGCTACATCCCCTCCTTTCATACTGCAACTATCTTCATTTGTTACGACACTGTTGTTCCCTTTCCCACAAAAGTATAAACGTGCTGAATGCAAAAAACCATGGCTGCTGGCGGCCAACTCACCCATGAGTTTAGTATATCAAAAAACCCAGGAGAAAAACCTGGGAGATCCCGCTATCCAAGGCCAGGGAATCTCCCACAAGCAGGAAACGTGAGACCTTGAAGGCTGGGAATTACAAACCTCTGCTTCAAACTCGAGGGGGAGGCAAAACCAAGGCTGGCAGAAACTGGAACATATGAGAATGTATTTGTTCCATTCTTCTTGTGCCTGGCATATCCAGTGTGCCGTCACTAATTTTTCTAAGACACAGGCAATGCCTGGACCTATCAGTTCTATGTATTAGGAACAGAACCATGGTGTCAGAATGGTCGTAGCCTAAAATAGGGCGACACAAGTACTTTTACATGCATCTCCATAGATTGTTTGAAGGCACTAATCCTATATACTTAACAGATGACTGTAGTTAGGAGGGAGGGAAGGCTACAAGACCGAATCACCACTGCAAAATACAGAGCAGATAGCCTACAGCATATACAATACAGTTGTGGTGAGGGAGTTGCTAGCGCCCCCTAATCTCCTTGCCTAGAAGCACAACTTTGCACTATAGAGTCTCCATTCAAACTACACCATTCACGCTCCTTCTGTTCATACAACTCTCACCATGGATTCTCCAGAATAAACCCACAATTATAGCCCCAATTCTCCTCTATCCTCAAGAAGCAGGAAGGCGCCAAGTAAATGGCAAACGGCGCACAATATAAAACTGCATATCGGGTTAGATGTTACTTGAGAAATCAGTGGATGATGCACTCTTGTATGGAGCTGGAGGGGTTGATGAATCAGGCGAACGAATATGGTAGAGGAAAACTGGGGATGAGCGGGCAGAGGCATGTTGTGACATGGGATCTGAGAGATCTGTACTGTAGCTAGAGTCCTGAAAATGTGACCACGGAAGCATTCCGCTGCAAGTGACGTCCCAAATATATGCATGGACTATGTCCTGGCAGAGATCTGTCTGGGACAAGGCAAGGTGACTTGGGGGAGGCTTGCTCTTTGCATTGGCTTTTCAGAGAAGGGGTTAAATGTAAGCGAGAGAACCTAAAGGCTGGGAGGAATGTAGGACAGAGGCTTAGGTGAATAGCAAACTGGGACATCTGCAGGGCAAAACTATGAAGATACCAACTCTAGGAAGGTAAAAGCAGGGAGACTACAGACAAACTAATATAAATTACGTTTTTTCTGCTCCTTGTTCAAGGAGGTAGGCTAAACAAGAAACAGACACTAATGAGCAGGCAAGACAACTGAGAACAGGAACATGGATTCCAACAACTATGAAAAACGGAAATCAAAATGCAAGCCTGAGATACAGTAGCAGGATCAAACTGAGCGCATAGAGACTCAGCAGCAGCAGCCTTCGCACTCTGGGCTTTGAGCTAAAATAGATGCAGGCTCAGGGGAGGAGTACAGGTGCAGGGAGAGGGCCAGGTGCCAGAAATCGAGCAGGGGCAAGGAATCTGAGAACCTCCAATGAAGGGGAGGCTGAACTGGGGCTTGGAAACAAGAAGACACCAGACGGGGCACAGGAAAGCTGGGTACAGGGTATGGGTCAGAACCAAGAGATGGCAAAGGCAAGAATGCAGATTTAAAGAAGTCAGAAAGGTCGTAGGATCCGACAATTGAGTAACCCCACAAAGACGTGATTGAGGCAGGTTTTGGAGACAAAGGTCTTTAAGGACCATGAAGCAGTAGGAAGGTGGGGTGCAAACCTGCACTAGAATATGAAGTGGATCTCAAATTTAAGGTGTAGAAGTGTTTATCGTCCTAATCAGGAATAACAGCCGGACCCATGTGGGCCTTTGTGAACACCACCTAGTGACCGGATAGTAAAATCCTGACTGTGCGATGTAGTGAGCACATCGCCATGCTACTACTTTCGGAGTACCTGTGGAGGGCCAATGGGAATATTAACTCAAATAAGGAGTTCAGGGTAACTTCTGACTAATGACAACCTACACTCTGAAGCAGTTAGGAGCCAATCCCCCCACCATCCATTTAACCCTCTGAAAGCTCCCTCCAAAACACCGGAAAAAACACACTACCACATATTACTTTATCAAGTAACTCATTTTATTGTATCGGCCTTTTGCCTTAACACAGGAATGTGAAAAAAGTGTAGGAAAGATCAAAATTCTGCACAAAACCAGGCTGACGTAATGTGGCGAGTTATGCAGTGCAACACTCCACAAGGAACTGCTTTCAGGTGCTCAGTCAGCAGTATTTCGCAAAAACATACAGTAATGATCAACAGAGGCAGCAGAATACCTCTAACTTCTAGTGGGCGCAGGAACCTCAGTCCAACATTTGTGAAGGTACTGTTAAACAGAGTGCATTGCCTTTTAAATTTGACCAATCTAAAACCAAACCTCTAAACCTACTTAAAATGTTTATTTTTGTCTCCTGCTTTGGGATGCTGTCCAATCAACCATTTTCTCTCTTGGAACTTTATATTATTGGGGAATAAAAACTGCGCATACTTTAATCTAAATTAGTTAAGGGGCTCCACTTATTCGAGACCTCATCTTGATGTATTCCTAATATAGAACGCATATGAAGTGTGTGTATATAATATATATATATATATATACACACATATATATATATATATACACACATATATAAATGCTGCACTATAGAACTGTGACCCAGCCTTCCCCAGTGAAGTTTTAGGCTGCATCTGTCCATCTACAGGTTGCATAACATCTTACAAAGTACGCAGCAGAGCTTTAAAGTGGATATCGGCAAGGAAAGTGGGTCGAAGAGCACTTTAAAAAAACAACATTTCAGATTTTGCTGCAGCAAATGAACTGACAGTTTTACAAGGAGCTGAAAACCTAAATTCACTATTTACATCTTCCCAACATTTTGAGTTTAGTAAAATTGACCCCTTACTTTAACCGGAAACTAAAAACTGCTGCTGAATCGCTAGAATAAAAATAATCTTTAATCATTCATATAGTCAGAACAAGAACAAAGCACTAATCAATGTATAACCACCCCCTGCCTTCCTTCTCCAATGGACAATGAAAAGGCCTCAATAAGTTAACTGTATTGCGACTAGGCCGTGCGCTCTGACATAAATAATGTGTTGGGCAACGTAGATATCCATGAAACTAGTCTTGTCAACTAAATGAGTCTTCCCAACTACACCAAAAACCATGGGGATGCAATATAAATATATATTTTACCCGTATGACATTTGTTATAATCGTGTGTACTACTTCACCACAAAATATTACCACATGGAATAATACATACAGTATATTTAATCATTTACAGTAGAAAGAAATAAATTTTAAAAAAACAAATCATTCAAGAAAGCTAGATTCTTCCGCTGCTAGGCATTTGCCACAAGTGTTTTGTCATGACAGTTTGCAAATGTCAACACTGCCCAGTCAGAAGCCTTTGTGGTGCACAAAATGGTGTCCTTTTCACAGGTGCAGATTTTCAAATTCAAGGAAGGCCCCTTTGTCATTGTTTGTGACCTGTCCATCTGTAAACATTAATGGTGAATCCCACATGTCCTTGAAAGGGATCACAGTTCATCATGCAGAATTTTACGGAAACGCTCCAGCTCGTAAACGCTGGTTGCGATACGTCCAAATGCGTTGAAGAAGGCCACAATTTCCTGACGGCTGAGCTGGAAGCCGTAAGATGGACCGCTTTCTGGCAAATTTTCTATCTGTTTCTCAGAAAAGAGAATCTTGAGGGCAGTTCCCAGACCTTGGGTCTGTAGTTTGCCCCAAAGGCGGCATTTGATGCAGCCAACACAATCCATGATCCGCGAGATGTTCCGGAAGCGCAGCCGGAATTCTTCCTTTAGCTTTGCGGCCTCTTTCTTACTCCCAGCGAAGAGCGAGTTCTCATCAAAGTGGAGTGGGAAGGCACGTGCAGCCTGCAGAACTTCGACCAGTAAGTCCTTAGTCTCAGTGTCAACAGTGACATTGCCAGTGAATAGGCTAGTACCGAGGCGCTCAAAGTATGGCAAGACTTTGGACGCTGCCCGCAACTCAATGAGATAGATGAAGTAGAGATTCTTGAGTCTGCGTGGCCCTTCATCCTTGGTCAGGACAGGGTCAAACCTCACCTGAAATTCTGTCACATTTGGCCCCCATATGGGTGCAGCCCATGTGTCATGCATGAGGTATCTAGCACTGAGATGCACATTGATACTGGCATGCAGTCCTGATATGAGTTTGTAGAAAGCCCTCTTCTCCAGGCAGAGACCTTCAAGCCATCTGTAGAAGGTCTCCCCATCATCGGTAGACCCATGACTAGAGCCCATGGGGTTGAAAGGCCGTTTTATGGCTTGCGGTTTGAAGCAGTTCTCTTCATAGATGCTATTCCAGATCTTCCAGGCATCGGGACCCTTATACCCGGTGTAACGTTCAGGGTTGAGGAGAAGGTCCACGTACTCTGCATCGGGGCAGGTTTCGTCGTCCACCTCGCAGAAGCTATCAGAGTTGTCATCATGTCGAGCCCATTGCAGCATGGCCTGCTGGGTCTCCGCGCTCAGAGATTCATCCACGGCCCCCAGCCTCTCGGCTTGCTCGCACTCTGCCCCAGCCACCCCGTCGTTGGCCCCCAAAGGCCCGGCTCCCTCACCTTCGCCAGGGCTGGACCTGCCCTTGGTGCCCTGCCTCCCGTCTCCTTGACACCCGGGACTGGTACATGCCCGCTTCCCATTGGTCCTCTCGGAGTACTGGAGCCCCGGCGGCACCTCTCCTCGCTCGCAGGGCAGCACGGCGCAGTCCCTCAGCCCGCAGTGGCTCTCCTGGTGCCAGAACGGACAGGGTTTCTTCAGGTTCGCTTTATAGTAACGGAAGTAGTCGCGCTCCAGCAGCCGGCGCAGCTTGGGGAAGAGCTGGCCGTTGTTGAAGCTGTCTATGGTCTCGACGTCGCAGGTGCAGTCGTCCAGGAAGCCCGTCACCTGGCAGAAGCACCTGTGCGACGCCGAGCCGTGGGCCCGGTCGTCCGGGGCGGCCCCGTCGAGCGCGAGGAGGCAGAGCAGCAAGACCGGGCAGCCCCTCAGCCCCATGGTCGCTAGGAAGCTCGCGCGACGCATCTCCTGACGCCGCTCGCCTTGCACAGCGCAAGCCCTGTACCCGGAAGCGGCGGCAGCGCGCGCCTATGAAGCGGCTGGAGAGTGACGTGTCTCTGAGCCTGGGACGCTCTTCCGTCAGCCGCAGCGCACGCGGGCCACGCCCCCCTCCGCGAGCCCGCCCCTTCCATCCAGCGGCAGCATGAAGGGCGGACCGCATCAGGGGACGTGCCGCTCCGAGCACGCTGCGGTCGTGCAGCGGTGCACAGTTGCACACTGCCCTGCCGGCACGCACCTCTGGGCACAGTCATAGAGTGAGAAACCACTTCCTCATGAGTTGCCTGGAAGTGAACTCTACCTGCGCGTTACAAGTAATTCACAGGTTGCCCTTGCATCCCTCCTCCCGTACACTGTAGTGAGGGTCTTTGTCATGGAAGGAGCCAGCCAAAGGTGTTAAGGCAGGGTCCTTGGCTGGGGCAAGGTCAGCCAAACTTTCACTATTTGTCGACTTCCCAAAAAGTCTCACTGCCGGCCAAGGCTAAAATACGAGTCCAATCAGTTCCCAGTTCTTCAAATTTGCAAGTACTGAACACTTAAACGCATTTTGTATCTGACTGTGACAATATCAGCGCCTCTCTGTAGCAAACCATTAGAATGGGATATTGAGTAGCCATTTCAAGCACTGATGGTAGAATTGCTGCCCCACTTCTACATAGCTGCAAAGGTTTCAAATTGCTATGTGTGACATTTTCATAATTTCATTGCAACTATGAGTGACATTTCAACAACTTATGAGTGACACTATCTCAGTCACCACTGACTAGAATCACCCGACCGTCAAGGCACCTATGAGTGACATTCGCCTCTCGTGTGACACCTTCAGTGACACTTTATCACGGGCAGTGGATTAAGAAAATGTGTGGTAGAAAACAAAAATCTTGTTTTAATGAGTGCAGTACCTGGATTAAATAAACCACTCGCAACTGACATGGGGTACTTTGTAATTTGTGAAGTTGCCCTGCGCCCTTTCATACCATACCTAACGCTAATATTTTTTAGTAGCCTTAAATAAAATGCAGCTGGTAATCTATACCAGATAACTGTCTTATCTCAAATACCCTTTGATCTGTAAGACAGAAATACATTTTGAAGTAAACAAATGTTACACTAGTTTGGTATTTCAACGTGCTGCAATTGATACACATTACCCAAATGAATGACTTCAGTTTTCCGATCTCTGAAGAACTTAGCTACCACCAGCCAGTGTGCTGAACATTTATCACCCGTCGCTGCCAAATTGATGCTGCTGTCTGGCTGCATCCTCGGGCTGGGCTGTCTCTCAGGTACAGTGCAGCCAGCATTTTTCTTTCTGGGATGAGGCCTGGCAGAAGCTTCAACTGGAGTTGTTGACAGGGCTGGTCATGGTCACGCTTAAACACTTGTTTGCTCTGCCGACCGAAAAAGGCCCAGGATCAGGAGAATGGACAAACACTGTACCCCCGTTCCTGAAACCACATGTGATCAGAGGGCAAGAGCTGAGAAGCTGACTTTCTGGGAACAATCTGTTGCAATATGTGGCCAGTCTGGCGTGGGGGCTTAGGAGGGCATCGGTCCAGCAAGGTGCAAACCAGCACCCTGCACCATGACCCTCCCCATAACACTGTAAAGGGTTGGACAGCACAGGAAGCGCCACTTGTCTGCTGATGGCGGGTGCTGCAAAGAACAACAAAGCTGCTGCCCGCCATTGTGTCTACCTGGGGCCAATCTGCGAAGTGCGTGACGCTGCTGGCCACCAATAGGGTGGTGCCTTTGCAGGAAAATTGCAGGCAAGGCGCCGCTCCATGGATCACCCATGCCCAGAGTAGACCATGTCTGAACTGGGGTGGTGGAGTGAGCTAAAGAATGATGATGGATTAAACCCAGATCAGTTGACTGGGGGTGAGTGTTTGATTGGCTCAAACGTTCCGTCCATCATCCCCTTTTGTATCGCAGAGTAGACTTGGAGGCAGGTGGGGTGGGGCATGGCTGATTGATCTGTAAAGCCCTGACCTCCCTATGTTTCAATTATCGTAAACGCTCAGTATGGTTTATGATTAAGGCTCCCTGTTTTCCGTTTTTACTGATTTTTACAGATAAATACAGACAGAAAACCTTTTATTTTCTTGTCTGTATTTATGTTTAAATGTGGATAAAAACGGAAATTGGGTGCTTTTTGAGTGATTCTAAATACACTTTGCCATGACGGTCAGGCTAATAAATGTGAGGATTGATAGTTAAGGGGGTTAAAAAAAAAAAAGGAATTTTAGTAAAGAGGCTTAAACAGCAGTAGATATGCACAAGGATGATACTGAAATGTGCATATTTTCATATAAGTGCATTGATTTATCTTCTGCGGGGTTTCACTGAAACCTTGCATGCATTCAAGCATGACTGCATATTTATTGGTTAAATAAATGTGGAAATATACCAGTTTCAGCTTTATTTTTTTCACAAAACCCATAATAAATATGGATAAATACAGATAAAGTTGACAAAAAATAAATATGGATAAACACAAACGGAAATGTCAAAAAAATAAATACTATAAAACTGGGAGCCCTATTTATGATTTCATCTCCGACATAGTGCTAACATTCGACAGGCAGAGGTGCAGTGGCATGTGCATATCTGCAAGACCATTTTAGCATGCTGGATGGTGCTGCCTCGTTAGCACTGCTTCTCGTCGCAGTGTTGTCCCGGGGCGCTATAATGCGTGACTAATGCATTTTAGTACGGAGTTGCAGGCACCAGCACTGAAATGCTTCTGATGCATGGTACTTGGCAGGGCTGCTTATATTTCACTTTTGTACCTATAGTGAAAAAGCAACAGCTACCAAGTGGCCCTATGATGTATCTGACGGCTTCAGTCTGAGTCAAACTTTTCAATCACTACCTCTTTGCCTGCTCGTTGTGTGTCACTGTAAATATGGAAGAATAAACTGCAGGAACCTAATTTAAGGGGCTACTTAATAATGAGGATGGGTTTATGTATGGGACAAGAGACCCCTGTGCTCAATTCAGTGCCAACCTTTCCTCATCTATCTCTCTATATAGTTTAGGAGCGCGTACATTCGTGGTGCGCACTTTAAACCCGGGGGCCTGCACTCCTCACTCACTAGGACATGATTTCCACTTCTAAGATTGAGAAAACTCAAACCTAACTTATCCCAGACCCTGAGTCAAGGCGATGACACGTAACTGTGCCTCGTGACTATTTAACTGCTATGTAGAGCCCTAATATTGCATCTTGCTACTGTAGTCCATCAAGCAGATGCTGAATAGGTGAGAAATGTGGTCCAAATGCTGGAGTGTCTTTCAGTTGATGAGAGCCAGGCCTCACATAGGCTGTGAGCTGTTCCTAGTCCAGGTTGACATGGGAGTGATGCTTTGTCTCAATTGTCCTTCCTTTAAAGCTAAGACAGGTTGAAAGCTGCCTAAATACACAATTTCGTGCACTGTGTGGAAAATTGGCCTTTGTCTACATTGAAACTAGCATAAGCAAAGAGCAAATTGTGTCCAGGTGCAGTACTATCAATGGTGCAGCAGGTGCCGTGGCACCGGGGCCCAGGGCTCTTAAAGGTCGTATGTATATGAACGTGTGTATGTGTTTTTTTTTTTTTTATTGTTCCGGATTGGAATTGTGGGCCTATGTTCCTTTATTGCATTAGAGCTCAAGGTGCCCTTGCGATGCCACAGCTAGGCTCTGAAAGTGTGGTGTGCGGGGGAGGGTGGTCTACCTTCCCCCAAAAAGATGTAATGGTCACCACAGCTTCCCCACTTTTACTTCCTCGTCCTATAACAGCTGGGCTCTGCAGTGGTTTACAATTCAGTTACAAGTTTGTAACAACACATCGCCCATCACATCCCACACCATAATTACGACATACAGAACGACGCCAAACACACTATGTAACCCCCACCAATACGCCTTGCATAATTAGAACGCACCCTGCCAAACATTAATCCAGCACTCACTGCTGGCACTAAGTGCCACTTTTCACACCGCCATCCCCATCCAGTGCCAAATAGTGCACTTCGCCGCATAGTTCGTGCAGTTCGGATTCTGTGCCAGGCTGACACATTCACACAGTCTTGAGTACTTATTGCCTTGCTCTTTAAATGTGAATCTTAAAACCTGCACGCTGTCGCTTCTTGCTTGTTGCGGTTTCACTCTTTTATATGCGACTGACTCTCTGTCCTTGTATAAAAGTTTGGCCCTTTTGGTTGTGTCTCACTTCCCCAAAACAGTCCCTCCTTGTCTCAAGGCCCCTTTGGTTATTTTATTTTTTAATAAAATGTCAAACCGAAACTTGCAATTGTTTTTAATGTGAAAGTGCTTCATTTGATCCATAATCTCGAAGTAAATGAATATTAGGTGTGAGCTTTATTAGGTGTTGATTTTATATGGTGCCTCTGATTTCCCACGTGATACCAGAAGCCCTTCTTCCATGCGACACCCTCCCTCTCACCTATCAGTCTGCAGCCATCTCCCAGGCCGCCGTATCTGGTAGCAGCTGTGCCGCCGCCTCCCCTGGGGAGTGCGGGGGAGGCTTTGTTAATTATTCTGCGCCTCCTCCCCTAGCAACCTGCCTCCTCTTGTGTAATGTGACCTCGGGGGACTTCCGACCGACCTTCCCGTCAGCCCTTTCCACCGGATGAAAACCGTTAGCCTCAATCGCAGCCACGGCCACAAACCCCCAACCGTTCAGCATGTGATGTAGAACATGGGACGGAAAGGGGAACTCGACCCCAACCGTCTCCCCAGCCGAGGTGAGGCTCACATTTCAAGAAAGGTAGAGGCCCCCTGCAACTTCTCCTCAAACACAATGCGCACAGACTGTTACAGACATATAAAATGTGTGTCTGTGTGAGAAAGAGGGACGCTTCTAACTTCACTTTCTTTGGCTCTCCTATTTTCTTAAATATCCCCCCCCCACCCCACCCACCCTGGTTCCCATTTTCCTGTGGCATCTCCAGAGGTGGGCCTGATGGGGTCCGTACCCTTGTTCTATATTAAATGCCAGCGCACCCTTGTACCCCTTCACAGCAGCTGTTGAATGTGTTAAGAGGCAACACGGAAAACAAGCATTGGCAAAGCCAACAGGGCTCACATTTGTGACGTGTTGGCTTTGCCAATGGTTGTAGCCACGCGGCACAGCATCCCCAATGGCGGCTGAGGCAAAACAGGGCAAGGATGGGGGAGCAATACAGGGGTGTGGAAACGCAACTGAAAAGCAGCAAGATGGAGCTGGCAAGGAGAAAGCACACAGGCAAGAAGATACGGCTTGGAGTGGTGGAGAAGCTTACGGGTGAGGGACTGGAACACTGTGCGCAACGGAGGGGGAGAGAAGCACGTGAGGGAGACAGCTGGAAAGCACATGCACTCACGTAGACTGCTTCAACAAAAATAAAAAAGTAGCACTTGGAAAAAGCGATCGGTGGAAGGACACAACAATGAGTCCCTGCTCAAGGGGAGGGACAAAAAAAGAAGAGGAAGGAAAGGACACACTTTAACGATTGAAATCAGAATGACCAAGAGCCCACCCATTGTTTACCATTGGTTGGCTTAAAAACTAAGCTAACAATGTCTCGCAACTGTCAGCGCATGTACTGTCTTAGGCAAGACCTAAAAACAGACATTGTACATTGCCATGCACATTTATTTGTCTATGTGCCTTTCATTGCAAAGCAGTATTTGAGGCAATACAGGCACCAATATTTGCTTTAAATGATTAGATTCAACTTTCTGTATGAAGGTATTTATGTGTATCTATATATGCATATGTAAAGATAAATACACATCCCACCAGTTTTATCCGTGACCTAGTGTGTGCCCCACCCTAAAAATAAATTTTCGAGATGCCACTGTACCCAACCTAATGCAAACTGGTGTGGCGATTTGCCTGCAGATAAGGACCCTCTGGCCACGCCAGTTTGCTCATTTCGCTGCCCCACCCCCACCCCCACCATCCTTTCATAATCACGTTATCAACAGATGACCCGAAAAGTGCCCCCTCCCAACTATAATCACCAGCTGGTTGCGCCACTCAAAAGAGGTTAACCCATTAATTAGCAAGCTTTGGCAACTGCAGTCGTTACTGGTTTTGTATACTGGAAAGATGTTAGCTAGCTTGAATATGATACTGTATTTCATTTGTCTGTCACTTACTACAGCCCACAAGGCGTTGAAGTGCATTATTACAAGAATCATGCTACTTTGGAACCCAAGGTTTCTAGTCCAATCAGTGGTTTTTGGTTAGTGGGTTTAGTCTTTAGTTCTCAGAACAAAAACCACTCCATGCTTTGCCTGAGCTTGTTTGTGGTTTCATCAGAGGGGATTGGATGTGAACATCATAGGGGTAATGCAAAGAAGGAATAGAAAATGATTACTAGTATCAGAAAGTGATTTTCCACATGTAGTGAAGTTTGCCCCTCTGGTGCCAATACATTACCTGTGTTCTATATTAGTGAAGCTTGCTGAATCTGTATCACTACACAAAACAAGCATTGTCAAAGACAATAGGTCTGGCAATAGCAAGCCTGACTTTATTTCTTTTTATATTTAAATTGTAAATCAATTAAAAAAAAAAAAAGCAAAAATATTGCAATCTCAAGTGGCGCTCATATTTTTGTAAAAATTAAGTGAAAAATTGTGCATTGCAAAAAATAATTTTAAAAAGTGAAATGAAAGCAGGCATTGTCCTACCAGCCCTGCCACTGAAGTGGACAACTTTGTAAGCAAAAGTGCACATGTGCTAGAACAAAATGCTTCATTCACAGTGAAGAGAGACAATTGCAAGGTGGCCTAAGGCAAGCCATATAACTAAAAATTGCATAACGTGTTTCTATATTTAATGTCTTATTTACTAAGATTTCTAAAGATTTACATTCTGTAATTTCTGTCAAAATTCAGGCTGAATTCCAGCAATTGTGATGTTTTCCCAAAGAATTGATCTCCGAGTAAAAGTGTAATTTTTTTGTGGAAAGTTTAAAAAAAAAAAAAAGTCTGCTTTCTTTAGGAGAATTAATTTTATAAATTTTTTCCTTTGTGGAAAGATTGGCTCTATGGTATTGGTTTAAGCCTACTAGGAAGAAACATCATTGAGAGTTCTGAGCTAGTTTGCGTATCATTTAATTGAACCCAAAGTATATTATGGAACTAAAACAGATGTTTGTTACCAGGGCTTAATTTGTAAATAGAAATGTGTAGGTGTCGAAAGCTCTCCCCTGAAACATGCAGCTGCTGCAATTAAGTGTGCGAGCACAGAATACTGAGGCAGCGTAATTCTAACGCCATCTCGTACCTCTTTATTCCATTATCATACACTCCCCGCCCCTTCAACTCACTCTTGCAGCTTTCTCCCTTTGTGACGCTTTTCCGTCTTTCTCTTCATTCTCTTTCCCATGTGTGTCTTTTCCTCGCAGTAAATGCCTGATGGAGAAAACTAAGTGCCAGTGCTGCTCCCCACCCCCACTGGCAACCACCGGCTCAAATTAAGCACTGATTGTTACTCACCCTCTGGAGGTTGAATTGATTGCATTGCTGAGTGGACCGCTGGGATTTGTAAGGGTGAACTTGGGGTCAAGCACAGATTCATGGGATGTATTCTGACCTATGCTTCCTGCTGTTGTAGTTCATTTGGCTGGTATGGATCCTTTTCCAGAGTCGGGGTACTTAAATAGTAATTTTTTAGGTCTGAGTTTGGACAGCAGAGCTGTCAAACAGACCCATTGCTTACAATATTCCTAGAGTGTACTTTGGGTACATACCTTAAAACCATTGGCTTCCTTGGCAAGCAGCCTTCAGCCATTGGCTTGAGAATTTGCCAATCACATTGGCTCAGCCCAGGGTATTCATCTTTCGAAAAATGTTTTTGGCTGTTTGGTTGTATCCTTCGATCTCAATAACGAGGTTTACTTTGGACTGCACTAGGAACTACTTTACAACCTTAGCTCTCTGTCTATTCCTTTTGGCTCCCTTCCGTGTGTCGCTCTGTTCTACCTCTCTATTCCCCTCTCCTCACCATGTGCGCGTCTCATTCTCTCATCCTGACATTCTCTTGTATGTCCCTCCCACCCCTTTCTCCTTCCCCTGTGGGCTCCTCATTCCTCCATGCACCAACCTCTTATCTCCCTCCTGCCATTCCCTACTTCCGCAGGTCGTTGCTTTGTCGCCCCCTCCCCTTGTCCACCACAATCGTGTATCTCTCTCCCTGCCCTGTGCTCCCTGTTTCCCCTGCCAAGCCTTCTCTCCTGGTGGTTTTTCCTAAGTGCTAATGCAACTGTTTTTTTTTCTTTTCATAGAAATTTAAGCCATGCTGTACTGAGTGTGTCCTAAATACCATCTTTTTTTTTTGTTTTCATGCCAAAGGCTGGTCGGGTGGAAAGTGAGCCTTCATTATCGTCCTTCCTTTGGTTCTATGTCATAGAAACAAAGCATGACTATAATGAAGGCTCCCTTGTCATCCGACCTTTATGTGAAATAGAATAAAACAAGGACTGCATTGAAGGCCAGGAAGACTTCAACATGTCCATTTCTGGAAGTTCTAGTGTGGCTTCCAGAATATGACATGAGCTATAACAAGGAGCAGACACTAAAAATGGTGAACGGAGAGCATTTGAGGCGTTTGGGTCTTAGGAGCTGGAGCCTTAAGCAAAGGGCTCAGAGTTTGGAGCATGAAGAACGTGAACTCGCAGAGGTTCTTATAGTCTCAGGTTGTAGGGCCTCACGTTTGAGTTGGGGCAGAACCTGGAAGAGTCTTCGTGCTGGTAGGGTAAAGTCTGTGAATGTCCTTACTAGAGGGGGCAGAGCCTGGAAGAGAGGGGCCTGGACCATGGAGTGACCTTGTACAAGGGCAGGCCCGGCTGCCGCTGGGCCAGATGTCAGGCAGGCTTTGCAACATCATTAGTCCGCGTCAAAGGAACAGAACTGTGCTGCAAGAGTCCTGGAGGGGCCATCATTATTTTCACATAACTTCAATCTTACAGAGTTTTAAACTGGTTGCTTAGAGCATATTAAAAAGATTTTAGAGCTCTTACTGCGAGTTTAAAGTAATTAATCCCGTTTCCATTGCTATCCCAACAGAGAATTTGGAGTTAAAAATGCAGGAAACTCTTTTCATTTCTTAGAATCACAGTACACTTAGAGGCAGGTAATTTCAGATATTTGAAGCTCATCAATGGCACCTTCTCCCCAATGGTATAAAAAACATTCCCAAACACTGCAACTGTTAAAGAAAAAAATAATTCATCATCCTCATCAAGTTTATTTTGGATTAAAAAAAATCCTTAAAACCACTTACAGTACAGTTAACTCATTAATCAAAACACATTAAAAAAAATTTAAAAATAGCATCATGGTGAAAAGCAGAAAGTAATAGCAACCACAGTGTCTTTACGAATGATACAGGCAAAAGAATAGTTTGTTAGATAGACACTAGTCTTAAAAATTTGTGTAAAATGTTCACCACACATAGGCAGGGGTGGCTCCTCGTGAGAGTGAAGGAGTGTTGCCCCGCCAACTACAATGTCCAACGTGCTGGCTACAAGGGTAACATAGATGGCCGCGGGGAGAGAGCACTGAGATCGAGCTCCTGGGCAATGGGATCACCGCTGTTAGGAGAACCCATGCTACCATCCCTTCCTACAGAGAACGAGAACTCACCGGATTGCTCCCCGAGCTGGATAAGCCTGAATCGAGCCCCCAACATCGGCAAGCAAAAGATACGAGGATCGGCGCCGCGACACCGTCAGGATTGAAACTGACGCCTGAACGGTGATCGGCGGCTGCAGACCTCACTCGATCCCAGGACACCACATCTCGGACCCGCGAGAGACCCGTCAGCCCCGGACACGGACCGCTTTCCTCACCGAGACAACACGAGGATTATTGGGAAAACGGAGCGCGAGCTGCTCCTGAGCTCCGCAACGCCTGACCTTAAAATGGCTGCTCAGTGAGGACAGTAGGGAAGAAAACTCCCGGTTAGCGGACTGCAGGCAACTTGATGACCCCCTGCAGCGGGCTCACGAGCGCCTCGACCCGCATGGATCACCAACCTGGCACTATGGGGACCTCAGATAGCTGTCCATGAGCTACTGCAGAGCTCTGCAGCGCCTGCCCCTAAAATGGCCGCCCCGTGATACAGCAACTATAACCCGAACTATCAATTAGACGGCTCGCTGTTTAAAGGCACCCCACAGAGATCCCAAGAGAGCCCAGACAGCCAAGGCCACCAAGGATCACCAAGCTGCCACTGAGGAAATCTTGATAAGCGCACTACGAACTACTTTAGTGCTCCAGAACGTCCGTCCCCAAGATGGCCGCCCCGACGCTGAATTACTAAAAGTAACCCGGCATGATCAGTAGACGGCTCACTGTACAATAGTCACCCCACAAGGCACACAAGAGAGCCCTGTCAGCGAAAAGCACGCAGTGATCATCTAACAGGCCCTGGGGGAATACCGGAAAGTGAACTACGAGCTACTACAGAGCTCCACAATGCCTGTCCCCAAGATGGCCGCCATGTCATTGAACCACCACCGGTAACACACCACATATCCGAGCCCTCCTCCGAGACTGCAACCAAGTGGATTGCTCTAGCACGGAAGCAGAAGACAAAGAACTACCGAAAAGTCACTCTAACCTCCACTGAGCAATCAGTCTGCGTGTAAACGAAGGGCTCCGGAACGCCTGACCCCAAGATGACTACATGGAAGTAGTACTCTTACCAATGACCAGACTGCTCCGGTGAGTCCCCTTCACCCTAAATGCCCCCTATACACCCTGTACCTGTGGATCTCAGCAACAACAAGTAACGAAGGCCCCCGTACCACAGTTCCGGCCCCACCCCAAACCTAATGCACTCAGGACCTGGCCCCAAAATGGCCACCAAAAAGGCTCCTGCATCATAGAGACTGCAAAGACACCCGACTCCTCAGAGAGACACACTCATCTATGCCCACCTCTGATGCGACCCACCTGACCTCACTAGAATGCAACGAGGGCCCGCCTATGCCCTAAAGTAGACCTCGCTATCAGTCCCGCCCTCCACTACAACACACCCCGACCCCTGTGTTAGCGAAACACACCTAGCCCGAAAGAAACTAGCCCCATCGCCAACTTAGATAAAATGCCTGCTACCACGTCAACCTATGCCAACCCCCTCACCTCGTCCTACGTAAAACCGCACGGCCCGAACTCCTTCTCAATCAGTCTCCCCCTCAACCTCTCACCAAAAGCGAAAAAAAATCTCAAACACAAACTGATCAGGCAATACCCAGAGTCACTATTTGCTGACATATATATCATTGCTCCTCCAAAGGTCAAGTAAAAATGGACCTCATTTTTCACACACAAAGGCCCGACAAGTGGAATTCCATCCTTAGATCACAACTCCACATTACCAAAACTACCAATACACCCCATAGCTGCAAACTATCATTCTCTATCCCGAACCGCACGACGCGGTGTGGGAACACCTCTGTGACCATCTACTCCAACGGCACAGTCCTGATTCAAGCTAACAATGCCAACCTTGAGGCATTTGACCTCCTCTTCCCCTCACTGTGGAATAACGTCGTTCACACACATCCCCCCCCCTCCCATCGTTCCCCTTTTACCCGGACAACCAAGTCCCCCAGCAGAACACCTACTCCACTCATGCGCCCGCTACCATAAACCCCTACGCTCCTCCCCGTGCCACCACCAGCACCTCCAGCACCAAGAACAAGGCGCCCCCTCCTGCGCCGATCCGTCCCCTCGAACAGCCCCTCCCGCAAACAATACCGTTTGACCTAAATACTCAGTCTAAGTCTTCCAACCACCGTCCTATACCCACCTGCAAAAGAAAGCAACTACCACAACATGACCCCCCTCACCCCGCGCCTAATCCCATAGCCATAACTGACAGCACAACAACTAACAGAAGACAACACAACATCGTCAGGTCTTCTCCCCTCCAGGAAGAACCCCCACAGAATCCTCCTACCCTCCCCCAAGAAGAGACGGGGCGCCGGCTCTCCCTGCTTGAAAGCCAAGTGGCTATTATAATACAGGGCTTTAACGAAATCCTAAACAACCTCGCTACACTCCTTAAGCCCTCCACTAACCCCCACTGTACTCCCACCATCTCCAACCACACACACCAAAGGCTCCCCAAGGCTCAGCGACCCAGTTGGACCTCATCCCCCCTCGCGAGCCATTCACCGAGGCCTAACAGAACTATGGAAGCTATGTCCTCTGATGAAGCGACCGAGTTGGCCTCCCTGCACACCACCCCCTCTACTCACACCCTCAATCCTCGATTCAGGTAATCATTGGATTCAGAAATGATCACTGCACTCCGAAACCCCCTAGACTCCCAGCCTCCCTCATTAACATCCCTACGGCTCCCTTAGAAAAGAACCAAAAAAGCGACACCCCCTACCAACTGCATGCTCATAAACTGCAGATCAGCCACTAAACACGCCACAGAGCTAGCTGAATCCATCCTCAACCATGACATAGACATAGCCTTCATCACCGAGACCTGGCTAAATGACACCTCGCCTCCAATCATGGATACTCTCGTACTCCCGGGTTTCTCTATCATCAACAAAGATAGAAAAGACCAAAAAGGTGGGGGTTTAGCAATCATTCATAACAACAACTTGGCCGTGACCGAAATCGAGACCTTCAACTATAACTCCTTCAAATGCCTAACCGCCAACATTAACTCCAGCAATAACAAATTACTACACTGCCATCTCCTATATCATCCTCCAGGCAACACCACCACATTCACTGAGCACCTGTCAGACCTGATTGCCCAATGCTCTCTCCGAGACAACAACAACCTAATTCTGGGCGACCTCAACCTGCACTGGAATGATAAAAACAGCCCACCAATACAAAACCTGAACGAGTTATTACATACCAACAACCTTACCCAGCACTGCTTAGAAGAAACTCATATCAAAGGGGCAACCCTCGATGCCATCATCGCCCAACGCGACGCAATCACAATAGACCACATCCTACCGGTCGACTGGTCAGACCATCACTTAATCCTTTCCGCATCACGCAACCGATCATCTGCCAACCTCCCATTCAAGACCCCCCACATGGACAAGAAACCTAGCACAGATCAACATAGTCGACTTAGAAGAAAAAATAAGCACCCTCCTGCTCATCTCCCCAGACGGTCTTTCCACAACAGAACTCACATCCCACTACAACACAACTATGTCCTCCATCTTAGACCAACTAGCCCCCTGAAACTGAAAAATCCAGGAACATCCCCTCCAGATCCTGGTTCAACAAGGACATTAACAACGAAAGGAGACAACTCAGAGCTGCAGAACGTCTATGGAGAAATAATCCCTCCTCCAGCCTCTGCGAGAAACTCAAAACAGCAAGAAGGAACTACAAAAAACACATCAACAATGAAAAAACCAACTTCTTCTGCTCCGCTCTTGAGAATGCGAAAAATAGGCCAAAAGAACTCTTTAACATCATCAGGCAACAAACCTCCAAGACCTCTGCAACCCCAGCCCAGGCCTCCAAAGACCTGTGTGACAACTTCGCCAACTTCTTCAATGACAAAATCACCAAGATTGAGCTATCACTTGACCTCAACCTCAACCCCTCCTGCAAAAACCTAGCCCCAACAGTCGAAAACACCACGAGCTTGCTCCCCACGAAAGCCTGGATATCCTTCAACCCCGTACCTGAAGCTGAGATTCTCAAACTAATCTCCTCCTCCAAGCCCTCATCCCACAGCCTCGACCCTGTACCTATCCAATTGTCTAAAAGCTGAAACTCTCCCTGCACCAATATGGTGTGAAATCATAAACGGCTCCTTGAAAACCGGCATCATACCAGACTGCCTCAAAGTCGGCCAAGTCACACCACTACTGAAAAAGCCAGGCCTAAACACCAACATCCTGAACAACTTCAGACCTGTTTCCACCCTCCCTTCCTAGCCAAAATCCTCGAAAAATGCGTTCTCCTTCAACTGAACCAGCACATTGACAACATCAACCTGCTTGACAACCACCAATCGGACTTCAGAAAAGGCTGTAGCACCGAAACCGCGATCCTAAACATCGTGGATGACATCCTCAAGTCCCTTGATACTGACCAATGCTGCTTACTCATCCTCTTAGACCTATCGGCAGCCTTTGACACGGTTGATCACAATCTTCTCATCAAGGCTCTCAAAGACCGAGTAGGTGCGGACGAGGTGGTCCTACAATGGTTCTCCTCCTTCTTACACAACCGCTCCCAAAGGATAAAAATCAAATCCTTTATGTCCGACCTACTCCCCGTCAACAGAGGTGTCCCCCAAGGTTCAGTGCTCTCCCCTCAACTGTTCAACATATACATGGAACCCCTCACCACCATTCTGAAAAAGCCAACATCCCCTTCCACCTATATGCAGACGACACCCAGATCTACTTGGAAACCTCCTCCATTAACGACATTCTAAGACTCAACAACACTCTTAGAGAAGTTCAACAATGGCTATCAACTAACCACCTCAAACTCAATCAAGACAAAACCGAAATCCTCCTCATCTCCAATAGAGAAGAAAACCCTAAATCGTAGAGTGACTGAAAGCAATCGACGCTCTTAACGGTAATCTCACCCTGGCGAACTCGGCAAAATCGCTAGGAATCACCCTCGACCAAAATCTAAGCATGACCAAACACATTAAGATCTCCGCGAAGAGTGCCTTCCTCAATTTGAAGCTTCTCAACAAAATTAAACCCTTCATCCCACCCATGGACCTCAAACAAGCCACCCAATCACTGGTGCTATCTAGACTTGACTATGGGATCGCAGTCCTCTCCGGTACAGCTCGTTCCCACTTAGCGCCACTCAAAACAACTCTCAATGCTGCTGCCAGAATGGTCACCGGAGTTAAAAAATATGACCACTTATCTCCCGCACTCAGAGAACTAAAATGGCTCCCAGTCGAAATGCGTGCCAGCTTTAGAACTGCTTGCCTCACGCACAAAGCCCTGCACACAGGGACACCGGAATACCTGGCCTCCAAACTCAAGAAAGCCGGCCAGTCAAGAATCCTCAGGAGTTCCAACACCCTCTTACTCATCCCTCTGAAAACACGCAAACAAAAAACCGCGTCTCGATCCTTCGCTGGAAACGCACCGAAAATCTGGAACTCCATTCCAGTCGATAGCAGGACTATCCCCTCCTTTATAAAATTCAAAAGACTCCTAAAAGACCTCTACCTCAACCGTGCCTTCCCGGACTGAGAACCAAAACGCACAAGCCTGCACTCTGCTGCCACCAGGCAATGTTCCATTGTTCCTCCACTCCCTACCTCATCCCCGCTCCCTAACCCCCTCCTCGTTCACCTCCTCTCGGAGGGAGATTTAGCCCAAGACTTTGTGCACGCAACGAGATTACCTCAGACGCAACGAGACTACCTCAGGACCTCTCTACCTCAATGTCGCACAGCACACTGGGATTTTTGAACACTTATGCCTACCTTTGTCTCTTTTATGTGATCTCTCCCCTATATCTGCTGTAAAGCGCTCCGATACCCTCGGGTCGGGCCAGCGCTATATAAAACCTCTTAAATAAAATAAATAATGTCCCCCAAAAACCTCAGAGATGGGAAAAAAGGTAATAAAGTTAATTTATTACCATTTTTTTTTCATCCACCCATCCCGAACCGAGGGTCGGGACGGAGGGTGGGCTGCCTGGGCACTTTTCAAAGTGTGCATGTTCCTTTGGCCGGCCATCTTGAGATGGCCAGCCAGACATGCACACTTTGAAAACTTTAACCCAGCTGTCCTAAGACAGCTGGGTTAGAGCAAGTGCAGGCCTCCAGTACCCTCGGGAGCGCCAAGAGAGACCGCTCCCTCCAATCCTGGTGCTTCTCTCATGCTGGTTAACAGCATGAGAGTAGCGCCAGTATTGCTTAAGGCAGTTGGCTGGGGCCCCAGTTGAACATCGGACTGCAGCAGCAGGCGGAAGACGTGCAGGGAGGAGGAGGACGTGTTTAAGCTAAGTGTTTTTTTTATTTTTACCCACCACCCATTTGGCCGCCCGCCACTCTCCATAGATGCCAGCCACGGCTGCACATAGCAGCTTAATATGATAAAGTGCAAATAACAATCTAGAAGTGTATAAACCTCGGGACACATCAACTACATTTTAAAGTAAGATAGACCATACCAGGGCTGGTCATGTGCCCACGGATATGCAAAAAGGCAGAATTAAAGAATACATATAACAGCATTTTAAAGTCCAGTGCAAGAGGCTAACTGGAACATAAAACCCTCAAAATGCTCTAGCGGCAATGTATATTATAATGACTTGTGGCTAAAGTCAGACGCCTAAGGCGCGCTACAAAATCTGTCACACCATAGCATTTTTGTGGATCAGCCATGCAGAGGCCAAATATTTGGATACACTGATATAGATCTTCTCATCAGTGTCTGACCTCATTATCCTCAAGGCATGTTTGATTTTCCGAAACATTCAGTGAGAGGCACATTGGTCTTATCCATTTCTTTCGGGCCGAGACATAAGCTTGGCAGAAAAAAAGAAATGGGGTAGGGATTATTCTTCACATATACATGACTGACATAAAGTGCTAGTGCAATGCTTTGGGCCCCATCTAATACAGAAACTATTAATGGGTAAAGTGCCATATCTAAACCGTAAAAATAACTGCTTGGCTAAAGGAGATATCTTGTCTCAAAAGGATTCATACAGGGATATAGACTTAAAATCCAGAAATCCATCAGTGCTATTCCCCAGATTTTTTTTCCTGATCTCCTCACCCCAAAGCAGTAATTTAAGCCTTTCTTTTAACATAGGCCTAAAAAAAAACAGACACGATCTCTGGTGTGTCCCATAAAGAGGGCAATTTCAGTTTGATGAGTGTATCCTTTATGTGCTTAAGCCATGGGATCTTCCTATAGAATCTCTACAATTAAAGTATGCAGTTCCTAATATTGACAGCAGGTGGTTATATTCAATCAAAGGCTCCACACAATGGTATAGAGCGAGACTTTTAGAGGAGAATCTCCTCCTGTTGGAAAAAGACCCTCACACACCCAGCCAGCTAGGTGTCTTGCTTCATCATCGGGTCTGCTCCTTATCGGGTTGGCGCTGCAATACCCGATCGGCGCCCGAGATGGGGCCTTCTTGGCGGAGATCTTTATTCCTTATGCCAAAGGGTGTAGTGTGTGTGAGGGCCTTAAAAGTAGTGTAGGGTGCTAATGATAGGTGAATAAATGTAATCTAAAATAGGAAATGGTGGTCCACTCAAAATAATTTTAATGAGACGTGGCCATCACCCTAATTAAAAATGAAAATGCGTATCTTACTCTAAAAATGTGAGATTATACGCTTATAATATAGGTCAACATGTTTCTTGCCTTTATTCTTAATAGATGGCAATTCCTCAGGACCAAAAATAGGATCTACCTACACTTTTCGGTGGTGGTAAAAAACTACAAAAGGTGAAGTAATAACCACTCGTACAGCACCCTCAAAAGTGATACCTGTAGATCTAAGAACCAACCTGCAATGAAACAAAGTAATGAACAAAAATTTAGTCATATTAAAATTATTTGGGTAATTCAAGGACCCTGTGTCTCAATCAAACCCATAGTGCAGCCAAAGCATGCCGAACACAGGTGACTGATGGCATGCGAAAAGTCTGAACTGCATTTGGTGAGGAAGAAGTAACAACATATTAAAGAATGGCAGCTAAATGAGCATCAGTAAATAACTTACCCAAATTGGGTCAAGGATGCACGGCATCAAAACCGGCTGGCGAGGACACTAAAGTGTAGTGTCCTGTGGGAGTTAAAAACAGAGAGCAGATGCTGGGAGATTAAACAGCAAGAAACAGCTACTTGTTAGTATATCAAGCAAGAAAGATGAAGAAGAAACAACATGACAATACCCAGTCGTATCACAATCATGTCCATCAGTGTCAGTCTATCAAGGCGAACAACTCAGCCCTTCAATGTCAATTGAAAAGACAAAGGGCGTGGATTTACCAGTCTGCGCCTCCCGGTGTTGATACCTCCGCTGAATCAAGTCAGCGTCAAATGCGCACCCGGTGCCTATCGTGGTAAATAGCCAACGTTCCTCTGGTATCAATCACAAAAAGAAGAAATATCAGCTCAAAATGTGGGAGATCCCTAGAAACGAACTCACCAACATCCTTCCGTTTGAGGGGATAGTGAAACCGGTATGTTGGCGAGCGTCCAGGTCAAAGCAACCCCACACAAAAGCTAAATAACTTACTGAAGGGACTTTGTAATACCCTTCAAGCCAAACCAACGAAAAACCATGAGGGACACACAGGGGGCTCAATATTCTGTTACTTACTCGTCCAAATGAGTCCGATCGGAAAAGCTCCTACCCCTTGCTCAGCCGGTCCGGGAGTAACGAACAGTGTAAAAATCACAAGGAAATACCAGCGGCCGGCGGAGCTTGGAGGCGGAACTCCGGTACTTCCTGTCTGGAACAGTGTAATGACTCGAGCGCTGACCCTGTTACGGGCGCCATGTTGGATATACTCCAACTAATGCGAGACAAACACTCCACGCAGTAGCAGTCATGGGCTCCAAAAGCGTAGTCTCGTTTTGAGATTAACAAGACTGAATGGATTCAAACCACCTAAGAGGTATTAATCTAGTATGGACGCTAAAAAGGCGATAAAACTGTGTGACTAGTGTCATGTAAGACAGGAGTGAAGGTATTGCTACAAATGCAGGACGTAGGTCCAGCCTTACTAGTGTATCTCATAGAAGATCCGGGTTAATAACTAGATTAAGTAGATAGGTAGGGTTCTTCCTCGTTAGAATCAACAATATTGTAATGCTAACTATTTGAAATAATATGTAAGGGACGCCGACCCACAACATTCGGTATCAGGTAGGAGTCCGGGAGTTTGAGTAAATTAAAAAGGAACAAAACCACTGAATCAAGTGCAGGAATACAAGAGCCCAAGGTGGTAATTAAGTTAATTGACTCCAGGGAATATCCTCATTAAGCCCTTCTTTATCAGTGGCTAATCGAAGGACCCAACGTTGTTCCAAACGGAACAATGATTGTGTAGGCATCTCTGGGTGGGTTTCTAATACAGCCCAACTGAAAGAGTCAGGGGATGTTGTACTTGTTCAAAGTGACAGGTCATTTTGGTGTTAGTTTTATGGCATCTGAAATTACTTCGATGTTCCATTATCCGGACTTTGACTGGTCTCGAGGTCATTCCTATATAAAGAAGACCACATGGGCAGTCCAGTATATAGATACAGTTAGGTGTGTTGCAATTAGTGTGTGCAGCCATACTCCAACGAACTCCGTTAGGGAACTTAAATTCTTTGGTAACCTTAGTTTGTGGGCACGCCGAGCATGACCCACAAGGGTAATGACCCTTAACAGGCGGTAAGTCCCAAAGTGTCCTTTGTGTATTGCCCTGTTGTTTCTTAGGTCTAGTGTGTACCAACATGTCCTTGAGGTTGCTAGTTCGTTTAAAGGCGAACCTAGGTTTGGGAAGCTTCAGAGTTCCTGTGTTCAAGATGTTCCAATGTTTACAAATGATATTTCTAACTCGATTAGAGTCAGGGGTGTATGTCGTTACACAGGTCATGACCCTATCAGGTTCTCTAGTTCTGACCTCCAATAAGCTCTCACGGTTATTATGCTGTGCCCTTTTGTACGCACGATCGATAACCTGTATGGGGTATTCTCTTCGAAGTAGGTCTGTCTTTAACGTGTTAGACTCATTCTTGTAATCAGTGAGTGTACTGCAATTCCGTCTGATACGTAGGAATTGCCCAAAGGGTAAGTTTTGTCGGAGAGCCCTTGGATGGTGACTACTGAAACGTAGGAGACTATTCCTGTCGGTTGGTTTGCGGTATAGAGTGGTCGAAATCTTGTCACCCTCTAATTGGATCAATAGGTCAAGAAAAGGAATCTCTGTTTCTGAGATGATGTTGGTAAATTTTAAATAGGGGTTCAATGTGTTAATCCAAATGCAGAATTCATCGCATTTGGTGCGTTCTCCCCTTCCATAGAATCAGGATATCATCAATGAACCTCTTCCATAATAGTACATTGGAAACATACGGATTCCTGGGATTGTGGATCTCTCTCTCTCAAATGCTGCCATATACATACAGGCTAGACTAGGCGCGAATGTGCTGCCCATAGAAGTGCCTTGTGTCTGGTGGTAAAGCTGAGTATTATATTCAAAGAAATTCTCTGTGAGTGCTAAGGTGGCGCATTCCAGTATGAAGGTCACTGGAGTAGGTGAATCCCAATCACTGTGAATAAGGGCGTCTTCAATAACATCAAGGGTTGCCCTTTGTGGGATGTTAGTATAAAGGGCCACTACATACCCTTATGGACATTCATTGTCGTAGTCCAACTCAGTGATAGGGTATACTACACACCGATTAGGGAAGACCCTACACCTAGGTTGAGTAGAATCATATCCTCTATGGTCTTTTCTGCTGAAACAGACGGTTGGATTACCAAGAAGGAAGCAGAATTCCTAATAACGAAGGACCCCAAGACCCCTTATTTTTACTGTTTACCTAAGATCCATAAGGGTATCACCCCTGTTCCTGGACGACCCATCGTGTCAGGGATTGGGTCCATCCTGGAACCCCTCTCCAAGTTTGTGGATCATTTCTTACAACCGCTGGTGAGAGCCACCCCCTCTTTTATCAGGGACACCACAGACGTCTTACGTTTAATCGAGGGGACCCAACATCCAGAAGTAGTAGATCTCTTGGTCACCCTGGATGTAGTGGCCCTTTATACTAACATCCCACAAAGGGCAACCCTTGATGTTATTGAAGACGCCCTTATTCACAGTGATTGGGATTCACCTACTCCAGTGACCTTCATACTGGAATGCGCCACCTTAGCACTCACAGAGAATTTCTTTGAATATAATACTCAGCTTTACCACCAGACACAAGGCACTTCTATGGGCAGCACATTCGCGCCTAGTCTAGCCTGTATGTATATGGCAGCATTTGAGGAGAGAGAGATCCACAATCCCAGGAATCCGTATGTTTCCAATGTACTATTATGGAAGAGGTTCATTGATGATATCCTGATTCTATGGAAGGGAGAACGCACCAAATGCGATGAATTCTGCATTTGGATTAACACATTGAACCCCTATTTAAAATTTACCAACATCATCTCAGAAACAGAGATTCCTTTTCTTGACCTATTGATCCAATTAGAGGGTGACAAGATTTCGACCACTCTATACACGCAAACCAACCGACAGGAATAGTCTCCTACGTTTCAGTAGTCACCATCCAAGGGCTCTCCGACAAAACTTACCCTTTGGGCAATTCCTACGTATCAGACGGAATTGCAGTACACTCACTGATTACAAGAATGAGTCTAACACGTTAAAGACAGACCTACTTCGAAGAGAATACCCCATACAGGTTATCGATCGTGCGTACAAAAGGGCACAGCATAATAACCGTGAGAGCTTATTGGAGGTCAGAACTAGAGAACCTGATAGGGTCATGACCTGTGTAACGACATACACCCCTGACTCTAATCGAGTTAGAAATATCATTTGTAAACATTGGAACATCTTGAACACAGGAACTCTGAAGCTTCCCAAACCTAGGTTCGCCTTTAAACGAACTAGCAACCTCAAGGACATGTTGGTACACACTAGACCTAAGAAACAACAGGGCAATACACAAAGGACACTTTGGGACTTACCGCCTGTTAAGGGTCATTACCCTTGTGGGTCATGCTCGGCGTGCCCACAAACTAAGGTTACCAAAGAATTTAAGTTCCCTAACGGAGTTCGTTGGAGTATGGCTGCACACACTAATTGCAACACACCTAACTGTATCTATATACTGGACTGCCCATGTGGTCTTCTTTATATAGGAATGACCTCGAGACCAGTCAAAGTCCGGATAATGGAACATCGAAGTAATTTCAGATGCCATAAAACTAACACCAAAATGACCTGTCACTTTGAACAAGTACAACATCCCCTGACTCTTTCAGTTGGGCTGTATTAGAAACCCACCCAGAGATGCCTACACAATCATTGTTCCGTTTGGAACAACGTTGAGTCCTTCGATTAGCCACTGATAAAGAAGGGCTTAATGAGGATATTCCCTGGAGTCAATTAACTTAATTACCACCTTGGGCTCTTGTATTCCTGCACTTGATTCAGTGGTTTTGTTCCTTTTTTAATTTACTCAAACTCCCCGGACTCCTACCTGATACCGAATGTTGTGGGTCGGCGTCCCTTACATATTATTTCAAATAGTTAGCATTACAATATTGTTGATTCTAACGAGGAAGAACCCCTACCTATCTACTTAATCTAGTTATTAACCCGGATCTTCTATGAGATACACTAGTAAGGCTGGACCTACGTCCTGCATTTGTAGCAATACCTTCACTCCTGTCTTACATGACACTAGTCACACAGTTTTATCGCCTTTTAGCGTCCATACTAGATTAATACCTCTTAGGTGGTTTGAATCCATTCAGTCTTGTTAATCTCAAAACGAGACTACGCTTTTGGAGCCCATGACTGCTACTGCGTGGAGTGTTTGTCTCGCATTAGTTGGAGTATATCCAACATGGCGCCCGTAACAGGGTCAGCGCTCGAGTCATTACACTGTTCCAGACAGGAAGTACCGGAAGTTCCGCCTCCAAGCTCCGCCGGCCGCTGGTATTTCCTTGTGATTTTTACACTGTTCGTTACTCCCGGACCGGCTGAGCAAGGGGTAGGAGCTTTTCCGATCGGACTCATTTGGACGAGTAAGTAACAGAATATTGAGCCCCCTGTGTGTCCCTCATGGTTTTTCGTTGGTTTGGCTTGAAGGGTATCACAAAGTCCCTTCAGTAAGTTATTTAGCTTTTGTGTGGGGTTGCTTTGACCTGGACGCTCGCCAACATACCGGTTTCACTATCCCCTCAAACGGAAGGATGTTGGTGAGTTCGTTTCTAGGGATCTCCCACATTTTGAGCTGATATTTCTTCTTTTTTGTGATTGATACCAGAGGAACGTTGGCTATTTACCACGATAGGCACCGGGTGCGCATTTGACGCTGACTTGATTCAGCGGAGGTATCAACACCGGGAGGCGCAGACTGGTAAATCCACGCCCTTTGTCTTTTCAATTGACATTGAAGGGCTGAGTTGTTCGCCTTGATAGACTGACACTGATGGACATGATTGTGATACGACTGGGTATTGTCATGTTGTTTCTTCTTCATCTTTCTTGCTTGATATACTAACAAGTAGCTGTTTCTTGCTGTTTAATCTCCCAGCATCTGCTCTCTGTTTTAACTCCCACAGGACACTACACTTTAGTGTCCTCGCCAGCCGGTTTTGATGCCGTGCATCCTTGACCCAATTTGGGTAAGTTATTTACGATGCTCATTTAGCTGCCATTCTTTAATATGTTGTTACTTCTTCCTCACCAAATGCAGTTCAGACTTTTCGCATGCCATCAGTCACCTGTGTTCGGCATGCTTTGGCTGCACTATGGGTTTGATTGAGACACAGGGTCCTTGAATTACCCAAATAATTTTAATATGACTAAATTTTTGTTCATTACTTTGTTTCATTGCAGGTTGGTTCTTAGATCTACAGGTATCACTTTTGAGGGTGCTGTACGAGTGGTTATTACTTCACCTTTTGTAGTTTTTACCACCACCGAAAAGTGTAGGTAGATCCTATTTTTGGTCCTGAGGAATTGCCATCTATTAAGAATAAAGGCAAGAAACATGTTGACCTATATTATAAGCGTATAATCTCACATTTTTAGAGTAAGATACGCATTTTCATTTTTAATTAGGGTGATGGCCACGTCTCATTAAAATTATTTTGAGTGGACCACCATTTCCTATTTTAGATTACATTTATTCACCTATCATTAGCACCTACACTACTTTTAAGGCCCTCACACACACTACACCCTTTGGCATAAGGAATAAAGATCTCCGCCAAGAAGGCCCCATCTCGGGCGCCGATCGGGTATTGCAGCGCCAACCCGATAAGGAGCAGACCCGATGATGAAGCAAGACACCTAGCTGGCTGGGTGTGTGAGGGTCTTTTCCAACAGGAGGAGATTCTCCTCTAAAAGTCTCGCTCTATACCATTGTGTGGAGCCTTTGATTGAATATAACCACCTGCTGTCAATATTAGGAACTGCATACTTTAATTGTAGAGATATTATGTTGGGCATGTATGCTGGACCTAAGAAAATAACGCCCTTGATTTCCCTCTCCTTGTTTAAAAAAAAATCTTCCTATAGAAGCCAGGGCACATAACGTCTGCAAGCAAAATTCTGTAAGGCGCCAGGTCTTTCTTGGACCACAGCCTATGCCAATAGAGCAAAGGTCGCATTTTGCTATCCAGTGCTATTGGAAACATGCCTACATCAATAAGCTGTGGGAGGCAGGGAGTGCTTTGGGGTAGGTTCAGTAGAGCTCTCACAAATGTATTTTCAGCTAAGGCGAGGCATTTGGCTGGTTCCTGGCACCAGAGTTCCACACCATAGAACGCCGAGCTCTTAGCCTTGACGTAAATCTCTACTACTGGGGAGTGGTCTAGATTTGGTCTTATAAATTGGAGAATCGTCTTTGACTCCTGATTTAACTTAAGTGTACTCTTGTTAATGCGTAAGTACCATGTAAACTTGAGAGAGCTTGACCCCCAGATATTTGATGTCCTGTGCTTCTTTGAGCGGATCATTCCCAGCCCGAATAGTGCACCTCCAAGAGCTATATGTGCTGAAAGACATTAACTTAGTCTTCTGGACATTCAATTCTAGCCCCCTCTCTTTACAGGAATGTAAAAACCGATCTACCAGGATGTGCAGCCCAGAGGGGGTCTTTGAGATTAAAAGAGTATCGTCCGCAAACAACAAGGTTGGGACTTTTACTCCACCAATGTTAGGAGCATTATTACCCGGGACATCCAAGTGCTTCACTAGGTCCTTAATATACAGTGAAAAGCGAGTTGAAGCTAAGACACAGCCCAGCAGAACTCCCTTCTGGATCCGGATGGGGCTTGTCAATTCACCTTTTCTGCCACATCTGACCAGGGCAAAGTTCACCTCATGTAGTCTTACAATAATTAATAAGATCTCTTTTGGGACCCACATGTTGTTCAGAACGGACCACAATTTTGATCTAGGAATTAAATTAAAGGCTGATTTCAGATCCACAAAGACTACGTATAGGTGGCCCTTCTCTTTGACCACTGTCTTCCAGTAGAGTGTGCAGAACATAAGTATCTGGTCGATGGTACTGTCGAAACCCTGCTTGGTAATCGGACAGAATGTTGTTTTCTACAACCCAATCAGTTAATTTCCCTAAAATTGGAAGGCAAAAAGGTTTTTGTATGTCATCTATCTAATTAATTTGTCTGTAGTTATGTGGAGCTTCCCGGCTGCCTTTTTTATATATGGGTACAATTTCAGTTGATTGCCAAGACTTGGGTAAAGGGGCACCTCTCCAAATAAAGTTAGAAATAAGATTTAAATAAGAAGTCTATACTAGAGACTCTGCAGCAGATAAATTGTCTGGAGTGCCATCTGGTCCTGGATCTTTTCCTGGATCGATGACTGACAGTGCCTCAAGGGATCCTTCAACTGAGATTTCAAGGACATTGACGTTCTAAGAAGCCTGGTACACCCAAATTGGGGGTCTAGATTAGCCATGCTTCCTTGTCAAAGTAAAGCTTTTCCAAATGAGCAACCCACACCTTGGGCTGAACAAAATAATTAACATTGCTTATGTTATGTTTTACTGCCGTTTGCTATTATATTCCAGAATGTTTCGACGTCCCTAGTTCTTGCTGCGGTTACAAGATCATCCCACATCTCAGACTCCCAGGCACATCTTGCATTTTTTAATTGTTGCTTATATTCTCGTCTAGCTTTTACAATGAGGTCTCTGTTGATAGATGTTTATAGCATCAATTACTACTGACTTCACTGATCTACAATGTTTCTTAAACCAGGGATGCGTCTTCCCTATCTTGGAAGGGTCTTTATGCACTTTATAGAAAAAAGTGCCTAGATGTTCAAATAGGTCATCGTGGATTTTTTACATAGGTCTCTGGATTGGTTCTACCAGTTACAGGGCCTGCAATATACCCAATAGAGTCTGCAACCTTCTCATATAGCTGAGCTGTAGTTACAGGATTACAAGAGACTAAGGGCCTCTTTAGAGCCTGTTTGTTGTTGGTAAGAGCTGCCTCTCCCTGATGCCTAGACACGGCCAAAACTATTGGTAAAAAGAGAATTCCTCATCGTCAATTGTAGAACATTATGGTCACTGTTGGTCCTGGGGATAATCCTCATGTCTTTCAGCAGGGGACATAAGTTCAAGGAGATAAGAATATAATCAATTCTACTGGTATATTTATGGCGCTTAAAGGTATGCGTTCCGTCCAGATCAGAGGGCGTCCTGCCATTGCACACTCCTAACACATGGGTCAATTAATGTTAATCCTAAGAGTTGTCACTAAAACAGAACACTTCTTCAATGGCTCTTAATCTTATTGTGGGATCCCCATCACCTTGTCGTCCTCCTCAGTAATACCAGAGTCTGCACTATCTATTGGCTCGTTGCTGACATTAAAGTCTCCTGCTACAATAGACAACCCCCATGGCAAGATATCGTTGAGACACTCCTCTAGATAAGATCATGATTCCGTATGGTAGCTTGTTGTTCTAATATAAACATTAAAGATATATATGGGCTTCCTTGTGGTGGTAATAAACTTTGGCCCTAAAATATCAGGGGATTTCAGGGGCAACCTTAGTACTTCTCAGTTTAACATAGTTCTAACCCATACTGTCAGCCTGCAAGCTGGGCGCCTCTTCCCCGAGGATAGAGACCTGCAGGAACATTTTGTAAACCATGTCCTGTGTACAAAGTCTATGCACCAAGTCTCTTGGAAAATACAGACATCAAAATGATCAACGAATTCTCCCCAGTCTGAATCAGCTCTCCAGTCAGTACTTGATTTGTACCAGGGTTAGCAGGTGATGGGATACCGCACTAATTTTTGCGGAGAAGACTTTACATTTTTCACCATCAGACTTTGACCCAGAGCAGGAGAGAGAACGGCAGAAAAAAAGGTGAAAGAACAGTGAAGAAAGAGAAAATGGCAAGGAAAAACAACCAAAATGAGTGATATAGAGGCAAGAAGTGATTGGGGGTAGAAGAAAGACATGAGGGGGAATCCTGAATGGTGGTATTCAGTAGGTCCTGAGTCTGCCTCCTAAAAATACTTTGTGTTGCTGCACAAATTTTTTAATCAAATTACTCTGTTGTGTCCAGAGGTCGAAGTGTGCGGGATCTGAGTGCCACAACATGCCCATACTTTCATAATTTGAGAAAAACAGTTCTCCCTACTTTTTGCAAAAAGACAATTGTCCTGGGAAGGGTAATTCACATAGCTGAAATGCTGCAGCCGAAGTGTAAGCCAGGGAGTCTACTGTGCTGTGAAACTGAAGGCAGGGCAGGTAGCTAAACCAGAAACAAGCCTTCTTGCCAGGGCGCTTGCTGCCTGCAAGAAATGGAAACTGGTTTATCTGCAAATGTAAAGGCTGCTTGGAAGCAGGTATTGGCTTTAATTGATGGAATCGCCTCAATCTTCCTGATGACACAGATGTTTTTTCTTTTGAGGGGTATTGTAAGGGAGATACCAGCTAAACTGTGAAGTGCCTACTTTTAATACAGTCTGGGTGTTTCCAAAATTTATATTTTGAAGCACTATATACTGCGTGTAATGCGAGTTTAAAATAATGACTTGTATATTCACAGTGCTTTCTGTCACACGCTAGTACCTCATAGCACCAAAAATAAACAAGTTGCTATTCACCACTGCACCAACCAGGATTCAATTCTGTATCTCTCTGGTCACACACACAGACCTCTGCAGTGTTTTAACTAATAGCGATTTCATAATGAACAATAGTGCATTACCCACTGACTAACTTAACTTGTATTTATTTTTCATTTAAGATGTGCGTTTTTTACAGGTATTTACCTAAAGGAGAAAGACCAAAAAAAGTTACAAAATATTTTGTTTTTTAGACATGACTTTGACCCTGCCCTGTGCCTCATTGATCCCACACCCATTGCACGCAATATCAGTTTCTATACTTTTTTTAATGCACTGTGACTGCTGTTTCTGTCCTTTCGTACCTGCAGATCAAGAAGGGTTGAAGCTGTAGATAATGATGGTTAAACACCCAGCCCCCAGGTGGAGGTGTCTGAGGGCGTGGCTAGGGTTGCCACCTGGCCGGTTTTCTACTGGCATCACTGTTATTTTAATGTCCCAGCCGGTACAAAAATTATAAAAATCACCTAAAGCCGGTATTTTTAGCCCTTATTTATACTTACTTCAAACAGCAAATATAGACAGAAAACGCTTTTAAATGTGTTCTAGAGCTGCGTTAACGATCCCCGACTAATAAATAAAGTAAATACAGACAGAAAAGTCAAGTTACAAATTAATGCATTCGATTTTAATAAAGTAAATACAGACAGAAAAGTAATGTTACAAATGAATACATTTTATTTTAATAAAATAAATACAGACAGAAAAGTCATGTTACAAATTAATACATTAATGTTATTTATAGTCCTATTTAGTATGTCCAGGCCTTGGCACCTCTGAAAACTACAACAAATGGCAAGTATTTTCCATTTGTTAAGCTGGCAGCCCTAGGCGTGTCTGATCTGAGGGTTTATTATGTGATTACAGACCTAGCCGTTCAGGTTCACCCACCTAGGCCCAGCGTGGCTGTGCACGTCCCAGCACGAACCAGTGGGTGTAAAGTGATGTCTCTGCTTGGTATCAATACGTCTCTGAGGACGGGTAAGAGCGGATCTGACGCCATTTCCCGGTTTGGTGCTGCCAGTGCGTGTTTGGGACTACGTTGTGTTTGTGCCTGGCCTCCACTCATCAGTGTGGGCGGGGTCTTGAGGATGATGTCACTGCCTGCAATTCAGTCACGAGGAGGTGGCGGTTTCATGGTCTAGTATGTGTCACGAGGAGGTGTGTGGAACTCGTGCACCTATAAATGAAAACAGTAAAAATAAAAAGTCTTCTGACACCTCGCGTTCCGAAAGTAAAACAATTTTTGTTGCCACAGTCTAGCGGAGCCGAAAAAATAACTCTTATAAAAACACAGAACGAGGATAACCGTACTAGGAATTTAAAATATATTGTGATCTTTTCCTGGGAGAAAAAGTATATGCGGTCGATGCCAATGGGACTTGAAAGTTAAGTGCATTGCTAAAGTGAGAGTGCACAAGAGCACTTTACACGCGTGAGCTAAAGCACAGAGCCCTTAAAGCCTAGTTTGCATTAATAGCTCAGGGATTAGAATTTGCCCTTGCAAGACATTGAATATATCCCAAGTCAAGTTTTTAAGTAACCCAGATGCTGACACGCTCTGACCTTTATTATCAGGCAGGATGAAAAGTGCGTCCATCGCCAAATCCTCCATTTGCAAGATAAATTCGAGCCTGTGCTGGGCCTGAAACAGTCTCTCTAGACTTTGAAGCTAAGGAACCAGGTTCGAGTCTTGGCTGAGGCACAGACATCCTGTGACTCTGGGCAAATCACTTAATCTCCTCATGCCTAGAAATGAATGTGTCCGTCTGTAATGCAACTGGTGCTCATGTAAAGCGCTCTGATACCTTCGGGTCGAGTTCGCACTATATAAAACTGCAAAAAACACAAAACAACCTTGGATTTAGATTCTTTTAGTGTTGCAATGAATGCAGATGTGTTTACAATAACTAAAGCAAGTTTGGCAAAACAAATAGGTCTCTTACAGCATTGACTTTAAGCCATGTTGCAAAGCTGCCCGCTGTTGTACAAGATGCCTTAAAAAATTATGTACAGTCAATAGATCTCACCTTTTAGTTTTGCCAGTGCTTGTTCCTATGTTTAAGTATTACTGATGTGAGTGAGCAGAGTTGGGATGAGGGAGAGGGCGTGCTCTGGAGACGGCCGCCGATGCAGTCCCTAGCACCGTGCTCTCCCCTTCTATAGGCCTTTCAGAAACGTGCTGATGGTCCACACATGACGTCAGCCAACCACAGAGACCCTCGGTTTTCACCTAAGCTAGGTAGAAAATTAGGGCCAAGCACCCTGGCTGGCTAAGAATTGAAAGAGATGGGTTACCCCAAAGCAGACATGGCACTTGCAACCCAAGCCCAGCCGGTGGAACGAGCAAAGGTAGTGAGTTAAGCTTATCATCTTGAACTATGGATACCCAAAGGCAGAACTAATCAAAGACTTCAGCTGATCATCACTGGTGGATTATTGCCAAGATTCATACAAATTATCGTAAATTTGAAATTGCTTTGCCCTGCCTGTGAGCAGGTCATGCCCTTCTTTTAATGTATTAACCTGCTGCCATTTGAACTCCAATAAGAGATTTCTTTCATGTGGTTTTATTTGGGTTTTTTTAAACTGAAGGTTTGGGTTTTCTGGCCGAGTGGCCCGAGTGTTTGGACCTGGAGAACCAGGTTTGATAACTCAGTCGACAGCTCTGGCTGTAAAGCCACATCCTCTCCGGAGGTCTTCTGCCTCAGTGCTTAATTTGTGGTTTTTGGTGCTTAGCACCGGCACTTCATCATCAACACAGGCACTTTTAATGAGCACCAGTTAAGGACACATTCATTTAGTGGGAGATCTGCCCAGAATCACAGGGTGTTGAGCCGACACCGAGACTTGAACAAGGTTCCCCAGCTCCAAAGTCGGCAGCTCTGGCCATTGCGCACATCCTCTCCCCACTTTCATGGTTAGTAGTTGTTTCTGTTTTAGGCAGCGCTAACAGGAGAAAAGGGCGGGTGCATGCTGCCTCTTGACGAGAGCCCCAGCACTTTTTTTTTACAAATTGACCACTGTTCTGCCTGATTTCCACCCCCCCCCCCCCCCCAACCCTGCCTTTGGTATTTCGCATGGATTTACGCCTGGCAGGTGGCCCCTCCTAGCCATTCACCTGTGGGTGCAACATCTTGTGGAAGAAATGGGGGAGAGACAAGTGCTCAAGCTCCCACTACTCTCAAATACTAGTTTTGGGGACAAACCCCAATAGAAGGATGAGCTGTCTCAGCCTCATTTACCTATGCCTGTTTTTTTTGTTAATCGTGAAGCAGGCCCATTGACACGTCATGTTAAGTCAAATCGGTCAGTTAGAGAATCCCTGAGAACCAAGGCCCTGTCAGTGAATGAGCCGGCCAGCTGCTAAGTCTCCCCAAGTCACCCCTCCTCAAACCTCCCTCCCCAAGGCTGAGTCTGCGAAGAGGTCACCTGGCTGTCTCGGAGGGAAACACCTGAAGGTCAAAGAACAACCATGGCACCAGATGCTGAAGTGATTAGTGGTTCTCACAGAAGACTCCCAGGGAGGTGGAAGGCCCACACGAAGCGGCAACGGCAGGCGCCCAACGTCTAATGAAGACGAGGGGACTGTGATCCTCCGAACCCGCATGATGGACGAATGCTCATACCCTGCTGGTGGATGCATTTCCACAAAGCGTGTTTTAAAAGGTGGGATGTATTCTGTTGAGGCCTCTTCTGCATATCTCTCTTCCATATACCTTTTGGAGAAATTTCTAGCAGGGGTGCAGTCCGGAGGGACCACCTCCAGGAGATCACAGCACCCGGTGTGCAGGTGAGGCAAATGTCCAAAAGCTGGTACGCCTACTCAGGCTGTGCTCATTGTACCCACATATTTAGTGCTTGCACCAAGTCTTAAGCCTGATTCTAAGCACTCCCATTGTCTGCACTTACGTGTCAGCCACACTGTAATTTCACAAGCAAGAGGGTTAGATGGTGCCAGTGACAACGTGGGGCAGGGTATGAGGAATGTGGGAGTGACCAACAAAACGACAGACAGCTGAAGGAGGGCGGGATGGGCAAGCAATACCTGGGGCATGGGGGGCAAGCAACACCACGGACGACAGGAGTGGGATAGAAGAGGGTACAGGGAAAGCACGGACAGTAGGCAGGAGGAGGGTGGGACGGAGCAAGCAACACTGGTATGGCGAGCAGAGGGTGGGTTGAGGCCTGCAAACACTTGCTCTCCTATGGAATGCAACAACTCAAATTAAAAGAAAAAAGTACCTCCAGAAGCGCGTGGTCAGTAGAAGGACACTGACCGCGCACAAGTAGCTGTACTTGGTCCATGCTCCACAGAATAGACCAACAGATGAAGAGGAAGGGAAACTGGGAGTTGCTGACCAATGCGAACCAAGGATATGAGATTGAAGTTGAAGCCAACCAACGGTAAGTAACAGTCAGTCTCTAAGCAGAATTCCCCAGAACAATAGGCCGGCAAGCGATAACACATCCGCTGTCTTAGGGGAGACCTAAAAATCAGTGTATTGTCAGTATGCTGGAGCAGCTGCATATACAGTGAATGAGCCTAATTTTGGACGGACTGATCTGGCGGACAATCCGCAGTGCAAAGACTGAGTAACTGAAGTGCTAAAACACACCTTTGTTCCAGACCATTGTTAGTAAAAAATACTTTAGTGGTCTGCCTTCCCAGTTCTATTGATATATGAAGGTATTGCTATTTGTATAAAGCGCTGCAGTACTTTCGTAATCTGAGCACCCTTTGGTGTGTGTGTGTGTGTGTGTGTGTGTGTATGGGAATGCCGCCATTTTGTTGTGTATGCTCAGGGCCACTGGAATTATGCGGCAGTGGTGGGCCAAATTATGCAGCAGGGTTGAGTAAATTATGTGGCAAGGAAAAGCAAGTTATGCGGCTTGATGTGGCACACCTTTATAGTATTTCTTCATTATTTTGTCATTTTTAAACTTGTTAACACTGTCTGGACATTGGCTGCCCCTCATTAGTACCACTTTAACACCCAAATTTAGCAATAAGCAACAGAAAGGTGACCAGTCAAACTTTGCGAAGGGCCTTCCACTGCGCAACCGCACGTTTCGCTGCGTTTTTAGTAACTTTTGTACCGTTTGAGTTGGAAGCAAATCATTTTTTTGTTCAAATCTGCAGATTATGCAGCAGATGACGGATTAGGTGGTAAATGCGGCAAATCTATAACTATGTGAGAAAAACACAGCACAATCACATAATTCCAGTGGCCCTGTGTATGCTGCTGGTGTGTGTTGAGTTGTATTAGTTTGGAGGAAATGAACAGTACATTATCAATTCTATATTGATAATGTTTCCACCAGTGGCGTAGCCAGTGTGCCCCCGGAGATGGGCCCTTGGCCGCTGTTGGAACTGTGAAATACAGACATACAATAATAATCAGGGTTCAGTGCCACTGCACCTGCTGCACTAATGATATCTACGCCTCTGGTGTCTACTTTAAATAGAGCAGGTGGCATCTTGTAGGAGTGACTCTCTTTACAGTCATATATCTTAAATTTGCTGTATCTCCAAGTCAGATATCCAACATCCCCCTCCACCGCCCCCTTACAGTCATACCCTGTGCCCTTCCACCTCCACCATTAGTCATTCTTTTCCTCTGAGCACTCTGCCCTGCCTGCTCCACCTTCATCACTGCACTATCTGCCCTTCAGACTCTCCAGTTATTTGCAATTCGATTTACATGCAGCTGGCACTACAAAGACCTAGATTGTGCAGTACGTGTCCCTCTTGTTTAAACACTGTAAAGTCATGCTGCCCTCGTCGGCGATCTCCAGGACTCATTGGGTGTGAAGTCCATTTTCTCCTGGAACTCCATGTGCTCTTGTCCCGCTCTTGGCTTTAATTCATTGGTAAAACCCAGTATTGGGATACAGAACTCTTCAATTAGTGGTACAGACAGAGGGCCTCTTAAGCAGAGTATTGGATGTCCACTTATCATTTGTCTCTTGTTGATTTTATCTTAATTTTTTTGTGAAGAGCTACCTGCACAAATACAGCCATCCGTTAAAGTGCTACAGCTTTTATTAATGCTTCCTTCGTAGGGACAGTTGTCCTGCATTTCTCGCTGCCACTGATGGATATTGCTTAACAGTGTTTGGTGCAAGAATTACACAGTCTCTGTTGAATTACATTTTGTGGATTCATTTTTTAATTTGATTAAAGACCACAGAAATCCCCAAAGCAAGTGCCATTACATTAATCTCCAGTTAGTACGAACCATTTGGGCCCTGGCAGCATTGGGCTACATCTTCCATCTTAGATGCTTTTTAACTCGTCGCCTGCCCTGATGAAGAGACTCTAAGTTATTCATATGGCATCAAAACGTCAGTACTTTTCAAGCAGCATAACTATACACCTAGAATGTTCAACCATACTTGCTTATGTTCTAATCAAAGATCAGTTAGTCTGGCTCTTAGGCAAAAAAAAAAAAATGTCACCACTTGTTCTTACTATAACCTTGTTCCTTTTAATTTCTATTGTTCATATGTCACTTATTACATAATATAATGTAATGTAGTTTTTTGAAGTGACCATCAGCTAATTGCTTGGGCTCTTAAACTTTTGGTGCAAAATCTTTCTACGGTGGGAGGGTTTCTCAAGTGTAAGGGTTCCATGGAGGCAAAGATAAATATATGCCTGTGGGCATGCCATGTCCAGAGTCTCAGTGTGGTGAGGAACCAGTCTACGGATAAGGTCTTGGGGAGGGGGTTTGCAGCCTGACATCCATCTTTTTTTTTTTTTGTTGCTAGCTTTAAACTTTGTTGTCAAATATCCTAGTGTTCATTTTATATTCTAGTTTTGCTTCATGGACAGTTTTCACCCCCGCGAAATGTGCCTGTTGGGTCAGGTTCCAGTCCCAATGCTTCCTTTGTAACACCTGGTTTTGGGTGTAGTGAAAGCCACAACATGAGCACTAAGTACTTTATGCAGATTCCAGGCCCTGCCCTTCTTCTAGACCTTTAGCAGCAATTAAGTCCTCTGAGCTCTTTTGGAATTTCCCCAAAATATCAATTTTTCCGACATGTAGAACCCTCAGTATTATCCACTTGCCCTACAATTTGCAATTGAGGCAATAACTTTTGGATGGTGCTAAATTCTATCTTACAGAATTGCTCCTTCCTGACTGCTCAAACAACATACGTTAGGAAAATGTATGCATTCTCTAAAAATGTTTTTTTCCACCAGAAGACCCGAGAGACCACAACCATGCTGTCCTTTTCTTATAAAGTTTAAGCAGGCTGCCTGAGGTTTTGTTGGCCTCCACAATAGTGTTGAATCAATTACATTTTTTACATATTTATGTTGGTTCGTGGTCTGCAAATCTTTGCACGTTACTTTAAAAATGTTTTTAAAAAACAATAAAATTAATGTATTAAAATGCTGCCTTTTAAAAACACTGATTAAAATGCAGTTGGAAAAATATACAACAGTTTATCAGACGTTAAAAAACGCTCTACATGTTAAGTAATGAGACAAATTACAAAGTAATGTTTTAAAGTGATCCTAAAATGTGTAGTTGCTTACAAAAGATAATTAATACCGAATATTAACATTTCATAAATATTCCAAGCAGCCACTAGCCTAGAGTTCATTGTACTTTGTGGCAAGAACTCGGTGCAGTGAACGATACAACTGAGAGAATTGACCGGGCACATTGCCCGGTACAAACGGTTAATTTCCGTCATGTGTTTGTAGATCATGTGTCATGGAAACAGCTCCTTGAAGGTTGCACAGTGTGTGTTGATAACAAGGGCACACAAAGCCATAATCTGTGTACTATTTTTTTCTAAGGCGCAGGAACAAATGGGGCAGATTCCTTTAAGTACAGAGTCCTTCAATCGCGAGATATGTTGGGGTGGTTGTAGTAAAAATCTTTTTTTTTTTTTTTTAAATACCTCCCTGTGATTTTTAGGAGATGATATTTCCGCACGATATCTTTTAGAGCCAGTCCATTTAAAACTGCAAAATGTAAGCCCTGTACACATGTCCAGGAGGTGCCTTCTGCGACGGTGAAGGCTGTGAAGTGCCGTCATCTTTTTGACATCTTCACCATTTCCTTCACCGTCCACTACCATATTTAGTTTAAATATAACCACATAAATCGCTTTTAGTTTTCAACAAAAATAATGCTCCAGAATTGAAGAGCAGAACTACTTTCTCCCTCATTGGATAGTGGAGAGTTTTTGTCATCTAAACCGTGACCTAAGAGTACATTAGGAGATACTTTACTCAAAAGATATTTGCATCTCAGAAACAACAGACTTGGTAATAGATCAACACTGAATTACCAGCAATAAGTTGTGCTTTAACTTCTATGGAGAACATCTGATAAGATGAAGAGTTTCTCTAACATAAAATACATTTTAACTTTAGGAGGAAAGCTTTTGATAATGGAGTTAAAGAGCGCAGTAGCCCCAGATTTTCTGTTGCATCTTAATGGTGCTCCAATGGACATATGGTCCATCTCCAACCTCCTTATGCGGAGGGAATCTCAGAGATGCCTGCACAAGCATCCACCTTTACTACCCAGAATGTGCACACATGAGAAAGGTATGGTGTTTACAGCCTAAATTCAGGGCTCCAAGAACGTTTGACCTTGTCTGTGCTGGAATGTAGTGACATCATCACAGAAACCCAACTACTACTGACCTAGCAGAAACGGTCCTTTCCTTGTTCCATGACCCACGTGAATCACACTTGTTGGCCACCGATGTCTCGGGGAACATTTTCAGGAAGTACAGTGTTGGGACAGTTGCCGTTGGGCATGGATTGAAGTCGCTTTTTATTTCTTAGGCATAATGACGTGGGAAGGGTTGTGAAGTGTGTTGCCTTTTGGACAATTATTGTGGTACAAATGTGTTTGACTAGCACAAATTCTCCTCTCCGCTCATTCCCCAGGATAAATGTCTTCTATATAGATTAGTGGTATTTGCGGTTTCCCTTGTGCTCGGCTTCCACAGGTGAGTAATTGAGGACTGGAAGCTTCTTCAACTCTGGTAAGACATTCCAGTTAGATCCTCCCTCGACATGGGTGAAATTCTATCCGTCTGTCCTATTACTTATGTAAACTGACACGATTAAGGGCTCACTTTCTAATATATTCGTGTCGGAAACATATGATGATATGATGCTTATTAGCTGTTGGCAGTATTTGATTTTTTTAATTGACTTTATGACATAAACATGTAGAAATGGTGTGGGTTTTTAAAAATACTGTGTTATATGGAACTGTGGATAAAGAACCCTTGGGTGTAAATTGAAAGGTATCCCTTTCTTGTGACACTTAATCTTTAAAAGACATGCACTGGTGTTAGTTACCCATGGATATAAGGTCTCCTAGCTGGGGAAACTGCAAACCTGTTGCTTTTGGAATTGCAATAAAAAGATTTCTCTTAAAACACTCTTCGAGGTAGATGTAGCTCAAATGGTGGCCATTTTGGATAGGTGAACCTTGAATGATAAATGCGAGTGACCCTTCCACAGATGTTTCCTTTACAAAAGAATGTATGATGTTGCTAAATCTTCCTCCATGGAGATGTCTCCAGGCAACAGCATGTAACCATATAGTGTATATTCCAATGTGGTTAAGTGTGTGCCACAAAGGTTCACCATACACAGCAGCAGTTCTCTCATTTAATTATCACAAGACCTACCACCCCAAATGTGTGGTCTGTCAGTGTATCCATATTTAGAGCAGTGCTTAATTTGAGCCGGTTGTTTCCGGTGCTCGGCATCGGCACTTAATTATCAACACCCACACTTAGGACAGCCTGCCACATGGTGGCACTGTTTGTCTACTATAGAGACGAGTACAACAGTTCGTTATTAATTCAATATACCTTAAAATGGCTATTACCTACCGTCCAAGCCATTCCTACAGCTTTAGGGGCCTTGTATAGTCCAAACTGTCACACTTGTAGGGTTTCATGGCTAGTAGTTGTATTACTTCTGTCACAGGCGGTGCTGACAGGAGCATTGGGCTGGTGCAAGCTGCCGTGGCCTCCTGACGAGAGTTCCGGCACATATTTTTTCACAAATTAAGCACTGATTCAGAGGTGATATATAGAATGGCAGTATGCTGCAGGCACGGGTAGCTATTTGATTTCAGAGGTTTTTTCGTAGGACAATCTATTGAAAACCATTTTCCCTAAACTGCCTCTAAGGTTCTCACTATTATGTGGGTTTCACATTTTTTTAGGTTAAGTAATTTCTAAATAGTATTTGTTTTTTAGAAATGTATAATGCGATTTTGCACCTAAATAGTTATACATTATTTTTAAATTGGTACGCATGTAGGACAAAATATGGAAATTCGGGGTCATCTCGTAATCAGGAGAATAACGTACTGATCGACTGCTTTCATACATAGATACTGATAAGAAAACGCCAAGAGCCAATACTGGATGTTATGTTTCTTTTTGATATTTTAATTTCTACTCAATTTGTGGTAAGCTCCTCATCGGAGAAATAATAGGATCATCCCTTTTTCTCTTCTCTTTTCTCACACTCCATCTCTTCCTACAGAATGTTCCAGACTATATACGATTATATTTGGTGGGACAACCTCTGGCTGCCAGTGAATCTAACCTGGGCCGACCTTGAAGACCATGATGGGTTTGTCTACGCCAAAGCTTCAGACTTGTATGTCTCTCTTCCAATGGCCTTCTTTTTCCTCATCATACGACTTCTCTTCGAAAGGTGCGTAGCCGTTGGCGTTGTACTACACTACCCCTCATTGGTCTTTGACATAACCATTGTCCAAATTGTAACCTTGCTGGGCTCTCCGCCTATGAAAGGGTCAACTGCAAAACTACAACAAAAACTGTGACCACTAAAATTAAATATTTCCATAGTTAGTTTCTCGCTGTGCATTTAGCAACTAGTGATTGGCGCACAAGGCCATAATGGATAATGATCAGGAAAATGGTCACATGGGTGTTTCAACAACCATTTACTTCCATACCATCCTCCTCAGGATTCATGTTTAAGTTAACAGATAAATCAGCTATTTTTTTCATCCCTCAGTTTCTTGGGCTTAATGATGAATTACAACATTGGGCCATCGGATCCACAGAGCAAATCCTGTTCCACACTGTAATTTGTCAATGGGTTGAAGTCCTCCGCACCAGTTGAAATCTGCTCCCTGATTCTTTCGCATACATCTGCTTTTCGTACAGATTATCTACACAGCAGTGCCCATTACAGTGCCGATTACCTTACAGAATATGATGGCTGACCAGAAAACATTGTCGGGGTGCTAATGATCTTTCTCAACAAGGTCTTGGTGCTAAGGATCACCTAATACAACTTATTTTCTCAGCACGGAGGAGATTACAGAGCGCATTGTTGCATAGTTGATTTCCCAACACACAGTCTCGTTGCAGGATAAATCACGAAAGTCCTAGTTGTATTGCTATTGACATTACAGAACGCACTGTTTCAGTGCTAACAAACAGACAAAACTCATCTCATTTTGAGATCACAGCAAACACTGAGTACTAAGAATTCCTAGAACATCCAGCACTCGTACTAAAAGTTCTCAGATCAAATTTGATTTGCAATGCACTTTGTGCATAACGAGTACCGCCCTCTTTACAAAATGATTTGTATATGCAAAATCTTCAGGTAAGTCAAGCTTTTCCAAGAATACCTCAAATCAGTTATTAAAATCCCCTAGGGAGCTTGTATCAGCCATTAACATTATCCGGTGTAGGGATTCAATTTGATGGAGAGCTCATCCTGATGGTGTCTTTCCAGCAGTAATGAACTTGACCTAAATCTTGCCCTCCATGCGCCACCTGTGAAATTCTATCCCCGTCCAGAACCTACTCACTATCTTTGTTGGTTAGCCTTGAAGTGCACACACCTAGTAGAGTAGCCAACATTTTAATTTCCTTTAATCCATTTATGCACTGCATTCTTCTCCGACACGTCTCAAGACACCAACGTGTACGAGTGAGTCCAAATCAAGCAGCACTCTCTAACCATGTCCATTAACCAATATATCATAACATCGCATGGATATTGTCCACGTGCAATGCTTTATTGTGCGCAGCTCCCATTATTCTTTACATATGCAGAGGCTGCAATGCACACTGACCTCTTCTATCACACCTACACCGACATGTTTCGGCCGTAGGTCCCATGCATATGTCTGCCTTAATATGCAGTTCATCTTGAATGGAACATATTCAATAAAGTAACTCAGTTCAGCGCTTCGGATTTAATTCTTCAGAATCACAGTGCAGTGTTCACTGTGCTACAATCAAAGCATATCACACTCATGCCCGCTCGCTTAATCGTAATGTATATAGTCGTAGCAAATCGAGATGAAATGTGGGCAACAGATCCAGAGTAGAGCAATGTAAAATGTCTTTGATTGTTTCAACGTTGAATGAGTAGTTTATAGTAGCCCTCAGAAACTTGCAAGCGCATACTGCTGGCAGTTTAGGTATGGTATCAACTCAGTTTTTCTGCAAAAGAACACCACGAAGCTAGGTCTCTATATATGTGTGATTCTATTTTCTATCTCTTGCACTCTTTCTCTCTCTTTCTTTTTTGAAGCACTCTTTAATGTGTGTTAACTTAAAAATATATGAAGGGTTTTTGATAAACTCCTTGCTATTATTCTCATTTTCAACAACTCTTACAGATTTGTGGCAACACCGTTTGCAAGAGTTTTGGGGGTGAAGGAGCAAATGAAGTTAAAAGCATCACCCAACGCCACATTGGAGAAGTTCTACAAGTCCTCCACAAAGCATCCCAGGCAGGTGTGTATGGACAGCTGATAACTGTTTGCTCTGACTTGGGAGAGTTTCAAAGGTGCCGTTTGTTCGTGGCGCCGGGCTTACTCTGTAACATGGTCCTAAGCGCTGCCTCTTTTCCAGGGTCCTCTGTGCCTAATCAGTTGTATAGTCTTATTTATGAAACTCGACCAAAGGAGTCCCTTCTTTATAGATCAGGAGATTGTGAGCACTGTAAGAAGGCTTGGTCTACTGGAGGAGGACTTCAAAACTCGAAGCACTTTGAGAAAATCCTTTTTGCGCAGAGAAGGTACCTGTAACCTAAATATGACTGATTTCTTGCCCATCTTTTTTTTTTTAGTACTACAAGATTTCTACTGCACTTGTAATAAGGCGGAAGGGATGTCCCGTCACGTTTGTAACAGAGTAACCCATCCAGCAAACTCTAAATTAGGCCCTTTGATTTTGGGCTTTGGTTTTCAATGATGGCCTTGTCGGCTACGATAGGTTAACTCCCTCACTCATGACCTCATCGGCCAGGGGACTTGTGACCCCCTACTGCGGGCTCCCTGAGGTCTTCTAGTAGCAACGTCAGATTTTCAAGAATAACCACTTCTAGCTTTTGGGATTAAATGCATCCAAATGTATCCAGTGAACACTTGCTGATAATCAAACACAACTACAGCATTCATGGCCCACGGTGCACCACATCTATGGAACTCGATCGGGGCCCTCAGCTCTTTGGCGCAAGCTGCCCATTTTGACTTTTTCTATCAGCAGAAGTAGATCATTCGGGGCTGGATAAGGTCAGACTACTCACTGCTCTGTAAAAAAGGCAGCATGAGGGCACCACAATGAAGGAAATAACCCATTGGCATCATGGTGGAAGCAAAGGCTTCCAAGCCCTTTTCACGTAAATCAATGGGGGCTGGTGCATGGGTGAGATACATCGAAGGAGACTGGGAGAAGGAATGAAGGGAATGAAAGAAAAGGCGTGTGAGCGAAGCACTGGGAGATATGGTGAGCCTGTGAGAGGGAATGGGATTCGTGGTGGTGAGTGACTGAGGAAACAGGAGAGAAGAGAGTGAGCGTTGCAGAAAAGTGCAAGGAGGAGGTGAGTGAGGAAGACTAGCGTAAATGGTGGTGATTGGTAGGCGGTGGCAGAGATGGGGATGAGGAGGACACTGAGAGCTGGTAGGACTGAAGACAGCCCAGGGAGAGACGCTGCGAGTGACCGAGGCATGCAGAGGAGGGCTGAGACCTGAGAAAGCACTGGAAAGGGTAAGAGTGCAGGCTACAAGACGGCTGATGGTCAGTGGGCATAGTGTGGGAGGGCTGGTGACAAATGTGGGTCAGGTATATCCCTATATCCCTGGAAGGTTAATGATGAGTGGGACAAGCACTTGGATGGACAGTTTGGTGTAAAGCTACACACTAGCAGGGCTAGACAGCCCCAAGATTGCTTTGGGAATCGTTGTGGTGAGTCTGCAATGTTCTGGGAGGGCTGGTTCATTAACGTTGGAGAGACAGAGTGAGTTATTAGCAGGGCCACTGGAATTATGCGGCAGGGGAGGACCAAGTTATGTGGCAGGGGTGACTAAATTATGCAGCAAGAAGCACCAAATTATACGGCGTAATGTGCTATATTTTGCCATACTATTACTTCATTCTTTTGTCATTTTTATATGTGGTAGCACTGTCTGGGCAAATATTTCACCTTAATTGTACCAATTTAAGACCCAACTACAGTAATGAGCAGTTGAAAGATGACCAGTCAGCCTTTTGCGAAGGGCTTTCCACTACGCAGAGACGTGTCGCCACGCTTTTACTAACTTTTGATCCATTTGAACTTGAAACAAAATGGGTTATTTTGGTGAAACCTGCAGATTGTGCAGCAGATGATGGATTATGTGGCAAATGCAGCAAATCCATAACTATGCGAAAAACGCTGCGGCCGCAGACTCTCATACTTCTGGTGACCCTGGCTGCTAGTGAGTAGCCCTGGTATCAGGCCCTGGATAGGTTAATGTGCCATACTCTGACACTGATGGGTGCTGGAATGTGGTGACCAGGTTAGGCCCAAGAGGGCCAGTGATGAGAAAGGTGGGATGACTTGTGGTGAGGAAGGCAGCCACTGGGGGGGATACTTGGAGGTGGATGAGGAGTAATACTTGAAATAAGTAATGGGCAGGTGGGCAGCGATTAGGTGTTGTGTATAATAGTACAGTGATGGGCTAGTGATTTAGGGAGGCAAGGTCAGGGAAGTTGTTAATGTACGATTGCTTATTATTATATAAATTGAGTCAGGAGGTAACTGACTCATTGCAGAGCACAGGCGTTGGACATTAGTAGCTTTAATTTTTCATATTGTGCCCTAATGTGTAAGAGAGCATGGGAAAGATGGGGGCTTCTAAAGTGCCTGGAGGACTACTGGTAAGTGGGAAAGCTGCCCAGAGCGCGATAGTGTGGAATGCAGCTAGCAACTGGAGGAACAGTGTGGAGTGCATCAGACCCTGGCAAGGCGTGTGATGTATGGGAATCAGTGAGTTTGGGAGATGACGCCTAGGCCTCGTATAAACTTCATGTCCACCTGTCAATTCTACAGAATTACCTCGAGCATCTTTCAAAGCAGACTGGCCACTCTGTGCGGCAGGTGGAGCGCTGGTTTCGTTGCAGGCGGAATCAAGATAGACCGAGCACCCTCAAAAAATTCCGGGAAGCCTGGTAAGTTCAGTATAATCTAAAATCAATGTGCTGCATGTTTTCCTGCTGCAGAGCAACTCTGGGGCTTTGCAATTTTTGGAAGCCACTGGCCACACCACTGGCTTCCATTGGGGCTACCCTGATAACATGCCCACGGCACTGGTCCCACGTTCTCTACAAAGACCTAAAACTGGATCAGTTTGTGTTGAATCCGCTCAGATCTGGTATTGCCTGGTACCCACTCTGTCTTCAGGAGACCAGGCACCTTGGAAAGACCCTTTTATAAGCTCTGTCCTCAGCTGCTGGTGTCTCCATGCCCACTTCTGTTAACTTAGTTCTGTTTGACTTTGGACTTTTGCTTTACATGATGAACTTGTTGGGCTAGGATTGGTTGAGTCCCTCCCTGTGCTTCCTGTCATCTGCTGCTTAGAATCTGGGTAACCCCTGTTCTGGGCTCCCGCATGACGCTATTATCCAGGGGCCAAGTGACCGATTCCTTGGGCTCCCCGATGTCATCGCTGTGTTCAGATGACCATTTTTGCCTTTTTCATGATGTCACTGGTCTGGGATTCCTGATGATATCATCAGACTAGCACCAGGTGACCAATGTGCTTGCCTACCTCATGATGTCATCGGCTTGGGATCCGGTTGCATCTGCCCTGGGTTCCATCATGACATAATCTGCCTGTGATCACATGACCCGCCACAGTAGGCAACGTGATGTTGCCTTCAGCCTTCGATCAGGTGACCCTTGGATAGTACTATTGATGTCCGCTGCCCAAGATCTGGTGCCTCTGTCCTCTGCTCTCTCATGACATCATCCCGTAGCATCCAGTGACCTCTCTGCTCCTTATTATATTAAGAGCCTTTATTGTTAAATTCGGCTTCTGTACTGTGTGATTTATAAAGGTCTTGATTTTGAGTGGGAGGCCGAAGGGAGTCAAAATAGCCCCCCTGTGCTGAATGAAACAGGGGGCATTACAGGTAAGGGGATAAACAGTCAAATGAATTCTTAGTTGTGGCAGAGATGAGATTTCTTTGACTGATTGATTGATTACACTCGCCCATAGAGTATTGCTAAATTACTTTCTACTTGGGACAAAAAACAAGAGATTTTACATGACCAGAGATGAGATTTGGATTGACCTTTTCAAGATGAATTTGAAGCCCTGTCAGATTTCCCAGGAAACGTAATCAATGCAATGCGGGTACACGCCCCTTTCACTAGAACCTGATCTCTTACTACCTTTCCGTCAAAGAAAACAAGCTATTGAAGTTACTTACTCTGAAACCTGTACAGTTTTCATTTTCTAGTTCCCCAATTTCCAGCATTGTACCCCAATTGTTTAAGCCTCTCATTGTTAATGTGATTTATGTTACATCTATGTTTTCCATGTCTGCACATGCTCCGTCTCTTTGCAACACTGGGCCCTCCATTGACCTGCTTCGGCCATAAAGAAAAAAGGATTTTAGCTTTAAGAACAGACAGGCTGGATATTTTCGCCACGGCAAACCAGGAGAACTCACTTGAATTGAACAGGAGATATCGCAGATGGGACAAGTCATATGGGATGTTGGTGGATGCGGCCATGATTGTCATGGTGATGTTCTGAGGCCATATATGTTGCAGGTTGTGTTAAATAGACTGGTTGGGATTTAAGAAGTTAGTCTTATTGAAAGATTGAAGGGTTACAGATTTCATATAGTGGCATCTCATCGGTTGCTTCATGGTGGGCCTGACATGTTTCAGCTTCTAACTCATGGCTTATCAGGACTATTCCTTGTGGTCCGTTTCGCCATAGGTTATCTTGCTGCCTTAGCCTGTCTTGTTACAAGTTGTTACTCATTGCATCCCACTACATTGTGTCCACTTGTGGTTTGTCATATGTTGTGTTGCGTGGAGGGCATGTCACATGCTATTTCGGGAGTGGATCTGTCACAGATTGTCTCCTGTGTTGTCTCAATGCATCTTGTAGACACAACTAAAACATGGTGGGTGGAATGCTTGAAATGGCTCCTCTGTGCAATTACAGTCATGGACCAGCCATATGCAGGCCATCCTCAGCCACTCCTACAGGGACTGGTCAGAACAAGCTGCCACAACAGTTACCTCAGAACTTGAAACCTCAGTGATGAGGCCGAACAACCCCGAAACTGGTCTCTTGTAGCTTATGTTTGTGTTCAGAGGTGTCTGGTCTGGAAGCTCAGTCTGGATGGTCCCCTGCCCCAGGTTTTGGTTGTGTTTGGGGAAGATTAGAGTAGTGTGTTACATGACTTTGAGTTGTATTGTAGCTATGGGGGTGCTATGAATGTGTTTAGTGCCATTACTTAATGACAGGATGCATTTTTTCTTCTGGTGTGTCACAGGTTTAGTATTGTGCATGTTACAAGTTGGTTCTGTAATCTGGTGTGTCATTGTCAGAGTTCCATGGCCTTTCATGTCACAGACTGTCTAGTAGATAGTTGTGGCATTTGCCAGGTTGTCCCAAAGCTTGGTTTGTGCCATTTCACATGCTGCCTTGTGGCGCAATATGGTTTGCTATCTGGGTCAGAGAATCGCATGTTGCTCTGGTGCCTGGCATGTTCTTTTTTTGTCTCACATGGGCTTACTTGCACCGGTAGTGTCCCTTGGCCTGGACGAACCAATGGTGTTCATAACTTGGTAATATGCTATATTTAAGGCACCCAGTTTTCCGTTTTTACTGGTTTTTACATATCAATACAGACCGAAAACAATGTATTTCCTGTCTGTATTTATTTTAAAAAGAAGAAAAATACTGAAAATTGTGCTTCTAAAGAGTGACTTTCCATGCTGTCTGTTGTGAATTCCAAGACAACAGGTGAGCAGATAGACAGTATGGGGAGTTAAAAAACAAGTTAAGATATCTTTAATTACAGGCATATGTTGAAATATATTTGCAGTAAATTGCTAATATTTACCTGTAGTTGTAGTGTTTTGCTATATTTGGGTGCTGACTTTGCTAAAACGCGACAGGCATCAAAGTGTGAGTGCATGTTTATCAGTTAAATAAATGTGGAAATGTACAGTTTTTGACTCCACTTATTCAAAAACCACAAAATAAACATGGATAAAGACTAATGATATGCCCAAAAAATAAATATTGATAAGTACAGACGGAAATGTTGAAAAAATAAATATCATAAAACCGGGAGCCATAGTTATGTTGCATCTCCTATCTGGAATGTCTCCTGTAGTGTCAAATGGCCTGGCATGATGCATGTTGTCATTGTCTCACACCTGGTGTATTGCAGGTTTTCAGTGACCTGCAATGGCTTTACACATGTTTCTTATGATCTTACACAGTTTTACTCGTATGAGGTCCAATGGCGGCCTTGTAGAGGTTTACCAGTTGTAACTTGTGGCCGATGGTCACAGGTGAAGGCCCTTGGTCTGATATATCCTTGTCAGAGGGTCTGCAGTTCCCGCTCACCAGTGTCTTTTCTTTTTTGAAGTTGGAGGTTCACCTTCTATCTGGTTGCGTTCATCGCTGGGATGGCCGTTCTTGTGGACGTAAGTATATAGCGTGTCTCTGCTCTGCTGCGTGTTGCTGCTGCTCTTGTAAAGATGGCAGCATGGTCTCACGATTATCCCTCTTCCTTCCCGCAGAAACCATGGTTCCACGATCTTCATGAAATTTGGGCTGGATTCCCCAAGCAGGTGAGTGACCTAGGGTGCTGCTGCGTGTGTCGCCACCAGGAGGTAGTACGCACACAATGCTCTGAGGAGCTGAGCATATAAAGGGTTCACGGTGTAACACTGGACTGTAACTTGATCAGGGGTACGACCTGTATATAGGTTATGGCCTTCCATGGCGTTACCCAATGGGCTGCTTGCAGCCTGCATAGTGGAAAGATCTGTGCAGTATTCATGGCCTAGAATGGGCAGGTTCAGCCTTTAGGGACTAGGTTGTGACCTACACCTTGATACTGGCTAGCCAAGGCACTCACAAAAGTCAGGATTTTCACTGATTGTAGAATGCTAATGTGAGTTCAGTCTATGGGGTCATGGCCTGCATGGGGATGTGACATACAAGGGGTAACAACGGGTGCGGTCAGCATTGTGAAAGTCATCATGGTGGGATGTGGTTCACGTGCGGCACAATCTTTTGATAGGTTACAGGAAAAAGAGCTTGACTGGGGGCCTCGACCACAGAACATGGATGCCACTTACACAAACAGTAACCATATATTTTTATTTTCCTCTCAGACACTATTGCCATCGCAGTACTGGTATTACATGATTGAACTCGGCTTCTATTGGTCACTGCTGTTCCGTGTTGCCTTTGACGTGAAACGAAAGGTGGGTTTATTTATTTCTGTGCGGTATGAGATGCAAACCTTTCCTATGAGGGTGTTGGAGCACTGTACATGCATGCATCGGAATACAAAGAGATACAGACGAACTGGTTACCACAGCTGAGTGCATCCTAGAAACATACTCAGTGCTAAAGAGCACAACCACCACACCGATCATTCGATCCGTCCCGACTTCGGACCAGATTTCTAGTGCAGAGCTGTTCAACTGGGCTAGTATTACTGCAAATGCAAGCGAGATGCTTGGCTGCACGAGGTGGGTGGATTGGTTGTCTGCAAGCAGAATATGGAGTTTGAGTGAGTCAGCTGCAGATATTGCTTGGGTTGTCCACTCTGCTTGACTCTGGTTGGCTATCATCTGTTAGGGTGAGTAATTCGCTCCTTTCTCGGTTGTGGGGGGTCACTCCTCTCTGAGCACGATAGAGGAGCCACTTTGCTGTTTATAGTGTGTGGATCACATGAATTCATTTGGAAGGAATCACACAGTGGCATATGTGTCACTCAGTGGAGCCCCGAAGGTTGGTTCATCTGCCATGTTGGTGAGTTGGTCTGCTGCATGTAGCTGGACACTTGGCTGCAGTTGGTCAATAGCTTATTTCTCTGGTCATAGTTGGTGAGTTGTTTTGATGCAAAGTGTGGTAGAGTTGTTTTACTGCATGAGTCATTGCTGAACTTTGGTAGATAGTTTGTATGGCTATGATGGCAGTATTTGAGTGACTATGGTGTGTGGTTTGGCTGTACTTAATATAGCAGTTGCTTGGTGCACATGGAATTGGTCACTCAAATGTGTGCACAGTGTAGTTTAACTGCACCTAAGAGATGGGGAGTTTGACAACCAACCTAGGGTGGGTTTCTTAGCAGTACACAAAGGCGGTAAGTGGCCCAGCACCCATGAAGGGTGAGGTGCTCCGCTACACTTTTGTGCCTGGTGATGCCTTGTGAATCACTCAGCAGTGAGTGATCTTGGAAGAGTGAAGGGCTGTACATGCAACAGTTGAGGTGCTCAGCTGGATGCTCCGTGGGTGGATCATTGTCAGAGTTCCATGCATCACCTTGCAGTTGGTGAGTCACTTGGCTGTGTCGGTTGGTAGATGACTGCTGTTCATGGTGAGTGGATCAAACAGTCACTGAGCAAAGGGGTGATTGGTGACTGCTTGCCTGCTTGTGGATCTCTCAGCAGTACTTGCTGGGATGGTATTGGACTGCACATGGAGGCTACGTTGAATGTCTGTGTGTGGCAGGTTGTGACTCAGCAGCGCAGATTGAGTGAGATGTCTGTCTGGATGGATCTCTGACTCCTTCCAGCTGGTGGGCCACTCCACTTCACCTGTCCAGTAAAGTTCAAAGGTGGACTGAGATCAGGGTCTTCCATCTTCACTGTGGAGGGCCAGCATTACCCTTGAATTTGATGAAAGGCTGCTGTGGGCCCAAGAAAGAACCAACAGGCCTGGCAGCTGTTTTCATTGTAATACCCCATTTTAATAATACACTTAATGCTTTACAAAGTCTCCTTCCATTTGTGGCATGGGGTTAGTCCAGATCACCCATCAAGCACTGGGGTGTTTTTGTTTTTTGTTGTTCTGAGAACCAGGTGAGCTTGTATGGGTTGAACAACCAGGGGGACAATGTTCATAGGAGTGCAAACCACAGTCTGACTTGTAAGGCCACATCAAAACTACAGCTTTACTGTAAGCCACCTCACAGCCTTGCTTTAAGCACTTGACACAGTGTTGATCAAAAAATAATCTCTCTGTAGCTTTGACCGCTTGAGGTACAGTGTGGTATGAATAAAGGCAAAGCACTGCAACTTGAAGGAACAGGAATCTTGATATGTCTTGAATAGGTGATCAAGATACTCCATGTTATTGGCTTGAAGCTTGAAACAAGCTACCCAGTCGCATTGTGGATCGCACTAACACATCAAACTGCGTGGCCTCTTCCCAACCTCCACCAAATTACACTGCATCATAATGTTTTACTTCCTCAGTAGAGAAGGTGTTGACGGTGTCTAGTTTAAAAAGAGGCTTCAAAATCAGAACATCGCTCCAGTGCTTAATTTGAAAAAGAGTGGAGAGGCCCAAAGTTTTTTATAGAACCTGTCTCGGGCACTGCGGAATGCCGGAGTTGCAGAATACCAGTGCTGATTAGTCTTGTTACCAGCTGATGTCCTGCTTTGAGTCCACCTCAACGCCATCTTCTCGTTTCTTTATCGCACTCATCTCACTCGATTCTCTTCTAAGTGTTTTCCTATCTTTCTCTTCCTTGCTCTCTTTCCCTGCCTTTGCTCTGGATCAATGTCTGATAATGAAAAATAAGTTTCCGTCCTGTACTCATGTTCGCCATCTGCACCCACGGCACAAATTAAGCACTGTCTCGCTGTACTGTTGCGATTCCTTCATAAGGGGATTTACCCCTACTCTGTGACACACCATCACTAACTACTGCTCCCCAATCTAAGGGAATTCAGTCAGAGGCAAGTCAAATAATTTACATTGCCATTTACTGTTACAGCAGAATTTGTAAAGTTGGTAACTTTCAATCAGTTCTGTGTTGCAACAATGCGTTTTTTTCCCACTGCAAAAGAGGTTGCTTGGTTCAAGGCTATGTGAGCACTCCAGCAATCTGGAAAAATGTTGAAACATTACTGACCAGTTGAAACCCTTTTGATATTCTGCTTCTATTTCACTTCTCGAGACAAATTTGATTGCTTGAAACTTCTGTTTCCTTTGATTACCACTGCAGAGCTGAATGTCTTCACCTTTGAAAACAGCAAATGGGGTTTGAAACAAAATGTAACTTTGATGCCCCCGATGAATTGTAGGGACCCTTTCCCTAGTATGTTCAGTTAATATATCTGGTTGTCAGCGCATGCCTATTTTTTTTTTTTTTTTTTTACCAGTACAGTAAATTTACTAATTCAATATATTATAAACAGATGAGTAGTATATGCAAATGTCAGACAAAAGATATAACAATAAATAATAATAGTAAAAAATGCAATTTATCTTGGAACTGCTTTGAGAGCAGATTGTTTATAAATTGCCTTGTGGTGTACAACGTCATTTACAATCAGAAGTCAGTGTTTCGGACCTTTATGCACCAATTCTGAGAGCCTTCATCAGGACAAACCATTTAAGTTATAGATGTTATGTTAAGTGCGTTCATAAATTGCATTCACATGTTTAATATGGTCCCGAAGCTCTATCAAAGGCTTGGCACTTTTACAGCCAGGGAATTCTCATTGACTAGAACCTGAGTGGTCTGTTGATATTTTCTTGGTAGTTGAGTCATATTCAATATTGTTTAGTAAGATTGCAGGAAACTAATGTATTGGCTGGTGGCTGTGTAGACCTAGTTATATAGCGGTATGGGTCTTTGCTAGCATGGATACAGATACATGGATGGGTGCCATGTAAGTCTGTGAGAGGATATAGAAAGAGTCTGATTAGTTTTGAATACCCAGCTACCATACCAGTGGGGTCTGCTGCCTCCACTGGTGTCAGGCACTTTCAACCAGATCCTGTGTTTGTATCTTTACCCAGCCAGTGCCGATTCCCCAAACACTAAAACATTTCCGACTCTATTAGTCACAACCAGGTTGCTAGTGCCTTGTCGTTTAACTGACAGAGGATACACAGGCAAAATAAACTGGAATCTGTGCTTGAGAGAAGGCAAGTCCCTCCTATGTATATTTATGCATACCACAACTGAACAAGATCACACATAGTCGAATGGAGTAAAGAGGACTGGGGCCAAAGAGCTCTCTTTCTAGGCTTTCCTGACACCTATTCTCCCGTTCACTCTAGTCCGGTGCACTTGTGTCAGTGGTATAGATTCACTAGTCATGTTACTTCTAACACTCTCCTGGAGGTGACCCACATCATATTTTCTCTCCACTGCAGGACTTCAAGGAGCAGGTCATTCACCACTTGGCCACGATCATCCTCATCAGCTTCTCCTGGTGCGCCAACTATATCCGCGTGGGCACGTTGATCATGGCCTTGCATGACTCCTCTGACTCCCTGTTGGAGGTGAGTATCCTGCAATACATCTCTGATGGGGAAGAGTATGGAGCGCAGACACCCGTGGCTTTATTCTAGGTTAAAGGCCCCCATAGGACAATACTGGGCACATGTATGTATGTGTGTGGTGTGGGGAAGATTTGGGGTTTAGGGGATGAGGCCGCATGCATGCCCCTTAGGAAGATTACATGCACCAAACTGTAGCTGGGCAGGTCTCTGACAAAATAATTTAAAGGGAAACTGGCACAGAAGATGGAAATGAGAACTTGTTTTGAATGTGGAGGTTTGGAGCAGAGCTCACCCATAAATACTGAAAGAGGACCCCACCCAACATGGTTGGCTACTTACTTCCACTGGTGTGATCTGGGCTCTGACCAAGCCTTGTGCCAGGCCATCCAGTACTTCAGTCACCGAGGGTCCTATCCATCCTCGAGGAGAGACCCCTCCATACTCAGTACCTCTTGAGCGAGAACTTTCTTCCCCCCTCCCATGCTGGTCGAGCACCTGCAGCACATGTTAGTATATTGCACTTTAGTGATGGTATCCGGATCACTGTACTAAAATGATGTCACACTTCATTCGTTAGTTCTGATTATGCTCAACGACTTACAAGGTGCTGCAGGTCTCAGAGTGGTGCAGCAGTAGTTAACTCGGCAGCTAGCGCATGTTTGCTGTCCTGCCCCAGGCAGAAGTAATGAGCTGGGCGCCAGCCTAGAAGAGGTAATTCTGGTTGCTATAGAAATCATTCTCAGCCTGGGCCTAGTGAAGTTGTTTGTTTACTTTAGTGATTGCCTGGTGTTTACTGTAACACATAGCTGCCTCCGGGCCCAGCCATCGGCTAATCATCTCTTATGATGTTGCATGAGATCCCCATCCTGTTCCGGCTCCTGCGTACTATGGTTGGGCCACCTAAAGTGTCTTGGACATTTCTGTTTTTTTCAGCTGGTGGCCACGGTGCAATATTCTCAAAGGGTCTTACTGCAATAGATTGCAGCACAATGTTTTCTTCCTTGAGACTGACTTCCTCATCCTGGTGCCAGTGGAGTCTGGGATGTCCCCTCCTACACCCCATCACTCCTCTGCTGCAGGATTATGGCACTCGCATCAGAGATGGTGAGACCATCCTTCAGGTCCAGACAAGTGTCTGTGCACTGGCGATCCTGGCCACACTGCATGGCCAGGAGCCACACTCGGACCGCCTTTTGCGGCATCTTGCAGCGCTGAACTGGCATCCACTTGCTACTAGCACTGCCGGGTGGGTCCAGGCAGTCCCAACAAAAAGTCATCCCTGTCTCAGACTGCCACTGTGAGAAAGTGGGTTTCTGTTGCAGTAAACCCCCCCCCCCCCTTTTTGCCAGACTACTGATGCACTTTTACTTGATGTGCCCTGGGTCCCTGCCAATCAGGTTCCCAGGGCCTGTGTTCTTTCCCCAAAACGAACCCAATTGGCAACTCTGGCCACAGGTAGGTCCCTTGTAAATGGTACCACATGTACCCAGGGCACTGTGACCAGAGAAGGCCTCTAAGGGCTGCAGCACCAATTGTGCCACCCTTAGGGGCCCTGCACCTTTTCACAAACACACTGCTTTTGCAGGCTGCGTGTCTTGGTGCAGATCAAAAGTGAAGAGTCGACATGGCACACATCCCTGTGTGCCATGCCTACAAACCACTGCCCTGGCCTAGGTCAGTCACCCCTCTAGCTGGGTGCACTATGCCAGTGGTGAGGGCACAGAGGCATGAGCCTTGTGCCCCTACAGTGTCTGAGTCCATTCTCAGACATTGTAAGTGCAGTGTACCATTAAAGAGTATATGGTGCTGGGAGTTTTTCATTACGAACTCCACAGTACCATGATGGATACACTGAAGTCTGGGAAGTTTGGTATCAAACTTCTCAGCACATTGTACCCACACTGATGCCAGTGTGGGTTTCAATGTAAAACGCACGACAGAGGGCATTTTAGAAATGCCCCCTGAACTCGACCCACAACCAGTGTCCCGACTGAGTGACTGCTTAGGCTGCCACCCACTAGACATGTTGCTGGACCCCTGGGTCGAGAGCCATCCGCTCTCGAGGGCCTGCAACAATGCACATCCTGGGACGAGGTGCTAGGCCCCCTCCCCCAGGATGGGCAGGGGAAGCTTCAAAGGCCTGCTGCCGTTATGAGCTTCTCCAGACCACTTGCTGTACTCAGCAACTGGTCCCCACCGGTTCTGACCCCCACTTTGGGCGGGAGAATCGGCGGGAAAAAACAAGTGAGGAAAGGAGGTGTGCCAGCCTTTGCCAACCCCACCCCTCAGGTGGGGGAGGCGAGGTGAAGCACAACTCCGGGCCCTCGCCATCTTGAAGATGGGGAGCCCTAGCCAACCAGGGACAGGATCCTGCCCCCTCCCACTGGAGAGTGGCAGAGTAGGGGGGTGTACTCACCCCAAGGAAGGGACCCATTGGTCCCTGCCTTTGCCCTACCTGTAACGCCCCTAAATTTAGTATTTAGGGGCACCCTGAACCTGGATTCCTCAGATCCAGAAACGAAAACAAGAAAGAAGATAAGAAGAAGGACGAAGAGCCATGCAGAGCTAACAAGAGGACGACGCCCACTGACTTGGCCCCAGCCCTACCGGCCTGTCTCCCCTCGAACCTGCCTTCTGCGAAATCCCGGCGTGTCCTGCAGCCAGCAACCTCAACAAACCCGGAGGACCTGCCTGCCTTCACTTCTAAAGACTGTGTCTCCTGAGAACAGCAGAACTGTTCACCTTTTGCAACCTCTGGCAGCAGCCCGAGACCGCGAATCCGGCCCGAGCTCGAGTGGAAAAACACCAAGAGGAGGTGTCCCCCCGGCGATCCTGACCCGAGAACTGGTGACTCCTGACCTGCCTCAAGCCTCCAGCCGACGCCTGCAGTCGAAATCCAGAAGGCCCCCCTAACCGCGACCGGAGCTGGTAAGAAGATCCGAGCCCAAAAGGCACCCCTGCACCCGACGCCCCACCGCCTTGTGTGCCCCAACCAATGGTGCCTAGCCAACCCCCAACTTCCCAACTTACCTCTTGAAGTGGTGGTCGCACCCAGAAGCCCTTCGTCTCCCTGCCTGCAGCGCGTTTGCAAACCGGAGGCTCTCCATAGAAAATAACAGGGCGCCCGACGTCGAAACAGCGCTCTGCACCCGGCCGCCCTAGTGCCGCTGATGGTGCACTTTTTGTGCTCAACTGTTTCCCCATTTGCCCTGACCTAAACCCTAGGAGCTTTGCTCCCACAGCTGTGTGGCCTGCTTGCCAGCAGCCACCAACTGGAGGCCCCCTATCCTCCATAGGATAACATTGGGCCTCAACACTCTGCACCCGGCCGCCCTAGTGCCGCTGAGGGTGCAATCTCAGTGCATCACAGACCCTGGGGGAACCCTTGACTTAACCCCAGAACCCTAACTCCAAAGACCGAGTACTTACCTCGAAACCGATGACCTGTTTTTCCTCATAGGATAACATTGACACTTTTTCTCCCAAAAAGTTTGTGTCGACTTTTGAAAACTAAGAATATTCGTTAAAAATCGCACAAATAACCAAATTGTATTCTTTCAAATGTTTGCAGGAAAGGTCCCAGTGCTGAGTCTAGGTACCCAACACTGAGTAGGAAAAGTAACGTAAAAGTAACTTACCTGTGAATTGAATTTCCTTCCATAGGATAACATTGGTGGTTCTCTGTGAAAAAGTTTCTAAGTGTCAACTTTTGAAATACAAAAATATTCTTTAAAAATCGTACCTCTAACCAAAACGCATTTTCTCACCTGTTTTCAGGAAATGTCCCGGTGCTGAATCTAGGATCCAGCACTGTGTTAGAAAAAGTAATCCGAAACAGTAATTAACTGCATTTTACCTAAAAAGTCTATTGATTCCTATGTATTGAGTGTACTAAGTATTGCATTGCCTTGCAACCCCTGTAACTCAAATTGCATACCAAGTCTACTGTATATTGAAAGTATTCAACAACAGCATCGTAAACCTGTAAAGTATTTTACGCTCAACTGCACCAAGCTCACTTGGTTCTAAAATAAATTAACTGTATATTTTTTTATACAAAAATAATTGGTCTCGAGTTCAGTCTGAGTGTGTGAATTCATTTGATGATTGAGTGGGTACAATAAATGCATTAACACTGTCCTCTGATACTGCCTTACTGCTCGACCACACTACCACAAATAGAGAGTAAGGTTCTATCTAACCTTAACCTCTGCCTGCCTTTGGGGACTGCTGGACTCTGTGCACACTGTACCTTACCTGGGTGCAGTATATACAGAGCCACTTTCTTACAGCCACTTCTCTATCAATCTTGACAGCTGAACCGAGAGTAGCAACTTCGGCTGCAAAGTGAAGCTGGTTGGTTTGCACAGGTTAGCAGTCAGTAGGCACTCAGCACAAATGCAGTCGTGGGAAGAACTAGAATTTTATCAGCACTCCATGTTGAATTGAAGGACCAATCATGATCTCTAGGACTTTGAAGGATTTTGGAGTTTCGGTTGTCTGGGCCTTGTGGGCATAGAACCATGAAGTTCCGGGCTCATGTCTGTCTGATACCAAAGACAACAAGATGAAGGATGGAGTGCTGAAACTTTTCAACCACACACCCCTAGTCAAGAGATCTGGGTTCAATCCATTGTGCCAAAGCCATCAAGGAGAAGAATTTGGCTTTTCGCCTCACAAGTACTTAAGCTAAAGTAAGATATGGAGGCAGGAGTTTCCAGCACTGTACATAAGAGATATGCATGCAGTGTACGAAGGTCAAATAGATCTGTCTATACGAGTAATTACTCTAATATCCATTTATATCAAACTTACTAATAAGTCTTTATTACTACCCAAATAAACCCTTCTTAGCAACCTTAGAATAATGAAAAACACAGCAAGGTTCAAGACTTATGACTTGCAGGTTGCTTGCAGCTCCTTGGTGCCAGGTCATTGTTCACTGATCTCTAGAACTAGCATTATTACTTGTGACCTGCAGGACTAGCATTGTTACTTGTGACCTGCAGGCAGCACAAGCATCTCTGCAGCTAAAGATGCAACCCTCTGGACTAGCATTGTTACTTGTGACCTGCAGGCAGCACAAGCATCTCTGCAGCTAAAGATGCAACCCTCTGGACTAGCATTGTTACTTGTGACCTGCAGGCAGCACAAGCATCTCTGCAGCTAAAGATGCAACCCTCTGGACTAGCATTGTTACTTGTGACTTGCAGGCAGCACAAACATCTCTGCAGCTAAAGATGCAACCCTCTGGACTAGCTACATAAAATACAAATCTGTGACATCCATGTTACACGTTGTGCATTGCAGCAGCCATATAACCTCAGACATTTTATTGGAGAGTCAAACCTGCGATAAGAATGTACACAGAACTCTCCATCACGTGCACTAACCATCAAATAGTAGCCTTCCATTTCATGGGTTTTATAGCATTTTCTGGGCCCTTTTGGAGTTTTTAATCGCTCAAAAAGGGGTAATTTCTGATGTTTATCTCTTTACATGGACTTTATTGCTTTGTTTTACTCCAAAGAAAGTGTCACTCAATGTGTCATACAATTTCCATCACACATACAGTGCAGCCACTGAAAGTCACACATGAGCAATCTGAAAACCCTGCTGTATGGTCTTGTAAGTCTGACCAACTAATGCCTCCTACAGTACTTCACTCTCGGTCAGACATTCCTTCAGACATCCCTTCTCATAACTGCAGGCAGCGCCACTCAAACAGCCGCAAACAACGTATAAGGAATGGCATCTGCTTACCTTCCTGACAAACGATATACAATGTACCGCCCAGCTTCCCGAGCCACTGGTTATGGGAGCCTTGGGAAAGGATTGCTAGAGTATTGCAGTCCTGTGCAAACGGCATGTTTAATCCGTACCCCCGATACAGCGCCATGTTCCCATATTGCGCTATAGGAAAGCGCCACTACAGAAGCTTTGTTTTCTCGGCCAAACAAAAGCTGGACTTGGCAGATTCTGGCGAGCTGGCTGAGAGCAGGAGAGCTGGTTCTAGAAAGCTTGAAATTCAAACTCCGACCTTGGCCAACCCTAGTGCTGAAGTTTCTAGGACTAGATAAGGTAATGGCAAGACAGACAAAATATAGGCCAGACTAAAAAAAAGTTTATGCTCTATTTTCCAAACCTTCTAGAGTAAAAATGTTTCTTAACTAAATGTAAGAGACACGTGGCAACTAAGAATGGTGAACTAAATGTTTCTCACTAATTATTTAATTTAACCTATATGCATTTTAAATGAAAAGTTATTAAATTTAAACTTGCCTCCTACCAAGACATTACCAGACATAGGACTCTGTGAGACAATTTAGTCCAGGAGTGCTTTGTGAAGCAGAACATTGGCCCAGAATGAGAAATTTTGAGAGACTTATGAGAAATTACCCTTGCTGGAAGAGTACTAGATGCCTCAAGGTGGTGGGGTGTATTTTACTGGTGTAGGCGCATTTGGAGTGAAGTGAGTACAGGCCCTAGAATGAGCCCTAGGTCCAGGCCAGGGAGATTGTATGGGGCCTAGTAAAGAGCACCTGGCATGCCCCCAGTAGGAATATGAAACAAAAAGGTTGGAGTACATCAGTGCTTAATTTGAGCCGGTGGTTTCCGGTGCTCAGCACCGGCACTTCATTGTCAACACCAGCGCTTATGACTGTCTGCCACACATTGGCATTGTCTGTCTAATTTAGAGAGGAGCACAAAAGTTCTTTATTAATTCAGTATACATAAAAATTTACCAAAATGTGCCGCACAAGCCTTTCTTATAGCTTTAGGGATGTGGAACAGTCTGAATTGGTAATACTTGTAGGAGTGTGATGGTTAGTAGTGGTGTTGGTAGTGTCGTTGGCAGCGCCGGCTGGGGCAGTGGGTGGAGCAAGCTGCAGTGGCCTCCTGACGAGAGCCCTGGCACTTATTTTTATTTTTTTACAAAGTTAGTGTTGGAGTACAAATCCAGTTAGTTTCAAAGTAAACATAAAAGAACAGTAAAGATTTGTCCTAGGCTTGACTTTAAGTCCAATAATCTCAATGTATTATTCTTCAAGGGTAGTCCCCATTGTACAGTTGTTAAAGATGGACAGCCGAGCACATAAAGCAGTCAGGGTAGTAAGTATATAGGCCAGTAGGAATACACCAAGCAAACTTCCTGAAGATAAAGTACTGGGCCCAGGCCTCTGAGTGTGTGCACTCTTGGTAAGAGCTCCAGATGAAGACCCATAGATGACTGTAGAGGACAAAGGTCCATGGCTGTGAGTACTGGACAAAACTCCATGAATGAAGTAACACACAAAGGTTTGCGGATGCGAGTAACGGACAAAGCTCCACAATGTGTATTCACTTGAGAGGACTGTACAAAGATTACCGGACAAGGGCCCCAGCCCCCAGGGTTTGAGAGGTGAGCCAGGCCCCCAGGGCAGAGTAGTGGTCGCCAAGCCATCATTCTGGATTAAAGCTCTGGTGTGGGAGGAGGCGGTGGATACAGGTCTCAAGTTCCTTTGGGATTTCCAGAAGGGGTATTTGTACAGCCACATCCAATGCAGTCTGTTTTCCCTGATAGATTAACTTCACCTGTGGAAACAAAATGCAGACTATTTATTATGGAGTGAATATAATTTGTAGCACAAACATGGCTTCTGGCAGTTTCCAGGGATCATGTGCTTTTGGATCACTGCTTCTTTCTTCAAGATCACCAGGTTTTCGGTTGTGATCCACATGCAGCAAGTAGCAGGTGAGTAGGAGGTCAACCGTACTGATCTACCATTGGCTCGTTGGAGAGGGTACAGCAACTTCCTAAATGTAGATGATACAGGTCAGTTAACCCAGGACTCCCTCTTCAAGGTGTATTGAGTTTCCTTTTTTATTGTCTCTTTTTAGTCGGGGAAGATGTTTAACTACGCTGGTTGGAAGAACTTGTGCAATAACATCTTTGTGGTTTTCGCGATCGTCTTCTTCATCTCCAGACTGGTCATTTTCCCTTTCTGGTGAGTATCTCTGCAACAGTGTGTATACATATCCTTGTGTCAAATCATTCAACATCTCCCTGTCTGGATCCCTCACTCCCCCTCCCCCCTTTGAGCAATTGTTGTCTAAACTGGGAAAATTAGAGGATCTGGTAAAGGCGTCCTCACCAGTGGTACATTCCATCTGCAGTCCAACTGTTATGATGTCATGGTCATTTATTCAGGAAAATACAGCAACTTATTAGCAAATACTTTAACTACGCACAGGTAATTTCCATTGAGTGAACTCTCCATGGTTAGCTAAAAGTGATTTCGGGAATATCTGAGAGTAGACTGGGAAAGTATGCCAACAAAACGCTCCAAAGAAAATCGTGTAAAAGCATGCGATGTGTCCACCAACTACGTGGTTTACTCATCGCAGAACGTGTAGCACCAAACCATTAGACGTGTCCTCCAGCAGAAAGAATCCTAGATATATTTTTTTTAAGTATTCTTTTTATTAGATTTTCATTCAAAGAAACACCATGCGTAGTAGAAGAGATCATAGTAAACACTTGTCAGTACAATACACAGACCTATGGAAGCCATTACGCCCCTGATATGTTGCCGGGATGCATGTGAACCCGTTATGTTTGGGACATAGTCCCGGTCAGCAATAGACAGTATTCCCCTTGTCAGTATCTCTGCCATGATCCCCACACTCTGGTATGTTTCTTTGAAGAAACTGCGTTTCTTGTCTAAGGTCACTGGCACTCCAACCTGTAATCCAGGTCTTATCCAATATACTTTTATTGGATCTCGTAAAAAATCATAAAAGAGTGGAAAAACCACCATTGAAGGAGAATACATTAAATGTACATTTTAAAAACTTGTGATAAAAAAGGGAAAATACAAGAAAATCATTCTACGAGCAGTTGACACTGATTGAGTTAAAAAGGTTAAAACATGCTGTCAAAGCAGTAAAAAAGGAGAATGTATAGACTGTATGTACTAGGGCAGCTTAAGTTAATTCACTTTTTATTGTCCAGTTCTTTTGCCGCAATTTTCAGGAAGTTTATGGCTCTACAAGACAGTTGGATAGATGATCCTCCGAGACATTGGATAACTGCGGCTCTGCAAGTTCTTATTTGTTCCTTCTTTAAGACTTCCCGAAGGACCGTTTTTCGGATTTCTAATAGGAAGGGGCAGATACAAATTAGGTGCAACAATGACTCCTCCCCTTGTCCGCAAAGGCGGCATTCCTTGGATTGCCAGGAATATTTCCATTTCGGCATCAGGTCTTTCGTTTGGAATGACCCTAGCCGCAGCAGCGTTAAATAATTCTTTTTCTGGTAGGAAAAATGATTAAACAAGTATGTAATCCAGGTCTAACGCTGATGGTGTCGCCCACAGGGCCACCCAGCAAATTTACATGAGAGGTGAACCTGATCCCAGGCACCAATTCGCATGATCATCCCTGAATGCCCAGAGGCAGAGAAAGACTAGCACTTTGCATGGGCTCCAAGATTACAGAGTGAAGCAGAAGGTAAACTTAGCAGGTATAATTGGCTTCTACGCCTTCTCCTGTTAAGATAGGGTTCCAGTGTTGGCACTTCTGTGTTCAGCAAGAAACCAAGACACTGTAAATCTACCCCAGTCACCATGTCACATAGTGTCTGCTCCATGGAAGGAGCTTGCAGGAACTAGTCATCCAGGTACAGATAGACAACCTCTATCATGAAGTAGCTTCGACAGACTTTCCTTTATTTGAAATCAAAAGGGAGGAGACAAAGGTAGCATTGCAAACCCTGCTTCAAGTATTGAAGGTCCTACTGGTGGTCCCTATGCATAGCATCATATATGGAGGCACCCTAAAGATGCAGTGTCCCAGTAAACTCCCTGGCTGTCCCTGATGTATGGGACAAAGGATAAAAGATTACACATGAAGTGCCATAAGTGGTTCTGCAAACCTTTTCAAAAGGTTCATTGGTCATTTCCCTGCTGCTTATTGGCTTGTATAGGGAATAAAGTTGCACTAATGAGGGAAAACTTTAGCCCGGAAAGTATTAAAATGTGTTAATAATGCTGCCAAAGAATATTCTGCATTATCCTGCATAATATGCCTTTTCTGCATAATTTGACTCCTTTGCCACATAATTCTGGTGGTTCTGCCCTAGACCAGCAGAAAGCATTGGATATGACCTCCTGCTGGACATCCGCAAGCACCTCTGCCCTGCTCTAATCCGGGGCATCGCTGCTGCGTTGCTGTGGTAGACTGAACCATCACCTTTAAAGTCTCGCCTGGTTTGAAAAGTCCCGTTCTCACGATCCTCTACGATTGGGCAAGCAATGATGGTAAAGCTGGTAGCTGGGGGTATCATGCACCACTTTCCCCTTAATGCCTTTCTCACCTTAACTTCTAGATGGGTTCAGAATAGCTTCGTGTCCAGAAAAATAATTTTGCCGCTGCTGCCTTTTCCCTGGTGTCCACTGTCCAATCCGGTGTCCTTAGGTGATGCAATGCAGGGAGATTACTGTTGCAACTGAAGCCTGAAGATGACTAGATGTAACATTGGAAAGCAGTCTGTCTTGGAGCTCTTTGTGGTTCAAGATTCCCAAACAAATATCAAACACTTGGATTCCTGCAGGCCAGAAATCTGTGTTTTTCACCAGGTTCATTGGTAAAAAGCAGAGTAAGAATGAACTCTTATAGATAAATTATTGATTTGGGAGGACTTCTTCCTACTGCTCTTTTAAATTTGTCCATTTCGTTAAGTCGGGCATTCTCCTGTGGATTCACCAGGGTCTTCCCTGCCCACTTTGATAGCACAGACTCTGTCTTTAGTTGCTGGGAATGTGTGACCTCCCAGATCCATGCAGCACTTGTTTTGTCTGGATGGCACAAATAATCCACATCATTGCATCTCAAAAGATTATGGCTTTAATCTGGTCATTCAGGTAAAGTGCCAGGTCATGAAATGGCACTATAGGCTCTCCATGAGCTATACCATCTATGAGATCCCTTTGAGTGGGGGGATGGACGGGGAAGGGGCAAGGGGCAAGTAGGAGGCTGGTGGGCCTCAGGTATGTGGGTTGAAGTTGTTTGCATCTTATGTTCTGTGGCCTGTTCCACAGTGGCTCTGCAGACTGGTTTAAGTACAACCCATCCGCACTTAGCTTTCAGTGGTATCGAAGGCGAGCAGTCGCAGGCTTCTAAAGGAGTTAGTGTCGGGGTGCTCGGGCTCAACAATTGCATAACAGAGTAATAGAATTTTCAGCCCAGAGCTTATCTTTTCAAGAAAGAAAAATAATTTAATACACACCAGAACAAAATATTACATCATACGCTAACAGAACACAATTTAGTGTCTCTGGGTGCTGTTGAGGAAATGCGGACCTTTTACTTGCTATATTCTTCCTCTTTGTTCCAGGCTCCTTTCCTCTCCGTCTAGATGTCTTTCCAACTATAGGGTAAAAGGTATTAGCATGACTAAAACTTGGGTGCAGTTTGTATCGCTCTCAAATAAGTCTGCTCAGTTCACAATCCTAGTCGGCCTATGCGGTGGATCAGTTCCCGATAGTTTGGTTTAGGCTCCTGACTCAAGTGTGCTCGAACCCCCTCAACCAGAAAGGTTGTGTGCCAGCTGGCAGCGTCTTTTGGGGTTCGCTTTTAGTCCGCCAGGCCCACCCTTGATAGCGCACCATGCAGAAGTGGAGGCGGCAGTCGATGCAGTCTTGATCTGGATAGCGGTCAGTGTCTATGGTCAGGTCTCAGTGACAGGCTCACACTGGAGCTGGCATTCCTTGCTGGAGCCTGATTGGGCCAGAGGAAACTTGTAGGTGCAGCCTCTTATGGCTGGTCATGACTTTGGCAGATTTAGCCCTGCATGGCTGGGTACAACAAGCAGCTGCAGCCCCCATAGGGGCTGATCACCCTGGGCAGTCAAGTCCACACACAGGCTGATCATAACCCAGGGAAGTAGCATCTATGAACAGGCCGATCAACATGAGCAGGCATGGTCATGAACAGAAGGACTCCTCAGTTGGCAGTTGCTGCCATGCTAAGACTGGATCTGACACACAGTCACAGCCCTGACTGGACTTTGGCATTTGCGGTCAGGGAGAACACGGTTCCAGCCAGGAACCAACGCAGGGAGACTGTGGGAATCAGGTTAAGGTGGTTCTCCTTTAAAGTGTCCTTTCTAGCCTGCTCCCCAGACACAACCTTTGTGTATAGTGATGCTTCTCAAAACTGAGTACTCTCCGAAATCAAGCGGTCACAAAAGAGGCACAAAGAGGTATGACGTTTTTACACCTGGTTGTCATTAGTCAATTGAAGGAGTAATCCGGGAAAGACAAGTGGGCAGCCACATCAAAACGTTTCCTCACCTCTGTACAAGAGTCTGCAGTCCCATCTGTCACCCCTGCCATCCACCAAATTGCAGTGTTCATGAAGATAATCAGCAGCTATAAAAATAAGAGTCCTCTCTCCACTAGGGCCCTCCATCCGGGTTCAGGAATGTCAGCAATGCACTTCCACTGTTTGGGAAAACAACCTCACCTCCGTCTTGTGCAAAAACCAGGCTGGTGGCCCACTGGCCTCCATTTCTCTGAACTGCATACACGCACACTGTGCAGGCACATAAATCACTGAGCTTAACATGCACTCCGAATGCTAACGTGAAGAACTGTGTAAGCGCATAGAAGCAGTTACACGAGTGGTCCAGCAGGCCTCCACTCTAGTGATTCAAATAAAAATGTCTAGTCACTTAATTCTCAAAACATGATTTGTTCCACCTTCTGCTCTATTTAGTAGACCTAATGTAGGGACAGTAGCCCACTGTCCCAAAATGTGGACATGTTTGGTTTGCCCATCCAGGTAACAGGACATATCCAGGACTTACTCACAGTCAGATACAGGCCTAGCCTTTTGGGGACATGCTGGATTAGCATGATGCCAAAGCAAACAAGCATTGGCAAAGCCAATAGGTCTCATCTATGTGAAAGCTATTGTCTTTGGCAATGTCGTTTTGCCATGTTGTACACCAGTATGGCTAGAAGTTACTGCAGTGGGATGGGACAGATTGGAGTGGGTCAAATTGGGATAGTGTGGAGTGGGGTAGATTGGGGTGGAGTCAGGTAGATTGGGGTAGATTGAAGTGGGGTGGGGTAGAGTGGGTATTAGATTGGGGTCGAATGGAGTAGATTGGGGTGGAGTAGGGTAGATTGGGGCTAGATTGGGCTAGATTGGGGTGGGCTAGATTGGGGTGGGGTAGATTGGGGTGGGGTGGAGTTGGGTGGCGTGAAGGGGGGTAGATTGGAGTGGGGTAGATTGGCATGGTAGATTGGATGGAGAGGATGAGATTGGAGTGGGGTAGACTGGAGTGGACTAGAATGGGGTAGATTGGGGTGGGGTGGTTGAAGTGGAGTGGGGTAGTTTGGAGTTGGGTACATTGGAGCGGGGTGGATTGGCATGGTAGAGTGGAGGGTGGTAGAGTGTGGTGTGATGAGTGGAGTGGAGTAGAGCGGGGTGGGGTAGAGTTGAGTGGAGTAGATTACGGTGGAGTAGATTGGAGTGGGGTAAATTGAGGTGGGGTGGATTGGGGTAGACTGAAGTGGGGGTAGATTGGGGAAGCGTGGGGTAGAGAAGCGTGGGGAGTAGATTGGGGTGTGGCAGATTGGAGTGTGGCGTGGCAGATTGGGGTGGAGAGTAAGGGGGTGGAGTGGCGTGTGGGGGGGTGGAGTGTGGCAGATTGAACTGGGGGGTGAAAAGGGGTGGGGTGGAGTGGGGTAGATTGGGGTGGAGTGGGGTAGATTGGGGTGGAGTGGAGGGGCCTAGGGCACAGCTTCCCAAACTTTTCATGTTGGTGACACACTTTTTGGAGATGCATCATTTTGGGACACATTAAGGCAGCGTAGCGAGCGAGCGTAGCGAGCGAGCGTAGCGAGCGTAGCGAGCGAGCGTAGCGAGCGAGCCCGAACCACTTAAGGGGGGTTCGGGGGGATTCTCCCCCCGGAAGAAAATTTTGAAATAAAAGTGGGAAAATGGTGCATTTTCAAGCAAATTTGAGACCATGACGTTGAACACAGGCCCCTGCAGCGGATGCCTTCATCAACTGAGCCACCAGACCCGGCATACACACATCTTTCTCTCTCTCTCTCTGTCTCCCTCCCTCTCTATCTCTCCCTCCCTCTGTCTGTCTCCCTCCCTCTCTCTATCTATCTCTCTCCCTCTCTCTCCCTCCCTCTCTCTCCCTCCCTCTCCCTCCCTCTCCCTCCCTCTCTCTCCCTCCCTCTCTCCCTCTCTCTTTCTCTCTCTCTCTATCTCTCTCTCTCCCTCTATCTCTCTCCCTCCCTCTGTCTCTCTCCCTCCCTCTCTCTCCCTCCCTCCCTCTGTCTCCCTCCCTCTGTCTCCCTCCCTCTGTCTCCCTCCCTCTGTCTCCCTCCCTCTGTCTCCCTCCCTCTGTCTCCCTCCCTCTGTCTCCCTCCCTCTGTCTCCCTCCCTCTGTCTCCCTCCCTCTGTCTCCCTCCCTCTGTCTCCCTCCCTCTGTCTCCCTCCCTCTGTCTCCCTCCCTCTGCCTCCCTCTGTCTGTCTCCCTCCCTCTGTCTCCCTCTGTCTCCCTCCCTCTGTCTCCCTCCCTCCCTCTCTCTCCCTCCCTCCCTCTGTCTCCCTCCCTCCCTCTCTCTCCCTCCCTCTCTCTCCCTCCCTCCCTCCCTCTCCCTCCCTCTGTCTGTCTCCCTCTGTCTGTCTCCCTCTGTCTGTCTCCCTCTGTCTGTCTCCCTCTGTCTGTCTCCCTCTGTCTGTCTCCCTCTGTCTGTCTCCCTCTGTCTGTCTCCCTCTGTCTGTCTCCCTCTGTCTGTCTCCCTCTGTCTGTCTCCCTCTGTCTGTCTCCCTCCCTCTGTCTCCCTCCGTCTGTCTCCCTCCGTCTGTCTCCCTCCCTCTGTCTCCCTCTGTCTCCCTCCCTCTGTCTCCCTCCCTCTGTCTCCCTCCCTCTGTCTCCCTCCCTCTGTCTCCCTCCCTCTGTCTCCCTCCCTCTGTCTCCCTCCCTCCCTCTGTCTCCCTCCCTCTGTCTCCCTCCCTCTGTCTCCCTCCCTCTGTCTCCCTGTCTCCCTCCCTCTGTCTCCCTCCCTCTGTCTCCCTCCCTCTGTCTGTCTCCCTCCCTCTGTCTCCCTGTCTCTGCCTCTGTCTCCCTCCCTCTGTCTCCCTGTCTCTGCCTCTGTCTCTATCTCCTTCCCTCTCTGTCTCCCTCCCCCTCTCTCTCCGTCTCCCTCCCTCTCCGTCTCCCTCCCCCTCTCTCTCCGTCTCCCTCCCTCTCTCTCCGTCTCCCTCCCTCTCTCTCCGTCTCCCTCCCTCTCTCTCTGTCTCCCTCCCTCTCTCTATCTCTCCCTCTCTCTCTGTCTCCCTCCCTCTCTCTATCTCCCTCCCCCTCTCTCTCCGTCTCCCTCCCTCTCTCTCCGTCTCCCTCCCTCTCTCTATCTCTCTCTCCCTCCCTCTCTCTCCGTCTCCCTCCCTCTCTCTATCTCTCTCTCCCTCTCTCTCTGTCTCCCTCCCTCTCTCTATCTCTCTCTCTCTCTGTCTCCCTCTCTGTCTCCCTCTCTGTCTCCCTCTCTGTCTCCCTCTCTGTCTCCCTCCCTCTCCCTCCCTCTCCCTCCCTCTCCCTCCCTCTCCCTCCCTCTCCCTGTCTCTGTCTGTCGCCCTCTTGTCTGTCGCCCTCTTGTCTGTCGCCCTCTTGTCTGTCGCCCTCTTGTCTGTCGCCCTCTTGTCTGTCGCCCTCTTGTCTGTCGCCCTCTTGTCTGTCGCCCTCTTGTCTGTCGCCCTCTTGTCTGTCGCCCTCTTGTCTGTCGCCCTCTTGTCTGTCGCCCTCTTGTCTGTCGCCCTCTTGTCTGTCGCCCTCTTGTCTGTCGCCCTCTTGTCTGTCGCCCTCTTGTCTGTCTGTCTCCCTCCCTCTGTCTGTCTCCCTCCCTCTGTCTCCCTCCCTCTGTCTCCCTCCCTCTGTCTCCCTCCCTCTGTCTGTCTCCCTCTGTCTCCCTCCCTCTGTCTGTCTCCCTCTGTCTGTCTCCCTCTGTCTGTCTCCCTCTGTCTGTCTCCCTCTGTCTGTCTCCCTCTGTCTGTCTCCCTCTGTCTGTCTCCCTCTGTCTGTCTCCCTCTGTCTCCCTCCCTCTGTCTCCCTCTCCTCTGTCTCCCTCCCTCTGTCTCCCTCCCTCTGTCTCCCTCCCTCTGTCTCCCTCCCTCTGTCTCCCTCCCTCTGTCTCCCTCCCTCTGTCTGTCTCCCTCCCTCTGTCTGTCTCCCTCCCTCTGTCTGTCTCCCTCCCTCTGTCTGTCTCCCTCCCTCTGTCTGTCTCCCTCCCTCTGTCTGTCTCCCTCCCTCTGTCTGTCTCCCTCCCTCTGTCTGTCTCCCTCCCTCTGTCTGTCTCCCTCCCTCTGTCTGTCTCCCTCCCTCTGTCTGTCTCCCTCCCTCTGTCTGTCTCCCTCCCTCTGTCTGTCTCCCTCCCTCTGTCTGTCTCCCTCCCTCTGTCTGTCTCCCTCTGTCTCCGTCTGTCTCCCTCCCTCTGTCTGTCTCCCTCTGTCTCCCTCCCTCTGTCTGTCTCCCTCTGTCTCCCTCCCTCTGTCTGTCTCCCTCTGTCTCCCTCCCTCTGTCTGTCTCCCTCTGTCTCCCTCTGTCTGTCTCCCTCTGTCTCCCTCTGTCTGTCTCCCTCCCTCTGTCTCCCTCTGTCTGTCTCCCTCCCTCCCTCTGTCTGTCTCCCTCCCTCCCTCTGTCTGTCTCCCTCCCTCCCTCTGTCTCTCTCCCTCCCTCCCTCTGTCTCTCTCCCTCCCTCCCTCTGTCTGTCTCCCTCCCTCCCTCTGTCTCTCTCCCTCCCTCCCTCTGTCTCTCTCCCTCCCTCCCTCTGTCTCTCTCCCTCCCTCCCTCTGTCTCTCTCCCTCCCTCCCTCTGTCTCTCTCCCTCCCTCCCTCTGTCTCTCTCCCTCCCTCCCTCTGTCTCTCTCCCTCCCTCTGTCTCTCTCCCTCCCTCCCTCTGTCTCCCTCCCTCCCTCTGTCTGTCTCCCTCCCTCCCTCTGTCTGTCTCCCTCCCTCTGTCTGTCTGTCTCCCTCTGTCTGTCTCCCTCCCTCTGTCTGTCTCCCTCCCTCTGTCTGTCTCCCTCCCTCTGTCTGTCTCCCTCCCTCTGTCTGTCTCCCTCCCTCTGTCTGTCTCCCTCCCTCTGTCTGTCTCCCTCCCTCTGTCTGTCTCCCTCCCTCTGTCTGTCTCCCTCCCTCTGTCTGTCTCCCTCCCTCTGTCTGTCTCCCTCCCTCTGTCTGTCTGTCTCCCTCTGTCTGTCTGTCTCCCTCCCTCTGTCTCCCTCCCTCTGTCTCCCTCCCTCTGTCTCCCTCCCTCTGTCTCCCTCCCTCTGTCTCCCTCCCTCTGTCTCCCTCCCTCTGTCTCCCTCCCTCTGTCTCCCTCCCTCTGTCTCCCTCCCTCTGTCTCCCTCCCTCTGTCTCCCTCCCTCTGTCTCCCTCCCTCTGTCTCCCTCTGTCTGTCTCCCTCCCTCTGTCTGTCTCCCTCCCTCTGTCTCCCTCCCTCTGTCTGTCTCCCTCCCTCTGTCTGTCTCCCTCCCTCTGTCTGTCTGTCTCTCTCCCTCCCTCTGTCTGTCTCTCTCCCTCCCTCTGTCTGTCTGTCTCTCTCCCTCCCTCTGTCTGTCTCCCTCCCTCTGTCTCCCTCCCTCTGTCTGTCTCCCTCCCTCTGTCTGTCTCCCTCCCTCTGTCTGTCTCCCTCCCTCTGTCTGTCTCCCTCCCTCCCTCCCTGTCTCTCTCCCTCCCTCCCTCTGTCTGTCTCTCTCCCTCCCTCTGTCTGTCTGTCTCTCTCCCTCCCTCTGTCTGTCTGTCTCTCTCCCTCCCTCTGTCTGTCTGTCTCTCTCCCTCCCTCTGTCTGTCTCCCTCCCTCCCTCTGTCTCCCTCCCTCTGTCTGTCTCCCTCCCTCTGTCTGTCTCCCTCCCTCCCTCTGTCTGTCTCCCTCCCTCCCTCTGTCTGTCTCCCTCCCTCTGTCTGTCTCCCTCCCTCCGTCTGTCTCCCTCCCTCTGTCTGTCTCCCTCCCTCTGTCTGTCTCCCTCCCTCTGTCTGTCTCCCTCCCTCCCTCCCTGTCTCTCTCCCTCCCTCCCTCTGTCTGTCTCTCTCCCTCCCTCTGTCTGTCTGTCTCTCTCCCTCCCTCTGTCTGTCTCTCTCCCTCCCTCTGTCTGTCTGTCTCTCTCCCTCCCTCTGTCTGTCTCTCTCTCCCTCCCTCTGTCTGTCTGTCTCTCTCCCTCCCTCTGTCTGTCTCCCTCCCTCTGTCTCCCTCCCTCTGTCTGTCTCCCTCCCTCTGTCTGTCTCCCTCCCTCTGTCTGTCTCTCTCCCTCCCTCTGTCTGTCTCTCTCCCTCCCTCTGTCTGTCTCCCTCCCTCTGTCTGTCTCCCTCCCTCTGTCTGTCTGTCTCCCCCCTCTCTCTGTCTCCCCCTCTCTCTGTCTCCCTCCCTCTGTCTGTCTCCCTCCCTCTGTCTGTCTCCCTCCCTCTGTCTGTCTCCCTCCCTCCCTCCCTGTCTCTCTCCCTCCCTCCCTCTGTCTGTCTCTCTCCCTCCCTCTGTCTGTCTGTCTCTCTCCCTCCCTCTGTCTGTCTCTCTCCCTCCCTCTGTCTGTCTGTCTCTCTCCCTCCCTCTGTCTGTCTCCCTCCCTCTGTCTGTCTCCCTCCCTCTGTCTCTCTCCCTCCCTCTGTCTCTCTCCCTCCCTCTGTCTGTCTCTCTCCCTCCCTCTGTCTGTCTCTCTCCCTCCCTCTGTCTGTCTCCCTCCCTCTGTCTGTCTCCCTCCCTCTGTCTGTCTGTCTCCCCCCCTCTCTCTGTCTCCCCCCCTCTCTCTGTCTCCCCCCCTCTCTCTGTCTCCCTCCCTCTGTCTGTCTCCCTCCCTCTCTGTCTCCCTCCCTCTGTCTGTCTCCCTCCCTCAGTCTGTCTCCCTCAGTCTCCCTCCCTCTGTCTCCCTCCCTCTGTCTCCCTCCCTCTGTCTGTCTCCCTCTCCCTCCCTCTGTCTGTCTCCCCCTCCCTCTGTCTGTCTGTCTCCCCCTCCCTCTGTCTGTCTGTCCCCCTCCCTCTGTCTGTCTGTCTCCCTCCGTCTGTCTGTCTGTCTCCCTCCCTCTGTCTGTCTGTCTCCCTCCCTCTGTCTGTCTCCCTCCCTCTGTCTGTCTCCCTCCCTCTGTCTGTCTCCCTCCCTCTGTCTGTCTCCCTCCCTCCCTCCCTGTCTCTCTCCCTCCCTCCCTCTGTCTGTCTCTCTCCCTCCCTCTGTCTGTCTGTCTCTCTCCCTCCCTCTGTCTGTCTGTCTCTCTCCCTCCCTCTGTCTGTCTCTCTCCCTCCCTCTGTCTGTCTGTCTCTCTCCCTCCCTCTGTCTGTCTGTCTCTCTCCCTCCCTCTGTCTGTCTCTCTCCCTCCCTCTGTCTGTCTCTCTCCCTCCCTCTGTCTGTCTCTCTCCCTCCCTCTGTCTGTCTCCCTCCCTCTGTCTGTCTCCCTCCCTCTGTCTGTCTCCCTCCCTCTGTCTGTCTCCCTCCCTCTGTCTGTCTCCCTCCCTCCCTCCCTGTCTCTCTCCCTCCCTCCCTCTGTCTGTCTCTCTCCCTCCCTCTGTCTGTCTGTCTCTCTCCCTCCCTCTGTCTGTCTGTCTCTCTCCCTCCCTCTGTCTGTCTGTCTCTCTCCCTCCCTCTGTCTGTCTCCCTCCCTCTGTCTGTCTCCCTCCCTCTGTCTGTCTCCCTCCCTCCCTCTGTCTGTCTCCCTCCCTCCCTCTGTCTGTCTCCCTCCCTCCCTCTGTCTGTCTCCCTCCCTCTGTCTGTCTCCCTCCCTCCGTCTGTCTCCCTCCCTCTGTCTGTCTCCCTCCCTCTGTCTGTCTCCCTCCCTCTGTCTGTCTCCCTCCCTCCCTCCCTGTCTCTCTCCCTCCCTCCCTCTGTCTGTCTCTCTCCCTCCCTCTGTCTGTCTGTCTCTCTCCCTCCCTCTGTCTGTCTCTCTCCCTCCCTCTGTCTGTCTGTCTCTCTCCCTCCCTCTGTCTGTCTCCCTCCCTCTGTCTCCCTCCCTCTGTCTGTCTCCCTCCCTCTGTCTGTCTCCCTCCCTCTGTCTGTCTCCTCCCTCCCTCCCTGTCTCTCTCCCTCCCTCCCTCTGTCTGTCTCTCTCCCTCCCTCTGTCTGTCTGTCTCTCTCCCTCCCTCTGTCTGTCTGTCTCTCTCCCTCCCTCTGTCTGTCTCTCTCCCTCCCTCTGTCTGTCTGTCTCTCTCCCTCCCTCTGTCTGTCTGTCTCTCTCCCTCCCTCTGTCTGTCTCTCTCCCTCCCTCTGTCTGTCTCTCTCCCTCCCTCTGTCTGTCTCTCTCCCTCCCTCTGTCTGTCTCCCTCCCTCTGTCTGTCTCCCTCCCTCTGTCTGTCTCCCTCCCTCTGTCTGTCTCCCTCCCTCTGTCTGTCTCCCTCCCTCTGTCTGTCTCTCTGTCTGTCTCCCTCCCTCCCAGTCTCCCTCCCTCTGTCTGTCTCCCTCCCTCTGTCTCTCTCCCTCTCTCTGTCTCTCTCTCTCCCTCCCTCTGTCTGTCTCTCTCCCTCCCTCTGTCTGTCTCCCTCCCTCTGTCTGTCTCCCTCCCTCTGTCTGTCTGTCTCCCCCTCTCTCTGTCTCCCCCCTCTCTCTGTCTCCCTCCCTCTCTCCTGTCTCCCTCCCTCTGTCTGTCTCCCTCCCTCTCTGTCTCCCTCCCTCTCTGTCTCCCTCCCTCTGTCTGTCTCCCTCCCTCTGTCTGTCTCCCTCCCTCTGTCTGTCTCCCTCCCTCTGTCTGTCTCCCTCCCTCTGTCTGTCTCCCTCCCTCTGTCTGTCTCCCTCCCTCTGTCTGTCTCCCTCCCTCTGTCTGTCTCCCTCCCTCTGTCTCCCTCCCTCTGTCTGTCTCCCTCCCTCTGTCTGTCTCCCTCTGTCTGTCTGTCTCCCTCTGTCTCCCTCCCTCAGTCTGTCTCCCTCTGTCTCCCTCCCTCAGTCTGTCTCCCTCTGTCTCCCTCCCTCAGTCTGTCTCCCTCAGTCTCCCTCCCTCTGTCTCCCTCCCTCTGTCTCCCTCCCTCTGTCTGTCTCCCTCTCCCTCCCTCTGTCTGTCTCCCCTCCCTCTGTCTGTCTGTCTCTCCCTCCCTCTGTCTGTCTGTCTCCCCTCCCTCTGTCTGTCTGTCTCCCTCCGTCTGTCTGTCTGTCTCCCTCCCTCTGTCTGTCTGTCTCCCTCCCTCTGTCTGTCTCCCTCCCTCTGTCTGCCTCCCTCCCTCTGTCTGCCTCCCTCCCTCTGTCTGCCTCCCTCCCTCTGTCTGTCTCCCTCCCTCTGTCTGTCTCCCTCCCTCTGTCTGTCTCCCTCCCTCTGTCTGTCTCCCTCCCTCTGTCTCCCTCCCTCTGTCTCCCTCTGTCTGTCTCCCTCCCTCTGTCTCCCTCTGTCTGTCTCCCTCCCTCTGTCTCCCTCTGTCTGTCTCCCTCCCTCTGTCTCCCTCTGTCTGTCTCCCTCCCTCTGTCTCCCTCTGTCTGTCTCCCTCCCTCCCTCTGTCTCCCTCCCTCCCTCTGTCTGTCTCCCTCCCTCTGTCTCCCTCCCTCTGTCTCCCTCCCGCTGTCTGTCTCCCTCCCTCCCTCTGTCTCCCTCCCTCTGTCTCCCTCCCTCTGTCTCCCTCCCTCTGTCTCCCTCCCTCTGTCTGTCTCCCTCTCCCTCCCTCTGTCTGTCTCCCTCCCTCCCTCTGTCTCCCTCCCTCTGTCTCCCTCCCTCTGTCTCCCTCCCCTCTGTCTCCCTCCCTCTGTCTGTCTCCCTCCCTCCCTCTGTCTCCCTCCCTCTGTCTCCCTCCCTCTGTCTCCCTCCCTCTGTCTCCCTCCCTCTGTCTGTCTCCCTCCCTCTGTCTGTCTCCCTCTGTCTGTCTCCCTCCCTCTGTCTCCGTCTCCCTCCCTCTGTCTGTCTCCCTCCCTCTGTCTGTCTCCCTCCTTCTGTCTGTCTGCCTCCCTCTGTCTGTCTGCCTCCCTCTGTCTGTCTGCCTCCCTCTGTCTGTCTGCCTCCCTCTGTCTGTCTGCCTCCCTCTGTCTGTCTGCCTCCCTCTGTCTGTCTGCCTCCCTCTGTCTGTCTGCCTCCCTCCCTCTGTCTCCCTCCCTCCCCCTGTCTGTCTCCCTCCCTCTGTCTCCCTCCCTCTGTCTGTCTCCCTCCCTCTGTCTGTCTCCCTCCCT